>CM047809.1:61184465-61655085 GCA_026214975.1 Gentiana macrophylla
AACCGGGAGGGAATGATGTGATCCATGATGACATTCCCGACCCATTGGCACCTATGCAGCCCGTGGATCATCTGGTAGTTCGAGATGGGCCAATAACAAGGCTCCAAAGGAAGCGGTTAAGAGAAGCTATGAACAACCTGGTGATAGAGACTTATTCGGAGTTCGGAGAGGCCGTGGAGACGACTGAGGCGCCGATAGTGACACTCCTTTGTGCTGTCGGACGCCAAGAAGATTATATTCGAAATTGATTAAGTATCAGACTTATTTTATTTTGATTATTCAGCTTTTGGTTTGATTATTATTTAATAAAGGTCATTGGGCCTAAGTAGGCTAGGGAAGCCCACCTATGGGGCGCATATTTCCTAGGGATTTTCTAGTGGGATTTTCTCCCACATTGCTTTCTTACTTTTAGTTCTTTTGGTTGTAAGCCTATATAAGGCAAACACTAGCTTTTCATTCTTTACACAATTATTATATGAAAAATCAGTTTATTGAGTTTTACTCAACCAAGTCGTGAGACTTGAATATCACTTGCGAGTGAGAACTTTCTTCGTCGTAGAAGGTTCACCCTTTGAGGATTTACCAAAGATTGTGAGCATTTGTTGGGCGTTCTCGCCTCGATTTAGTTGGATTACTAGGTCTAGGATCATTGGCTCGCCATTGTTCCCCTTAGTTACTTCCTGGGCAAAACATCAGATCTGGTTCCAACCGGAATCACATCACTAGGCACCAGGCTAAATCGCGATGCATGTGCTACCTCTGAAGGTAGAGGAACTCCGTAGGTCCAAGGACCCTAAGTACGGAGGGATTCTGCTGAGACGCGCGTGCTATCGGAGTCTACCTTTTCTAGACTTCGTGGATATTGGTGTGATCCACTAATATGTTGCAAAAGAGTGTCCCTAAGGTGGAAGAACTCCGTAGGTCAGCAAAACCCTAAGTACGGAGGGATTCTGCTAAGGTGGATGCGCGTAGTGCCCTTGAGTGCGGTTGTAACATAGATAGGTTAAGTTAGAAACAGTTAGTCACAACATGTTGATGAGCATGAAGTGAACCCTAGATTGAGTCAGTCTCACATAAACAACAAATCAAATTAAATATCTTTTCCTTATAAATTGTAGTTGATGTCATAGCTTCTCTTTCTTATTAAGTACGTTGTACTTACCTCAAATGCATTGTTTTCTATGTGTTTGGGGATGAGAAGACTAAACAGTTTTCGAGGAAGAGTTCGACGGCGACGCTTGACGGCGCTCGTTGAAGACTTTTATTTATTGCTTTACGTATATTCTTGGATTCCTTTTGATACCATTGAGGTAGACTTTTGGTCTTTCGAGACGCGCAGTACTTCTCTTTGGGGATTTTATTATTTTCTCAAATGTAATAAATTTTCATTTCCGCTTTTAGATTTCCTTTTCTATTCTTAAACATTTAGAAATTTTATACCCGAGTTTTGCTTCCGCTTGCTTGAATTTGATACGACGTAGTAGAGGCTTACGTATAAAGTGAATTTACTTTATTTTATACGTGCGAACGTTTCATTTCCGGATAAGGACTCGGTGTCCGGAACGGGCGGCGTTACGGTTGGTATCGAGAGAAGCGTCCTTTAGGCTTCCTTTCTTTTAAGATAAGCTTTTTAGATCTTTTAGTAACGTCTGGTTTTCTTGATCATCGTGATGGTGTTCACGAGGACTGGGGCGGGTGCAGAGTCTTCCAGAGTTCGAAGGGAAAGTCCTGTACCGGTTGTAGGGGGTGGTGTAGTGAGACCGATACCCCTAACCCAGCAGAGTTTATCACCACCACCTCATACGGCGATTCCATCACCGAGGTCTCATCAGAGTTTGTCACCCCGACCTCATCAGGAATGACTTCCACGGTGGCACGTGGGAAGTTCGGCTCAGTTCACCATGGTAAGTGATATCCCACCGGCTATGTACCACCACCACAGTGGCTAGCGTGTACCCTCCACCAACAAGTGTTTATCCACCTGTATCCTCGGCGCGGCAGCCTTTTACCCTCCTCCCGTCCGTAGGCATACTCCTCAACCCACTGTACCACCTTCACCACGCTTTGATCATCGGCAGGGCGTTGGTCACCCACCTTTGGTTTTCAAAGAACCCTAACCCTCCAGCACCTCACCGGTTTCACCTCGGGGATACTACCCTTACCACCTGTACCTCAAGCGTATCCGGCTTACCTCCTCAAAGAATAAGTACCCACAGCAGATACCGTATGGTTACCCACCGGTTTACCCACCAGTCAGACCGGCTTTTGAGCAAGCACCAGTTGTAGATTGGTACACACGGTTAAGAAGGAATCGAGTTGAAAACTTTTATGGAAATGTGGAACATATGAAGGCAGAAGAATGGCTGAGAGGTTTTGAAAAGGCTTGCAGGAATATACATGTTCCGGAGACAGAAATGGCACAGTTAGCAGTCAGTTTCCTCTTAGGTGCAGCAGAAGCATGGATCGATGCCATTCAAAGCGATAGAACGGAAGATTACGGATCGGGAAGGTTTTAAGGCTATGTTTTACAACGAATACTTTCCGGCTACGGTGCAAGCTGATAAGGCAAGTCGTTTTTGAAATTTAAGCAAGGTACTCAAGACACCGTGACCCAGTACACCAATAAGTTCAACGAATTGGGGCGGTTCTACCCCGAGTTGATGAAAGTGGAGGAAAGAAAGATGGCTCTTTACAAGGAAGGCTTGGCCTATGAAATCCAATCGCATGTTGGGATTTACAAAGAAAGAATATGGCGAGTTATTGAATAAAGCTTTGGAAGTCGAGACCTTTAGAAAGAGGGCTACAGATGGTTGTTGGGAACAAGAGAAACTTTGGGACTAGTCAAAGCGCTTATAGGGAGCACCGCAATGTAATGTCAAGAAGACGACGGCTCTACAAAGCAGCTAAGGCCCCGAGCGATTGCACCGCTTTGCTCTAAGTGCAACGTAAATCACTCGTGGTGCGCAGCGAACAATACCGGTTGCTACATCTGCGGAGAGCCAGGACACTTTTCTAGAGCGTGTCCAAACAGAGGGAACAAAGGTAGTTCGAGTCAAGGAAGCGGAAAGAGCGGCCCCAGCCGACCGGTTCGAGTTTTTGCAGTTGATGCTAATTTTGTGGAACCAGAGGATGACGTTATTTCAGGTACCATGTTGTTGTCTTGTTCTTTTGTTAAGATATTTTATAGCGTGTTTATTCATGTTGTAACTATATTTAAATAAATGAATATGCATCCTAGGTACGATAATGTTAGAAAACTTAGTGGTCAAGGCTTTGTTTGACACGGGAGCGTCAAATACTTTTGTGTCAACCAAGGTAGCTAAGAAATTGAACTTACCTTCAGAACCTTTAAGGAATACTTTGGAAATAACTACACCGTTAGGGAAGGTAACAAAGGTGACTAGGGTAATACCTCAAGTGGAAGTTCGAGTTGGACCTTATCGATGCAAGAGCGACTTCACGCTTTTGACTTCTCGATTTTGATGTAATCCTCGGAATAGATTGGCTATCCGAGAATTATGTTCACTTGGACTGTAGGGAGAAGAAAGTGACTTTTAAAGTACCTGGAAAATCAGACAAGACGTATCAAGGGAATGTGTACAAGCCAGGTAAGAAGCGACACCCGATCATCTCGGCGATTAAGGCCATCGGGGCTTGTCGGAAGGTTGTGAAGGCTACTTGTTGTGCAGCAGTGGAGGTAGAACAAGTGAAGCCAAGGTTAGAAGAAACTCCTATTGTAAGGGGAGTACCCGAGGTGTTTCGGAAGAGCTACCGGAAACATGCCGGATAGGGAAATCGAGTTTGAGATCAAGTTGGTACCCGGGCGGCACCAGCTGCTAAGGCACCTTATAGGATGGCACCGGCTGAATTAAAGGAATTAAAAGCTCAACTTAAAGATATGCTTGAAAGGAACATAATTCAGCCCAGCACCTCGCCTTGGGGAGCCCCTGTTTTGTTCGTGAAGAAGAAGGATGGTAGCATGCGGATGTGTATCGATTACCGAGCGCTGAATAACCTTACCATCAAGAATAAGTACCCTCTACCAAGGATAGACGATTTGTTTAACCAGTTGCAAGGCAAGAGAGTATTCTCCAAGATTGACTTGAGATCTGGTTATCATCAGTTGAAGATTAAAGTGGCGAGATATACGAAGACGGCTTTCGGACAAGATATGGACATTATGAGTTCCTTGTCATGCCATTTGGACTCACTAATGCTCCATCTCGCATTCATGGATTTGATGCAACGTGTCTTCATGCCGTATTTGGATAAGTTTGTGATCGTGTTCATAGATGATATCCTTATCTACTCCAAGGATGAAAGAGAACACGAGGAACACCTAAGGGGTAGTGTTGGAAACCTTGAAGAAGAATCGCTTATATGCAAAGTTTTCAAAGTGCGACTTTTGGTTGGATCGAGTTAGTTTCTTGGGTCATGTGATTTCTGGAGATGGTATTCAAGTTGATCCAGTGAAGATCGAGGCAGTTGAGAATTGGCCTAGACCGACCACCGTTTCGGAAGTAAGAAGTTTTCTTGGGTTGGTGGTTACTACCGAAGTTTGTGCAAGACTTTTCAAAGATAGCTACTCCGCTCACCAAGTTAACACGGAAAAATGTGAAATTTGAATGGACTAGAGAGTGTGAAATAGCTTTTCAGACGTTGAAAAGGAAGTTGACTACGGCCCCAGTGTTAGCAGTTCCGGAGATCTTTGATAATTACGATGTCTACACGGATGCTTCGGGACAGGGCTTAGGTTGTGTGTTGATGCAAGGAGGAAAAGTGATAGCGTATGCGTCTAGGCAGTTGAAGGTGCATGAGAAGAACTACCCGACGCATGATTTAGAGTTGGCAGCGGTAGTTTTTGCCTTAAAGACTTGGAGGCATTACTTGTATGGAGTTAAAGCAAGGATTTTCACCGACCATAAGAGTTTAAAGTATTTCTTCACCCAAGAGAATCTGAATATGAGACAGAGGAGATGGTTAGAATTTGTGAAGGAATACGATTTGGATATTCAGTACCATCCGGGAAAAGCAAATGTAGTAGCAGATGCTTTGAGTAGGAAACCAGTGTTTGCAGCTTCCAGTGTTGAGGTAGTAGTAGAAAAACTAGATGGGCTGCACATCAGAAGCTTTGATCAGATCGAAGACCGGCAGTTTGTGGCACCGTTGTTAGCAAGATCTGAGTTAATGGATGACATCCGGGAGAAGCAAGACGAAGATCCGGTTTTGGTTGATTTGAAGCGGGTTGCTAGAGAGAAGCCTCTGATTGGCTACGTGCTAGATAAGAATGGGAATCAGGTACCAGGATCGCCTCAGGTGTACCTACCTAATGCCGCGACTGAGACAAAGAGTTATGGAAGAGGCACACTGAATAGCTTTTGCGTTCATCCGGGTACTACTAAAATGTATAGAGACTTAAAGGAAAGATTTTGGTGGCCCTCGATGAAGTTGGAAATAGCCAAGTTTGTGGCAGAGTGTGATGTTTGTCAGAAGGTTAAAGTTGAACATAGAAGACCCGGGGGAATGCTTAAGCCATTGGACATCCCTGAATGGAAGTGGGATAAGATTACGATGGATTTCATCACCGGATTACCTAGGACAAAGGGAGGACATGATGCAATTTGGGTAATTGTGGATAGATTGACCAAATCTGCCCATTTCTTGCCATACAAAGTTGACATGCCGTTGAAGAAAATGACAACACTATATCTGGATAATATAGTGAAGCTACACGGAGTCCCTATCTCGATAGTTTCGGATCGTGATTCGAGATTTGTCAGTCGGTTTTGGAAGAGCTTACAAGAAGCCTTTGGAACTAAGTTAGATTTAAGCACGGCTTTTCATCCTCAGACAGATGGACAATCTGAGAGGACCATCCAAACACTTGAAGACATGTTAAGAGCTTGTGTTTTGGAGGTAGGCGGATCATGGGATGATTACCTATCGGTAGCGGAGTTTGCCTATAACAACAGTTTTCATGCAAGCATAGGCATGCCGCCGTTTGAAGCGTTGTATGGGAGAAGATGCCGGACGCCACTGTTTTGGGATGAAGTCGGAGAGAGACAGATTACAGGGCCAGAGATGGTTGAACAAGCAAAGGAAAGGGTTCAGTTGGTCAAGAAGAATCAAGGCGGCACCTCAGAGACAGCAGAAAAAGTTGGGGTGATGTTAGAAGACCTCTTGAGTTTGAAGTCGGTGATAAAGTTTATCTACGAGCCTCACCGATGAAGGGAGTGAAACGCTTTGGACAGAAAGGAAAGCTAAGTCCAAGATATGTCGGACCTTTCGAGATCTTAGAAAGAGTTGGAACGTTAGCTTATAAGCTTCAGTTGCCAGAATCGATGTCGAGAGTTCACAACGTATTTCACGTTACGATGTTGAAGAAATGTCTGACGAAGAACGATGTTGAAACTACGGTTGATCCAGAAATTCTACAGGATAATCTCGCTTACGACGAAAGACCTATCAAGATTTTAGACCGGAAGGAAAAGACGATTAAGAGGCGGATGATTCCCTTGGTGTTAGTTCAGTGGAGTAATCACTCACCCGAGGAGGCAACTTGGGAAGTGGAAAGCGACATGATCAATGAATTCCAAGAGTTTGTTTATCTACCAGGTATGTTCTAGTTTCGAGGACGAAACTCCTTTAAAGGGGGGGAGAATGTAATATTCCGATTTTCGGGAAAGGGCAGACGTGTCTTTTTGCGAAAACGAAATATTAGGTTCGGTTTCCTTTTATTTGGAGTTAATTATTTTGGACGTTTTATATATATAATTTCGAGTTTATATGTATATACATGAGGAAATCCTTTTTTTGTATTAAAGGGGCATTTAGGGAAAAGGATTAACTCCCTCTTAATGCTAAGACCTAAACATTTAATCAGAGATTTCAGTTACTCAGCCCCTCCCCTTTTCTTTTCCTTGTGCGTGTGAGAGAGAGAGAGCATAGGAGAGCCAAGAGTTCTTTTCACAATTCTGAGAGGAAGAGTTGTTTGTTTTCATAATCGTTTGAGAAGCGAAGCGCTTATAAGGAGGGCTTCGCTTTGTGATCAGTTTGGTGGCAAGTGCAGCAGCCTTTCCTCGAGGTTTCGGATCAGTTTTTGGGCTGCAATAGGTAAGAAGAACCTGTCCTATGAAATCAATTACTAGTTATAGGGATTTGATCATGTTCTAGGACGTTTTGGTGTTAAAAAATTGAGTTGTTGCCTTGGTAAATGACTATAGATGTTATGGTATTGTTAGATGAGGTCTATGTGCTGCCATTGTGTTGTTATTTTTCCTGGTTTTTGGCTGAAATACGATCCGGGGTTCGAATGATGAAGAATTAGGGTTCCAGTCGAACCCAGGTGGACGAGCGTCCGGTATTATGGACGAGCGTCCATCCTAGGTTCCACCCTGGACGAACGTCTGGTTGTAATGGACGAGTGTCTGAGGTGCAATTTTACATTCAGGATTGAACTGTTTTGGGTGGACGAGCGTCCACTATTGTGGACGGGCGCCCAAGAATCGAACGGGCGCCCGGCTTCATCGCCTCATTTCTATTGTTAATTGTTGTTCAGCCATATATACATGCTTTACTTACTTGAAATCCATATATATGATATGTTAAACATGGTATAACTTAGACAAGCCTGAATTGAGCTTCTGATTCGTTCAGTTAAAACACCGAATGTACTCTTAAAGGGAGTTGAAGTTCGGATCCGTCGGAAGAGCGTGATAGGCTTGTGCTTTGATGAATTAGGATTCATCATTGGCTGTGTATGTGCTAGGACTTGTCCGTGTCTAGTGGTCTAGGAAGAGAGTAGTATGTGTGAGGGAGATTATTTGAAAACATTTAGGCTGGCTAGTTAATAACTTAATAAACAACGTATATGACTAGTAAAAGATTAAACAACATGTCTCTCTTGGCTAGGCACCAAAGCTAAATCGCGATGCATGTGCTACCTCTCCAGAGGTGTAGAGAACTCCGTAGGTCCAAGGACCCTAAGTGCGGAGGGATTCTGCTGAGACGCGCGTGCTATCGGAGTCTACCTTTTCTAGACTTCGTGGATATTGGTGTGATCCACTAATATGTTGCAAAAGAGTGTCCCTGAGGTGGAAGAACTCCGTAGGTCAGCAAAACCCTAAGTACGGAGGGATTCTGCTAAGGTGGATGCGCGTAGTGCCCTTGAGTGCGGTTGTAACATAGATAGGTTAAGTTAGAAACAGTTAGTCACAACATGTTGATGAGCATGAAGTGAACCCTAGATTGAGTCAGTCTCACATAAACAACAAATCAAATTAAATATCTTTCCTTATAAATTGTAGTTGATGTCATAGCTTCTCTTTTTCTTATTAAGTACGTTGTACTTACCTCAAATGCATTGTTTTCTATGTGTTTGGGGATGAGAAGACAACAGTTTTCGAGGAAGAGTTCGACGACGACGTTTGACGGCGCTCGTTGAAGACTTTTATTTACTGCTTTACGTATATTCTTGGATTCCTTTTGATACTGTTGAGGTAGACTTTTGGTCTTTCGAGACGCATAGTACTTCTCTTTTGGGATTTTCGTATTTTCTCAAATGTAATAAATTTTCATTTCCGCTTTTAGATTTCCTTTTCTATTCTTAAACATTTAGAAATTTTATACCCGAGTTTTTGCTTTCGTTTGCTTTAATTTGATACGACGTAGTAGAGGCTTACGTATAAAGTGAATTTACTTTATTTTATACGTGCCGAACGTTTCATTTCCGGATAAGGACTCGGTGTCCGGGAACGGGGCGTTACATTAAACATTAATCTATTAATTAAAACGCAAGTTATTAGTTTTTAATTTTATCTTTTTCATAAGATTTTATTGTATGAATTAGATATTGTGTAGATATAATATGATTATATAGACCCCGCTTGATCATGGACTCGACCAATATGATCGATGTGAATGATTTATTTTCGTTGGTTTAAAAAAATTGTCCTATGCCGTTATAAAGAACGAGACCTAGTTTATTTTCTGCATTATCCCATTCCCGGTAGCTCCCCCCGTGTGTGGCGTGTGTATTTATTTTATTAGATAAAATTTGTGTAACAAGAATGGAGCGGAATGTGGAGACCAAAGAAAGACGAAATAAAGATCTCATTGGAGAATGACGTATTAAAGATCATATTGGCGGTTGCAGCTACCTTTAGATTGTGACCCGCGGTTTCGTCAGTTTGTATTCGAAACCTTACTTAGGAAAAGTCCATTATCATACCGGTTACTTTACGCATTTATTTATTTTGTGCTTGTATTTATCTTACATTATACGATAGATGCATAACTAGGCACGATCTAGATGAATGTGCATGATGTATGTTTATATAGATAGATATATTTGATGAGACCTCAATTAAAATAATTAAGAGAATTAATTCGAAATTAATTAAGTGAATTAATCTAAAATTACTCCCACAACAAAATCGAGTTATATTTGTCTCCCATTATTATAATGACTGTGAAGAGCCCTTGTTCGGATCCAACTGATCGACCCTCATCGGGAGTTGACCTACCTCGGGTATATCGGCGTTATCGAGATATGATCATTATGAGATCTCATGAATATTTGGGTTGCGACTCGACTAAGAATCTTGCGGTGATTGGCCCTCGTTAGGACCGTCTGATTTTAGAGATAAAGGGTTGACTGTCACATAAGATGTGATTTGTCAAGGAGTTGACTAGTCAACCAATGGAAGCCGCATGAGATGCGACCGGAAAGTGTACCCACCTTTTGAAATTGACCCGGTCGATCGGCCCTCCTTGGGGATCGAGTCAACTAGATTGGGTTCCATCCACTAAATAATTAATTAAAATTTTTTGAAAATCAATTGGGAGTAGTTGACTAGTGGGAGCAAAATCTAAAAACAAAACACCATTTTTGATTTTGCATGTATAAACAACATTCTTTTATCTTTATTTTTATGTTGTATTTTTTAGCAAATTTTTATTTTTATGTTTTTATGAAGTGCTCCAAGACTTTGATGAAGTGCTCCAAGACTTTAATTATTAATGAAAACGGAGGCTCGTGATATGATTAAATCACTTGAAATAAGTTTCAATGAATTAATCATATGTTTGATACGATACAATATGATCATTCAGTCATACGATGACAAGTAATTCAAATGTTGGATAAGAATGACCATCAATTTTTGGAAATGTTGTTTTCAAAATTGTAAGATTTAAGTATCGTTGCTTAAAGATTAAATGGTTCATGTTTTGAATATGATTCAAAAGGTTAAATAAACTATTTAATAAACTTTAGATTTTCTTTATGAAAGAAAATTTATGACCTGGCTCTTGTAAATTCTATTAAGTCTTATGAAGAATAAATTGAGAAATATTTACAAGTGCTTAAGGGATTAAAAGGAAAGTTAGGGCATGTGCTTGAAATAAGAGATCTTACCGAAGTCTATGTTCTAATAAAGTGAGTTGAGATAAATCTATCTAAGTCCAAGTCAACTCTTAGATTTATGATATTGTTGGTCCCAGAGAAGGGTAAAATTATAGTCAAAGGGGGTGGTGAATGACAAGAATGGAGTTTCAAAAACTTTTCTTATATTTAAAAGCTTTTAGGCAGCGGATAAGTCCATTCTTTAAATGTTGGTTCAAAGTAGATTATTCAATCACAGATATAAAGTATGCAATGAAATAAAGTGTTGTAAAGTAAATTGCTGAAAGTAAATAGACACAAAGGTTTATAGTGGTTTAGGGTGGTGTAATCCCTTAATCCATTCTTCTCCTGTGATGATTTGAGGAATTCACTATTGTTTTCACAGATACAATAGCACGATTGTCCTTGGCTACACAAGCTTCACAATCTGCAAGACTATCACTCATTGGCTTCAAAAGCTTCAGTGACTCAGTCTCTATCACAGCTCCTTGAGAACAAATCTTTCATCAGCGATCACAAAGGTTGCAACTCCTTCTCAATTTCCTCTAATTCAGTTGCCTCAGTTGATGTGAATTGAATTCAAAGATTTGTTGATCAATCTCAGAGCTTGATATAGAATTGATGTTCTGATTGCTGAGTTGATCTCTAGATGTTCCCTTTAAGTACAGATAGAAGTCTTTGCACTTTGACAGAGTTTCTGCTTGTTTCTTATCGGATTCAATCGTTTTTTTTCTTTTGTGTCAACGCCTTCTATTTATAACCTTGAAAATCCTTGATTTGAATTTCCGTCCATTGGCTATTTAATGTGGAAAATGATCCTTGATTTAATTCTTGATTCTCGCTTAATTGTATTCTCCTTGATTTCAGTGATCGGATTTTTGTTCAAACGTTTATCAGAAAATCCATCCTTGATTGATCCTCAATTGATTATGCATTTAATGCTTCATCTTCATCATTTGAAATCTGATCGAGTAAAGTTTACAGGGCCGTTCCCTGAACGGTTAAGTGATCCTTCTGACTTTTCTGTTTAGATCTTCCTTCACTTCTTTGTCTTTACTCAGCCGATAGTCAGTTCACTCTGCCGGTTTACTGCTTCGTTATTTTCGTTGATCTTTCTGGTACTTCTTGTACTTCACTGATCTTTGATTTGGGTGAGATCAGTGTGCACCATATTTGTCAATGTATTTCATCATTTGAGTTATAACTTAGACTTATCCAAGGTCATCACAGACTTCCTTGGTTATAGGTCAGACCATAATGTCTTCATGCTTCTCTGCTGGTACTTGGATGCCTTCACTCTGTCGGATATATGTGATAAGGGAAAAATTCACAGTTATTTTCATAACATTTTACCCCACTTCTGATACCATTTTGCGCATTTATGTATCAAATCAAGTCATTAATTCCTTAGATTTATCTAAATGCGTAATTAGTAAGTATTATATAAAATATTGTATTTTTTTATCGTGTTTTTATAAGTTTTTGTACCGATTTTAGTAAATCGGAATGCCGTGTTAGATTTACGTGGGTATTTGTGGTATTTTATTGCAGATGTATAAGCCAAGACCCCGAGAATCGACATTTTGAAGTATAATCATATCTCTGAAAGGATTTAGAGAGTGTCACGAGCTTAAGTGGTAAATCGAATTGCTTAAATGATTAAGTGGTCAATCGAAGTGGTCAAGTGGCTCAGTGATTAGTGGTACCACTAACGAATTATATCTTCGACGAGCGAATGACCCATCAAAAAGACATTTTCTGAAGAAGTGTCCTTAATGAAAGTTGTAGATCTTTGAAAGAGATTTCCAACGCATTTTGAATCACGACAATCGGACTTCTACAACTCAAGTATCATTAAGTCAAGTGGTCAAGTGGCTAATCGATTCGATTTAGTGGAAATCGAAAAATATCTTCGACAAACGAATGGCTCATCAAAACGACATTTTCTGAAGAAGAGTCCTTCATGAAAGTTGTAGATTTTTCCGAGAGCTTTCCGATGCCTCTTGAATCATATTGTTTGGAGATCCAGAACTCGAGATATGAATTTTAGAAGTTTTATTCCAAAATATATAATTTATATCCGAAAATTGGAAATTAAAGGGAGATGAATGTAATGATTACACCGGATCGATCCGGCCCTTTCCCGGATCGATCCGGCCTTAACTATCTTGCCTATAAATAGGCTGAATGATCCAATAGAATGCGCCCCTGCTTTTGGCCTTTCCTGTTTCTTTCTTCTTGTTCTTATTTTATTTTTTTTGTTGTAGTGTATATATATATATATATATATATATATATATATATATATCTAATTTCTTTTCATTTTTCTTGTTTTGTTTTCTTTGTAGTATCAATATATATATATACACGTATATCTATATATCTATATTAGTATCTATATTTATGTATCTATATATATATCTATAGATTTATATACATATATATTTATATATATACTTATATACTTATATATATGTATCAAAAAAAATAATACCGTAGTACCGTTGTAATACTTGAACAATTATCGAAAGATCGTTGTTGTTGAAGTCGTAATTATTTCCGAGAATACGGTCTCCGAATCAACAATTGAAATCAAATGATTTCAAGCAATCATACGATGATGAGAGGCTAAAGCACGTTGGAACCAAATTTTTTGTGAAACCGATTCTTAGCAACATTTTGATTTCGAATTTGGATTATCTTGTAAGTTTTAATAAAAATTGTATATTTTCTATGTTTTGATTGTTGTTATGCAATTTATATCGAGAGATGGTTGTTTGCTTGATGTTTAACGCTTGATGAGAATCGTCGTTAAACCTTAGATCACCGTAGTAAAGATTAGATTTTTAACCTAAAAATAACGAGAGTTGTTAGGTTGATTATCTAGATTATAAATTGAGAGATTTCACACCTTTGTTATGAAAGCATTAATCTTTAAAATCGAAAGATAAAAGATTGATAGGCGAACTTTTCTAAGAGATTAGGAGTTCATACCTTCAATAGTGAATCACAATTTTCGTTAAATCACCACAAGATAATCTAGAGTCGAAATTGAGGGTTGCGGGAATCGTGGATCATTGCTTGTTCGTTGTTAAATTAATTGAGAAAAATCGCTTTGTCTTTTTTTGCTTCGCTTTCATCGTAGTAACCGTAGTAAGTTTATCGTAGTTTTAGTTATAAAATAGGTACAACTTAGTTAGCTCGGTTCGTAATTATCTTTCCTGGCTTTGGATTGACAACCCTCTCATCCAGCTTATTTGTTTTCGCTTTTAGTTTTTATTTCTCGTGACACTTTTAGAAAAATTAAGAACTAGACCAACCTCGATTCCCCGTGATCGACTCCGCTTTTAAATCGCTATACTACGATCCTCGCACTTGGGGTAAACCGGATTTATTTTATTACTTGTTATATTTTGCTTTGAATAAAATCCGAGACAAGTTTTTGGCGCCGCTGCCGGGACTCGGCACGGTTGTCTAGTTTTATTAATTTTTCTAGTTTTTGTTATCAAGTTTTTCGTAGGTAGGTTTAAAAATAAATAAATAAATAAATAAATTCCCCTCCCTTATCTTGTCCCCTTGTCCCCTTGTCCCCTACTCATAAAAAAATATTCCCTCCCTTATCTTGTCCCCTTGTATATATATACTAGAAAAGAAACACGCGTCTGCTTCTGCACTCCCGTTGCCCCGGTTTGTAAATTTGCAAGGTAATGTAATATTTTTCAGCATAGTTCATATATGTAAAATTTAATGAAAATGTTAAGCATGAAGAATCGACAATTAAACAGATAAGGAAACCATCATATTTATGTTATACAGCGTAGCATAACCTAAAGCGAAAACATGAAAAGGCGTACGGGAACATATTTTTTATCTTACATCAAAAGGAGATTATGCTAATACTGCAATTTACAAAATAGCTTATAAGGATACTACATTATATGGTTCCATAGGCTTCGTAGACCAAATATAGGTTATATATAATGCACATATTATTGTGCATTAATCAAACATGATCTCTTGACTAATGCCACACAATATTGTGCAAAAACAGAAGGGAATTTAAGGTGTTCCAGTCTTTGTGAAACAGCCTTTACAAAATAACAACTTCAACTTGCACTATCGCTTCATCTTCTCTTTATTCCGGTTCTTTTTCACCGCGTAGTTGCTTCCATGTCAAGGCCTCAAGAAGCATCCATTTGTTTTTCTCGCAGTGTGTTGCGAGCTTGGTTGTTGCAAAGAAATGCGCCCGATGAAGCACCGTCTTCGGGAAACAAAGTCCTTTTAAACTCAAGTTACTTGAGTCTCGATCGCAAAGATGTAGGAGGTCTTGGCTCACTTCACCAAAGACTTTTTGGTAGTTGGGGTGAAGAATTCACCGTGGTCGCTCTTTCATTTTTGCCAATGAATAAATGTGAGACGACAAAGATCAAGTCCTGTGGCTGAAGATTCAGCATTATCCTGAGTTTGCACAGGTTTGGGGGGCGGGTAAACATCTTCAAACGCATACAATTTAACAATTGGAAAAGTCCGCATATTGACCCCCCAACAGCCGATCATAAGGCTTGATGAAGCACACCACATGCTTGTCTGCTATAGCATTTTTTATTGTACGTTCAAGGAAAGGCAGCTGTACATATATAACGAAAGAACGCACTTAGATGAAGAATTTGCAGGAACCAAATAATGTTCATTAAAAGGAAGAAAAAGGAAATTGTACTCTCATCGGGTTTGGTACGTGACTCACCGGCATGTTTTTTTCTTCAAGTTGTAGTGCATCACATCCTAGTAACATCTCAGCATCCGGACTATACAAATCAGTAGAGAGGGAGCCAGATTCATCCGAAAGCGTTACGTCAAAGTGACACCTAGTTAAATAAACAGCTGTATTAATTAATATGCAGATTTTCTCTTTTAAATGAGGAACGCCTGTTATTAATTTAATATTCATTAAAGCATACCTATATTGGACCACCATATTCTCCTGACATGGGACGCACCACTGTTCCCAGCCAGGTTCAGCGTTCATATGCCGGTTGCAAAACGAACAGGAAGGAAACCAGAAACTCCTCTGTCCTAAAATAAGTCGGATCATTCCAGCAACCCAACATGTTTTCAGCTGTGTTTGAAGCAAAAGCTAGTTTTAGATTTCAGTTTACATGGAAACTGGTTTTCTATTTGAAAGTACGATCTTACCGTATCTATTGAATTCATTGCCATTTGGATTGGAATCAGGTCTGCATACTGCGGTAATTCCAGAAACTGACTTGGATCGTGGAATTTCCGAGCGTTGAGCAACTGTGCAATGGAAGCAGAATTGTCCTTATACCTAAGGTGGATAAAGAACAACATCAGTTTGAAGGGACAACAAAATAAAAGCATGTTAAGACTGTAAGTATATTGGGCTGAAGCTGTACATTTTTTTTTCTGTTAAAGTGTGATTCAGCGTATTGGTAGTGTATGTCTTTTAATCTAAAGCGTACAGCCACGCTGTAAAACAGCAAAGTAATGAAACGGTAAGGAAACGACACAGCAATTAAGCATACTATTGTTTGAGCGGAACTTCTTCATTTACTGGTGGATCTTGAAGAAACATTGCTGAGTTCTTGGTGGATAAGGAAATGCCTGCAAAACGGTCCAAAAATATAGCAGAGCTAATGATTTATATCTTTCTAAGTATGACATCTATATTATTTTTATAAAAGGATTCCAGACATTGGAATCATCAACTAAATATACATGTAAAAAGAAACTAATAAAATCCTAGAAGAATAAAATGCTTTTCAAAAATAAAAGTAAAACATCAATACCGATATCTTAACAACAACTGAGCTTTGGAAAGCCCGTACTGCTAATCCTTGAAGTTTCAAAGTGTTAGCGTAAATGCAAAACAAAGGAAGGACAGAATCGAAAGGAAATGAGAGGTTCAAAGTGCGCCATTATCATTTTGTTCATTATTAAAAAAAGAAGTTTACATTATTTATTTATTATTAGACTCTTTCATATACCCAACATCTGAACTAAAACACAAAGTAGGATATTGTGCAACATTAACTCTAACCAGAACTCTTGCAAGCATGTTCATTATTTAAAACATGGCAAGAGTGCAAAACATTCACAACCAAAACCATCTTAATGAACACTCTAACGTTTCTATGAAAAGAACCGTTGCCTATTTCAAGTAGAAAAGCTGTGAAAGCTGGATCTAAAGCGGCTCTAATATTTTCAGTAAGCGTGAAATGAATTAGCCTAGGCCATAATGGAGAGCTTATCAACGATGCGTTAATAGTTTCATTTTTGGTACCATTTGATACCACTGGAAGGGTTTGCCTAAAATCTCCCCCTAGAACTACAATCTTACCACCAAACAATTCTTTGGAACTAAGTACATCTTATAGCATAGTGTCTAATAGTTCAATAGCCTTACGCTTACACATCGGTGCCTCATCCCAAATAATTAATTTGCATTCTCTGATAAGGCAAGCTAGCGAAGATTGTTTGTTTACTCTACATGTACTACTTTCCGAAAGTTCTATTGGTATCTTGAATCTAGAATGTGCTGTTCTGCCACCTGGCAATAATGAAGCAGCAATCCCAGAAGTTGCATTAGCTAGTGCTATATCGCCCTTTGATCGAATGGCAGCCAACAAATCTTTATACAAAAAAGTCTTACCGGTACCACCTGGACCGTCTATAAAAAAGGAACAGGTGTATTCAAAGCTATTGCATTCATTATTGTAGTGAACACATCCTTTTGCCTACTATTAAGAAGTTTTATTGATTCTAGATCATACTGACTAACAACAATACTTTTTTCAGCTCTCGCTTCTCGACTCAAATCTTGACAAATTTCAGTAACACATGAAGTCGGTACGATACCAAATAATGCTATGTCTTTACCCATTGACCGTAGTTATTATTGATTTGCAAGAAAACGCATTTCTAGTTGCTAATAGGGAAAGACCAAGATTTAATAAAATCTTCGACATCTCCTTCTCAAACTGCTCCCATAAGTTTTTGGGATCGTTGGGGCATGAATAAACTAAAAGGGTAGCAAATAGACGCCTAATCTCATATGGCATAGAGAAAGTGCAGGTGAATCTAGTTGTAAGTAGGCTGAAAAGATGTAGAAATGAGGTGAATAGCTATAAGCAGCATACCTGAGAACCTGAAGGCAAGATTTGCCTACCTCCACCTGTAGCATCAACCCCGGCCATAAATACTTTTCCTGCAACAACCAGAAAGGGAACATTAAAACTGTGTGTAATCGAACACCCCAAACACAGAATCACAAACAGGCCCTTTTTTTAAGTCACACTGGACTGCTCAAAGCACAATGCAACTTGTTGGCTTGAGGACCGGTCAACCCAACTTATTGGCCTCAAGGCATGACTATCTAAGGGAAAACAGTTCGGGAGAAAATGTAAACAACAATTAAGGCATGTTGAATCAAAAAAAGCAGATACTATTATATTCATTTAGCAGCAAACACAAAATCTGAATGTGACCTCGCACTATTAAGCTAGCAAATGAAACACAGTATTTGTGCAATGGATATATTAAGCATGAAGCTAGTGTTTCAAAGATTCCATACTATTACAGCAGCAGATGAAAGGAAGAAGAATAACCCTTAAAAAAATTTAAAAACAAAAAAACATATCAGTAAAGAACTAATATGCGCCCAAGTTCAGTGTCAAGAGCAATTATATAGCTATTACAATGTTCAGCAAAGCACACCAAACTGCAAGTGCTGCAAAATAAGCAAAACAGCAAGAAGGCTGGAGTATCAGTCCAAGTCCAAAGATGATAACGAAGGTGAGACATCAGTTTTTCAAGCTCATTGTTGTGAAAGATCGAACACAAGTCGCAGCCTTAAAAGCTACAGCCCAATTACTATTAAAAGATGTGCAAGAAGGTCAGGCTCAGTGAGGTTTAATAGCAAGGCACCAGGTTGTAGGTTCAGCTTTTATAAGATCTAGGATGTCTCGAGATCATCAGATGTAGAACTTGCATGCCAAAAGAACACAGGCACAGGGGTTGTTCTGAATTTGATTAAGGAAAAACACTAAGTGTACATGCCAATCATGAAGCACAAAGCCAACAGGTGGATGAGGAAGAAAAAAAACCAAGTAATGTAGACTGTTATTCTATAGTTCAAACTACTAACCGAGTAAAAACATTTCAAGCAAAATTTATACAGCAGATTATAATCGAACAAATTAAAAGACATGGATAGGCTACCCAAAAGGTGCAAATGAGCTATTTTTATGCAAAGAACAACCACCAATAATAACTCGCAAAAGACGCCAGCTCCTAAGGGATGACGAAACATGGGTAAAAGGAAATAACATGCTGAGTAAAACCAGACACACTAAGCTAAATCAGAACCACATTTCATACTTGTTGAATAGATCGAATAAGCAGACACCAAAGGCTCATGGAATTCCAGATCCAAAGGAGACAAAACAACTATAACCACTTATGTTTGCTAAGAACAATAAAATTCAAGAATTTTAAGTTTAATGCCACCAGCAAACCCTAATACATGCATTTCTCAAACATGAAATGACATTTTTTTTTGTAAAATTATACTTATTAATGGTTCTTACATGTATTAGTTTATTACTTATTCAATAGCCTCAAATACCCTTACTTGTTTCAAGTTTATTAAGCACAAATTGCTACAACAACCAAAAAGTATCACAGCATCATCATTAGTCTATCAAATCTAATATCTTGCCTTTGCGTATAATAGCAAAACAACAAATTAATAACAAAGAATGAATAAGGAATGATGTGACACCGCATTTTATGCCCGGTGGGATGGAGCTGCATGTAAAACCTAGTCATTCCATTCACATAACCAACATGAGTGTGTAGGCAATCAAAATACAATATATGACTAAAGTGGATAAAGAACAACATCAGCTTTGTAGGAAATAAAAATACAAGAATGTACTATATGGCTATCTCTAAAATACAAGCCTCAGAATGAAAACAAAAGCATGTAATCCAAATAAACATCACATTATATGACCATCACAATATAAGGCTATCTCTCGATGATGATGCAGCACATGTAGGAAAGAAATGTCTAGTTTACACTCAAATTCAGATTTTAAGCATACAAGTCAAACCCAAGCCAAAAGTATGTTAGCCACAAAGAAGAAGTAGAAAACAAGAATTACCATGTGTGAACACATTTAGCCTTCAAAACTATAGTTAGAACAAGCAGATAAAAAACCAACTATATGCTCATTAAGCAACCGTCCTACACTGAAATAGAGAAATAGAAAGCAAACTCGACTGGAAAAACAAACGATTAGAAATGTAATGCTTCTTAAAGGTATTGAAAACAAAGCAAGAGTTTAAAACCAAACCAAAACAGAAAACAAAACGCACTTTCGATCTACCCACACTCATAAACAAACAAAGAGCCTCATGCAATATCTCGCTAAGTGGTAGTAGTGAAAGACAAAGTGAAAAGTAGGCCTTTTTTTTTTGCATAAACTTAGGAGGACATAGTAACATTTGGTTCCAATCAAACTTCCATTCAGTCACACTATGACACAAAAACGCAGTAACAAGACCCGGGTCGGTAAATCATATAACTGAAATAGAGATTTTAATTCACAGAGGTCCCAGATAACACCGGAGTACGTGACATAATGCGGATGAACAAACCTGGAAAGCAAGAATTTGCGTTGCTCTTCGCTTCTTAAGGCTGAATCTCCAACCCTCGTAAGTCACAAAGGAAAAGTAGGAAAATCAAAATTAGGATCTTTAATCAAAGCAGAGAGAAAGAAAGGAGAATTAGGGGTTGCATAAATGTAAAGGAAACCGAAATCACCTCCTTCCGTCTGCGCTTTGTAGAACCCAATTATTTCTCTGTGCTTTTAAAAGCATTAAGAAGACTAAAATCCAGAGCGAAATTAGAGTCCACAAATGCATCATTGTATTTTCTGACAGGAATAGGTGCAAACAGTGTATGTGAGGGTCGTTTCATCTTAGAGAAGGGAGGATTGGAAAGGATTTGGTAACGAGCAGGTAAGCTACCGGAGGGTAGGGAGAGGCGAGGGCGGAAGGGGGTTTGCACCGATATTCAGAGCCATGGAGAAGAGAATGGGTTAGTGGGAAGGGAGGAAAATCGTGATTATGCAGGCGTTGGAAAATGTGTGGGTAATACACGTTTACACCCTATGTGTCTATCAGCTACTACCAACTAATCTCTCATCTATCAATGTAAAGACTTTTGTGCTTCTAGGATTAGCTTATAGTGGGTAAATATAATTGATGAGATAACATATACGGGACACATTAAAAAAGTTATTACGTATTATAAAACACCGGAAAATACAATGTGTTACTATATACGTATTTCTCAACCCAAAAAAAGTTAAACACCAAGTAATCTAATAATACTATGGCTCCTTAAAAAATACTACGAACAATCATTATATAGTACATTAACAAAGAAACTAAAACCGAAGCTAATACGGAAGCACAACGACGGAAAGAAGAAGCGCACATATCGGTATAACATTTAACGCCATAAATACAGATATAGCACATATAGTATTAATTTAAAAAAATATTAAATATTATCCAAAAAGCACAATAAAACATGTCGTGATATCATTATACTATAAAACAAACATAGACGAGACACATTCAACAAAGTTACTACATAACACTAAAATACGAAAAAAAATACGTGAGGTTACCATATACGTGTTTATCTAACCCAATAAAGGTTAAACATCAAGAATCTAATAATACTATGTCTCCTAAAAAAAATAGAAAAACCGATCATTATAATACCTTAACAAAGAAACTAAGAGGCGAAACAAATACGGAAACATAGTGACGTAAATAAGAAACACACATATCATCACAACATCTAACGCCATAAATACTGATAACAAAGAAACTAAGACGCGAAACTAATACGGAAGCATAGTGACGT
The DNA here is from genome assembly GCA_026214975.1 of Gentiana macrophylla. Lineage (NCBI taxonomy): Eukaryota > Viridiplantae > Streptophyta > Magnoliopsida > Gentianales > Gentianaceae > Gentiana > Gentiana macrophylla. The sequence continues at coordinate 61,205,834 of CM047809.1, forward strand.
AAATAAGAAACACACATATCATTACAACCGTAAATAGGAAAGGATGTGATGTAGGAAATATAATTCATGTGGGCCAAAAAACCAAAAAAAAAAAACAGTAGTATGATTAGTATAATATTTTTTTCCTTTCTTTGCCAAACAGTATATACAATTCTTATTATGGGTGAAGCAGAGGGAATCGTGTGAATGGGAGAAGGGGAGTAGAAGAGATTGACTTCAAACATCAATAAAAATATATAATATAATATATATATATATAATAAAATATATTTTATATATATATTAAACAACACAACAAAGGGGGAAAAAAGGAAAGTAAGAACAGGAGAATGGAGAGGCTGCCACATCATCATTTACTCTACCTTCTTATTACATAGAGTAAGATAAGATATATCTAGCATATCTATATATATATACACACACGCCACAAATATATATATATATATATATATATATATATATATATATATATATATATATACTAGTGAGTTCCGGCCGTGCAAGGCACGGCAATGATTTGCCCTAGCAAATTGAATAAATTAAACCTCTATATAGAAGCAACAATTAAGCAATTTAGTGGAGATGATTTAAGAAGCTAGTGTAAATAACCTCATTTCATGAAACAGATACATACTTGCTTCCAAAGGAACAAGTTTACATATGGGTACAACAAAGGAAGTCGAAGCATAAGTAGATGTTCTATACATGTTGTCGCTAAAGATGATACAAAACATTTTATTTACTATGAGCAAAATGCAAGATTGTGTAAGGTCTCCTAATCATGAGTCAGCTAGTTCCGATTCGGCTAGCTTGTCCCTGTTCTTCTTCACATAACCTTGCTCATTATCATCACTTTTAGGCATCAACTGAACAACATCAGAAATAGCCTAAAAGTGTTGTATGCAGCTTAATCTCAACAAAATCATGTCAACAATTACATCTGAGCCAGAAATGAACAAAAAGAATCTCGCATACAACAGATCCTTAAAAGCAAAAAAATACTAAAGAAGGGAAAACATGATCCTAAATAAAGTTTACCTAAAAACAAAGAATAATAAATAATGTATCCTAAATAAAGCAAAGCATGATCCATAGCAAAACATGATCCATAGCAAGACCAGAACATAGATGTTTCGCATGATCCTGTTTCGGATGCCAACAAATTACACAATTCCACAATACTTTCTTTTTCTTTGAGTGGACAATACCACAATACTTGAATGTTCTGAAAATGAAGCAACCGATAAAAGACTAAAAATAACATATAATTTTGTACCTCTTCTCGTCCCCCTTATCATCCTCGGACCAAAAACCTAAGCAACGAAGCATTTTGATTAGCTCTACTGATCAAAATGTCGGCTTTAGTTTCGACATTGAATCTTTATGATATAGCTAATGTCAAGGGTGTGGCTGCTCATCTTAGTCACTGTAACACACCCTCCCAGATTTTCGATTTTAATGGAGCTGAAGAATTGGCTAGTTGTTTGAGAGGTGTGAATGTAGTTGTTATACTGGCCGTGTTCCTCGTAAACCAGGAATGACTCGTGATGATCTCTTTAACATCAATGCCAACATAGTCAAAACATTAGTTGAGGTTGTTGCGATAATTGTCCTGATCGCTTATCCACATTATTAGCAATCCAAATAATTCAACGTACCGATTGCGGCCGAGGTTTTGAAAAAGAAGGGAGTTTATGATCCGAAGAAACTGTTCGGTGTAACCACTTTAGATGTTGTCAGAGCAAACACCTTTGTTGCTCAGAAGAAAAAGCTAAGGCTTATTGATGTCAATGCTCCAGTTGTTGGTGGGCATGCTGGGATTACTATTCACGGACGAAGAAGTGGCGGAATTGACAGTAAGGATTCAGAATGCTCGGACAGAAGTTGTGGAGGCTAAAGCCGGGCTTTTATCGAGTCTGATCAGACCGATCTCCCATTCTTTGCATCAAGGGTCAAGCTTGGAAGAGATGGAGTTGAAGCCGTGATGAAATCTGATCTAGAAGGATTAACCGAATATGAGCAGAAAGCTTTAGAAGCCCTTAAGCCAGAACTGAAAGCCAGTATTGAAGAGGGAATCAATTTTGTTCACAAGCAACCAATGGCTGCATAGGATCTCGTGTACGCGTTTACCTTCATTAAAGCAGCAGTTTACCGACTAATAAGGAAATTTCCCCATGTTTCAGAGTCTTTGGTTTTGTAGGTTTTATTTGGAGAAGAAGATTAAGATGATTTCAACTCCATGTCTCTATATATAGTATAATACTACTAATTGAACCCATATATCGTTTCAACTAACATGCTCTACCGAGAAATTCAATTGCAAGAACTTTCATTGGTCCAGATCATTACAGATCCTAGTGCCACGTCATTTGTGACATTTATTGTGTCGCAGTGGGTGTGGGAGTGTAGTACAATTACTCAAAGTTTTATTACCGAAAAGACAAATGTTATCGAGATCGCCAAAGAGAGATATCAATTGTTTGACTTATCGTAAGAGTTTCCAAAAGATCAAGACTCGAGATAGCACTTGAACCTCGTTAAGAAAACATATATTAAGGGGAAAAAAGGAGCGTAATAAGCTCAATATTGTGATTTCTTGAATACCCCATGAAGAGTATATTGTGTACAAGAATAAGCATAATGATTGAAAAGAAAGGAATGGTAAACAAAGAAAAATAAGCAGTGCTAGTCGTTTTCTTTTGAAGCACAAAACGAAGAAGCGAACGTCTGAAAACTTCGCAATGAAGTCAAGTTTCCAAATCAAATAGTTTGGTATGATCACCAAAGAATCAAGCAGAGGAGATAGATTTTGCATTCGAAAATTTCTTTCGAGCCTCATCGGTTTCCTCGACCTGCATAACAATACATGATGTTGAATGTCATTAAAAATACTTAACCGAGATAATTAAACAGCATTACATAACTAAAATTACACGTGTGCAGAATCAATTCTATTTTGTTATAGTTTTCTGTTTGACATGCCATATGGAAAAACCACCATTAATATTATTACGCACATACTACGGCGGTACTCATGTTAATCCTTCAATTTTGCCTTTAATGCAGACTCTGATAACTACAAATCAATATATATGTAAGTTACCAGGAAAAAAAATACAAGTGTACACACATCCTTTGTAATATTGCTCCTTTCAACCACAAGGTGAGGAATGTTTGTTATTAAGTTAATTTGATATCCCAGTTGCACATAAGCTTGAATGAAAACAAAACATTAAAACTGAATTAAAAACACATAATGCGAAATGCGAAAGCAAACTGACCTGTGGGACCTCTACAGAAGCAACCCAAATGACAACAACAGTAGCAAATAGGAAAAGCCCAGCTTTATATTCCAACCCATCACCAATCCAAAGCTATTAATCAACAAGCCAAAGCTATTAATTAAACTGAACAAATATATACATAAATTAACATTAATCTTTTTCTGAAACCTGAAAATTATAGATGTAGGACGCTTGAGATGTTGTTCAGTTTGAGAAAGCCAATCGAGATATAAGACGCTACAGCCAACACGTCGAAGAAACTGCAGCTTCCGTGAAGAACCTACCACCTAACTCTCGACCAGAGCAAAAAGCCGGTGTCTTTCTGTCAAATCAAGCACATCACACGCCTTAAATGGCCGACGCCGGCGGTAAACTTCAAACGCCTCCAGGCGTGGGGAGAGGGCTGAGCACAAAATTCACTGCCGCCGATAGCCATACGTACACCTCTTGAATCTTTTCTTCAGATACACAATGGAGGCGAGACAGAGGCTAGGGTTGTGTGTAATTGCATCAGCAGACAATTTTTTTAGTAGATATATGATTGGATCAGCAGGCTTAATTTTCGAAAACGGATCAGCAGGCTTTTCTTCATACAAACGGGCCATAAAAAAGCCCAAACGGAGAAAAAAAGGGCAAAAACAGTCGACGCGGCACCTTGCTTGAGCTTTAGCTCAAGCTTTATATAAAGAAAGATATATATATATATATATATATATATATATATATATATATATATATATATATATATACATCCTTATATATATATTTCACCTTTTGAAAAGAAAAAAAAAAAAACACTTTTCGGTAAATACCGAGTGGAGTCGGTAATTACCGGGAGAGAAAAAAATATTAAAAAATCCAAGGAACACGTTTCAATCGTCGAGGTTGGGTGATGGATTCTCGGTGAATCCCACTCTGCGGAAGCATAAGGAATAAAAAAAACCCCGAAACCTCGTGATTTAGGTGTTGGTGTTCGAATTGGTTTATGCAAACTCGGAGTCAGAAAGGTCCACTGCTTTACACCCCTGACCTCGAACGAACCATAGTCGTCACCAAACAGCGAAGAGTCCGTGGCTTCGCTTCTTCCCGACGAAGAGAACACGGCCGATCAAGATTTCGAACGACGCTTAGCGAGAGAGATTGAAGAAATCATTATCATGGTCGCGAATGAAAGACGCACGTTGGCTGACTACGTTATGCCTGGTGAAGTCAGAGTCAACCCAGTTATCATTTTACAGCTATTACTCGCCGCAACCTTTGAACTCAAACCAGGTCTTATTCAAATGATGCAACACGATCTATCTTTCACGGTTTTCAATGAGAATCCTCACACTCACGTTCACACATTTTTAGAAATATGTGGTACAACTCGCATACAAGGGGTTAATGAGGATGCAATTAAATTGAAATTGTTCCCGTTTTCCTTGAGAGGGGAAGCGAAAGAGTGGTACAACTCTCTGCCTGCCGAGTCGATAACAACCTGGGCCGAACTCGAGCATGAGTTCCTGAGTCAATATTTCCCACCCTCCAAAACGGCCCAGTGCCTGAGTGAAATCTTCACATTTTTCCAAAAGGAAAATGAATCTTTCTTTGATGCTTGGAAGAGATTTAAGGCTCTCATGCGGAAATGCCCTCATCATGGTCTAGACTTGCAGAGGCAAGTCAACACTTTCTTCAATGGATTGACCGAACTCACCAAGGGCATGGTCAATAGTTCATCAGGAGGGGCATTTTTAAGAAAAACGCCTGAAGAGGGATGGCAATTATTTGAAGATATTTCCAAGTACAACTATGCCCTCTCATCTCACGCTATCCAGACACCTCCTCCACCTAGGATCGAGGAGGTGAACATGCAAAATCAGATCGCCATGCTGCAACAGGGTGGCAGCTCTCAAAATATCCGCTAATCCTACGAATCAAAACCAGTCATTCTCTCGTAATTCTCAAGTTATGTTCTCGTGAAAGTTGTTGTCAACCTTGGCCATGTGGTTGGCGGTGTCGCTTATTTCCTCCTACCTATCAAGTCAATATCGTCCGTAATCGGGGGACGATTCGGTCGATCACATGTCGGACATGTGATAATGTGGGATATACCGCTCGTTTACATCCTATGGGTGGGCAGAACGCAAAAATAATGCTTTCAACGGCCAAAGAAAATCAAAGATTCAACAATCGGTTCTCGCCAAAGCAATTTTCAAAACCAGGGTTTTAATCAAAATCCGAACTTCAATCGAAACCATAATATGAATTTTCCTAATCAAAATCGGAGGTTCAACCAGAACTGGCCGAACAATCCAAATCCTATATTTCAAAGTCGGTATATCCAATCTTTTCCACAAAACTTTCAAAATTCTCAAGGCCCCTCTCAATCTAGCAATCTTGACACTAAATTGGATTCCTATCGGAAGGAGCGAGAATAATAATTTCCAATTCCTTCTCAGCTCAATCAAGAATCTTGAAAGCGCTCGGGCAAGTAGTGACCAAAAGCTTCTAGACCTCGAGGCGCTTACCAAACACCGAGAAGAACCCCAAAGGTGGTCAAGTGGCTCAAACCGAGTTAAATCAAAGCCAATGCACCGATCTAGTTCCCACAATTCCCTATGGTAGAGAGAGGCCGGTCACTATGAATTTAAGATCGGGCACTCAACTTAGTGGTCCCCTCAACCAGTGAAACCAATAACCCCTCCCCGCCAATGATGAGGCAGGAGGGGAAGTCGTACATCCATGCCCCCCGGTTCTAGATGATATTACTCAGGTGGCTGATCCCCTGAGAAATGAAGAGTTTAGTGGAAGTCAGGTGGCTGATCCCCTGACTGGCAAGAAAGGTGAAAAGGTGGTGAGGTGGAAAGATTTGGAAGATAAAGTCATTAGTTCATCCTCAAAGCAAGTGTTTTACGAGAATGATTTAAAGAAACTTCCATTTCCACCTAGGAAAAATAACATCTCCTTGCTTGAAGACAAAAAGTATGAGAAAGTGCTTAATCTTCTTAAGAATACTCAGGTAAATCTTCCATTATCTGATGTTTTAGTTGAGATGCCTAAGTATACAAAGTTCATCAAGGATGTTGTGTCCTCCAAAAAGAAGCTCGAGGACATGGATCAGTTAATTGGTGAGAATTGCTCTATGATTGATTATGATAAGTTGCCAATCAAGAGGGGTGACCCTGGGAAATTTGTGCTCACGTTGTTGATGGGAGGTTTAGTCTTCCCAAATTCTTTATGTGACCTAGGTACATCCATTAGTCTGATGCCATTGTCTGTTTGTAAACAACTTTGTTTAGATAATCTTTTAGAACCCACAACCATGAATCTTCAATTCGCTGATAGATCTTCCAAGAAAGCTGTTGGGATGTTAAAGGATGTTTTAGTTCAAATCGATAGATTCACTTTCCCAGTTGACTGGTACGTCCTTGACATCGAGAATAATGAGAATGTTCCTTTAATACTCGGCATACCTTTTCTTTCTACAGCCAGAGCCCTCATTGATTGTGATGGTGGCAAAGTGACTATACGAGTTGGTGATCAGGAGGTGAGCTACAATGTCTCTAAAGCTATTCAGAGACCCTCTGATTATCCAACCGGCTTTTCCATTGAAGACATGTCTGATGACTTTAACGACTATATAGAAAAGCAAGTCATGGCTGTTGAGACTGAGTATGAGCGATTAGTAAAGAGTCTGAATAATCATGGTTGGGTGAGTCTAGAACAACTAGGATCTGAAGTTGATGAAGGTTCGTTGAACGGTGAAGCTTTGGTAGTGAGACCACCGAGTAAACTTCGGTGATGTTGAGTTGAAAAGTGGGAGCTTAAATCTAGTTTAGAAGAACCACTGCGGATTTGGTGCTCAAACCTTTGCCTCAAAGACTGAAATAAGTTTTCTTGAGAGAATGTGACAAGCTTCCTTTAATTATCTCTGCCAAGTTATCCCGGTTAGAAGAAATGAAGTTGTTGAATGTATTAAGGAAGAATGAAAAGGCTTTCGGATGGCAAGTGGGAGACATTAGAGGGATATCTCCTGACATATGCATGCACAAGATCAAAACTGAAGAGGGTGCTAAGTGTGTTAGACAAACCCCAGGAGGCTCAACCTCACATGCAAGAAGTGATTAAGAAAGAGATTATCAAGCTTTTGGACATGGGTATTATTTTTGCAATTGTTGACGGTGAATGGGTGTCCCTACTCAGTAGTTCCTAAGAAAGTAGGAATTACTATCGAGAAGAATGAAAAGGGTGAAGAAATAGCATTGAGACTAGTAATCGGTTATGAGAGTCCAGATTGACTACGTAAAACTTAATGAAGTCACGATGAAAAATCATTTCCCTCCCGCTCATTGACCAGATGCTTGAGCGTCTGGCAGGACATGCATTCTACTGTTTCCTTGATGGATATTCTGGATACTTCCAGATACCCATAGACCCAGTCGACCAAGAAAAGACCACTTTCACTTGCCCTTATGGTACATTCACTTATAGGCGAATGCCATTCGGTCTTTGCAATGCCCCAGCTACATTCCAAAGATGCATGCTGGCAATCTTTGATGGGCTTGTTGAAAAGTGTATGGAGATATTCATGGATTTATTTCTCGCCTTTGGTCAATTCTTTGATCACCGCCTTGACAATCTTGATCAAGTATTATCCCATTTGTGTGGAGAAGAACTTAGTCCTAAACTGGGAAAAATGCCATTTTATGGTAGACGAAGGAATAGTTCTTGGCCACAAGATATCAGAAAGAGGAATGGAAGTAGATAGGGCAAAAGTTGAGGCTATAGAGAAGATGAAATTCCCTAAAAATGTGCGTGAAGTAAGAGGTTTCCTTGGACACGTTGGTTTTATAGGAGATTCATTAAGGATTTTTCTAAGATAGCTAAGCCCTTTCCACTTTACTCGAGAAGATGTTGTTTTTTCAATTTTGATGATAGTTGCAAGCATGCGTTGATGAGCTTAAAAGTCAATTGATTTCCGCCCGATCCTTATCTCTCTCCGATTGAACCTACCTTTGAACTCATGTGCGATGCATCCAACTACGCCGTTGGTGCGCCTCTTGGAGGTCGCGAATTAAGGGGAAATTCCAGCCCATCTCTTACGCCAATCACACACTAAACCCCACGCAAGTGAACTACACAACCAGTGAAAAGGAATTATTGGCTGTAGTCTTTGCTATGGACAAATTTTGTAGTTACTTGTTGGGCGCCTCGGTCATTGTTTGACTCGACCACGCCGCTCTGCGCTATCTTATGACAAAGAAAGATGCTAAACCGCGCTTACTACGTTGGATACCGATCCTGCAAGAATTCGATGTTCAAATTAAGGATAAAAGAGCGTTGAAAATGTAGTAGCGAGATCATGTTTCTAGAATGCGAGAATGATGAAAAGAAAGAACTCAAGAGATAGACCTTTACTTTCCTCTCGAGCATGTTATGCATATAGACGAGTGCACTCCAGATGTTCCATGGTTTGCCTCTATCGTCAACTACCTGCATTCCCGAGATTTAAATACGAAATTTTCATATTAGGAGAAGAAGAAATTTTTCTCTCGATTTGAAAACCTTCATGTGGGATGAACCTTACCTCTTTAAAATCAGAAAGATGGATTGTTGAGAAGATCGTCCCGAATCGAGAGCAACGTGATATCATTGAACAATGCCACAGTGGACCCATCTTGGCGGTCACTTTGGTCCCTGGAAAACCGTTGCTAAAATCTTTCAGTCCGGTTTCTATTGGCCCACGATCTTCAAGGATTCAGAAGCCTTCTGCAAGGCTTGTGATAGGTGCCAACGAACCTATGCTTTAACTAGGCGTTTTGACATGCCATTGAAGCCCATTTTAGAATGTGAGGTCTTTGATGTATGGGGTATTGATTTTATGGGCCCGTTTCCATCTTCCTGTGGAAATAAATACATCTTAGTCTGCGTTGACTACGTATCAAAATGGGTGGAGGCTCAAGCCACTTCTCGCAATGACCACAAAACGGTCATGAACTTTCTCAAGAAAAATATCTTCGTGAGATTTGGATGTCCCCGCCTTAATCGGTGATGAGGAACGACTTCGCAATGGCCACTAGAAAAAGTCCTTGAGAAATATGGTGTCCGGCACAAAATTGGCACACCATATCACCCTATGACTAGTGGCCAGGTCAAGAGAAGTAATCAGAGTTTGAAAAGGATCCTGGAAAAAGTTGTGAACAATCATAGAAGGATTGGAGTCTCAAATCGGATGATGTACTATGGGCATACCGTCTCGCCTATAAAACTCCCATGGGTACATCACCCTATCGGATGGTGTATGGCAAACCACCGCCACTTGCCACCGAATTAGAGCATAAAGCATATTGGGCCATTAAGTTCTTAAACTTTAATGCCCAGTCATGTGGTGAACATCGACTGATGCAGGATCTTGGTTCATGTTCGAGTCCATATAATTCATTTGATGTCCTCCAATTTACCAAATGCTTGTTGTCTTCTCTTTACATTTTGAATCTTCAGATTTTTCTTTGTCAGTATGCCTTCCCCCTGAATCTTTCCAGGGTTTTCCAAATGTAACTTTGGATCCATCAAAAGCTTTAAAGTCGGTAATCCATCCTTTATTTCCTGTCATGTGTCTAGAACATCCATTGTCTATGTACGAGACATCCTGCAAAACAAATTATGCAGTTTTAGATACCCATCATTGGTTGAGTCCATACTTGTTAGCGGTCATGCCTCTTACTCCAAGTGTAAATCCAAATGATCTTCTTTTTGGATAGTTGAGGTCATCAGCCTCATAAGTGTAAGGCATGGCGAATAGCTTCTAATAGATTTAAATGTATTCTGATACAATTCTCTCGCTTTTGGCATATTTGCATCTTGTTTCACTCTCCAAGAGACGAGGTGACCTATTCTCAAACTATCTTTTAAATCCAGGCCAGGTTTATGCTTTGGTTTTCCCGAATCCAAATGGCTGTTTGTGAACTGGTTTCCTTTTGTATACTGATGGTGAAACATTCCAATCACCTTCTGAAGGGTAAAGTCTGTCATTACCTTTCAGCAACCCTTTGCCCTTAGTAGGATGATAAGATGATTTGCTCTGCTGTTTTACTGCACTGGGTTTTGACTTCTCTGGTGCAGGATGAGTAGTTGAAACTATGGAATGTCCTTTTCTGAATTTGTGTCCTGTTTTGGTCCTTGATTCAGAATTGTGTTGTCCATTGTTTCCTTTCTCATCTTGACTATTGTAGCCAAGACCAGATCTGGATCCAAACCTTTTTTGGGGTTTGTAAGCTGGTGTATTAAGTGGTGCAGTGATGCTCTTAATTGGTAGGGAGGTTTTCTCGGGACTGTTCACAACATCAGATGAGTGATCATCTGCTGCTTGTTGATCAACTGAGTAAATTTCCTTACTAGTTTGTTTAGCTTTTATGTCATCCAGTTCTTTCTTTAATCTTTTATTTTCCTTTCTTAGATTCTCACATTCTTGTTCTGTAATTTCATGATTTGTTTGAATTTATTCAAATTTACACATGAGATTTTGAATAAGGTTTGCAGAATTTAATGGGAAGATAGAATATTGTGCAAAGATGTCGAGATATGGATGCATTTGATGAGGATGTCTTGCATATTACCTCGCCTCTTCAATTTCTTTACTCATCGAGACATATATATACCTTTCCATTGTCTTAATCATCATATCCACTTGTGTCATTGTCGATGAATCACCAATTGTCATCATCATCACAGCTTTTTTCAGCTTTTAGTGCTTTTCTCTTTCCTTTTGTCTGCTGAATACTTCTTCTTATCTTTAGACTTTTGCTTTCTCCTTTCATCTTTCTTGTCTCTCTTTTTTCGGACAATTAGTTTTGAAGTGTCCTTTTTGTTGCGATTGAAGCATCTATAATCATCATCCTTTTTTCTTCATGTCTTTGCTTGTGAATGATGTCTCGTTTTGATGAAGAGTCTCCTCCGGTTTGTCTTCTCTTGAATCTGCTGAACTTCTTTGTTAGTAATGCAATCACTCTTTCAACTCTTTTGTCTCTTTGCTGGTTAAGTCAGTTGGATGACTCTGCTGGGGCGCAATGAGTGCACTATTCTTGTTCAACACTGCTGATGCACCTTCTTCACTGTTTAACTAAAATTCATGAGCCTTCAACTGTGACATCAAGGTTAAAGTGTCAGTTTTTTCTAAATTTATGGTGCCTTTGATTACAGATGTAATGATTTTCCATCTGTCTGGTAGACTCCTTAGGATCTTTAAGCATACTTCTTTCTGTGGATATAAGTGACCTAGTTGTTGTAGTTCACTCAAGGTGCCTAAAAATCTGATGTCCATTTGATCAATGGATTCTCCAGTCTTCATTTTGAAATTTTGAAATTTATGTTCTGCAACAGATAATTTGTTTTTCTTGATTGCCTCTGATCCCTCATTGATCAGAGCCAATTTCTCCCACATCTCCTTTACAGTTTTGGAATCTTTGATCCTCATGAACATATTGTTGTCTAGAGTCTTCATAATCATGTCTTTTGCCATAAAGTCAATATTTGCTCTTCTCCTGTCATCCTTTGTCCAGTTCTTCTTTTCTTTGACTATTTCTTTTCCTTGATCTGCTCCTCTGGATTGGTCCATTATTGATGACATTCAGCATCTCCTCATGAGTTGCTGCAACATGAGAAAGCATTCTTATTTTGTATTCTTCAAAATTATTTACATTAAAAACCAATATCTTATGCATAAAACTTGATGATCCCATGATGAAAAGAATTGTATATGCAGAAAAGTTCAAATTACAGATTTGAAAACCACTTTGAAAGTGTGTGATCTCCTTGTTACCAGAAATTAGATCTGAACAGGTTCTGATACTAGGAACACTGCTCCGATACCAATTGTTGGTTCTAGAGAAGAGTAAAACTATAGTCAGAGGGGGGGTGAATGACTATAGTGGAGTTTCAAAAACTTTTCTTATATTTAAAAGATTTTGGGCAACGGATAAGTCCCTTCTTTAAATGTTGGTTCAAAGTAGTTTATTCAATCACAGATATAGGGTATGCAATGAAATAAAGTGTTGTAAAATAAATTGCTGAAAGTAAATAGACACAAAGGTTTATAGTGGTTCAGGGTGGTGTAATCCCTTAATCCACTCTTCTCCTATGATGATTGGAGGAACTCACTAATGTTTTCACGAGATACAATTGCACGATTGTCCTTGGCTACACAAGCTTCCCAATCAGTAGACTATCACTCCTGGCTTTCAAAGCTTGGTGACTCAGTCTCTATCATCGCTCCTTCGAACAAATCTTTCAACAGATATCACAAAGATTGCAACTCCTTCTCAGATTCCTCTGGTTCAATTGCCTCAGTTGATGTGAATTGAATTCACATATTTGTTGATCAATCTCAGAGCTTGATATGGAATTGAAGTTCATATTGTTGAGTTGATTTCTAGATGTTCCCTTTAAGTACAGATAGAAGGCTTTGCACTTTGACAGAGTTTCTGCTTGTTTCTTCTCAGATTCAATCGTTGTTTTTCTTTTCTGTCAACGCCTTCTATTTATAGCCTTGATAATCCTTGATATGAATTTCTGTCCATTGGCTATTTAATGTGGAGAATGATCCTTGATTTAATTCTCGATTCCCCCTTAATTGTATTCTCCTTGATTTCAGTGATCGGATTTTCTTCAAACATTTATCAAAAAATCCGTCCTCGATTGATCCTCAATTGATTGTGCATTTAATGCTTTATCTTCATCATTTGAAATCTGATCGAGTAAAGTTTACAGGGCCATTCCCTGAACGGTTAAGTGATCCTTCTGACTTTGCTGTTTAGATCTTCCTTCACTGCTTTGTATTTACTCAGCCGATAGTCAGTTCACTCTGCCGGTTTACTACTTTGTTATTTTCTTTTATCTTTCATGTACTTCTTGTACTTCACTAATCCTTGATTTGGGTGAGATCAGTGTACACCATATTTGTCAATGTATTTCATCATTTGAATTATAACTTACTTATCCAAGGTCATCAGAGACTTCCTTGGTTATAAGTCAGACCATAATGTCTTCATGCTTCTCTGCTAGTACTTGGCTGGCTTCAGTCTTCCGGATATCTATTTTACTTTGCCATCCTACCAACTAGTACAATACTTGTCTGGCTCAACATATACAACATGCCAGACTCTAAGTAAAGACTTATGCAAGTATTTCTAACTTATTTCAGGCTTGCTATTACAGCTAGTATGGCCATCATCAAAACAAATAAAATGTTCCTAACAGATATCTTACGGGTATGATTAAGCAAGAAAGATTAAATGTGGAATACACCAAGATACAAAAATTGAAGCAAACGTTGCAACATTTTCGGTTTTGTGTTCTGAGTCTAGTGAACTGATAAAGGAACTAAATAAATGTTATTGTGTTCCGGTTCTTGTGAAGAACAAGAGCTCAGTTGTTTGTTAGGATATAGTAGACATATTCAAATGAAAGGAATAAATGTTATTCCGATTAAGTTGAATAAATCCACGACCCTAACATACTAGATTGATGTCACTATATAGTTGATATAAGTGATAAATCTCAACCAAGTAAGATAGTATGGCTATTATCATTTATATTTGTGGTTGTTCTACATGTCGACTCTCTGGAAGGGAAATATATAATCAAATGTCATTCTGATGATGTCTAAACCACATACTTGAATCATGTGGGTAATATGTATCTTATCTAAAGATGACTAAAATACCCTTTTATGAAAAGGTTATAAAATCTAGAAAGTTGTGTAAAGCCTAAACATACCGATGTTTGTTGGCTTATGACAATTAATGCCACAAATAATTGTTTATTAATCTCTAAGACTATTTTAGAAATAGTTGAATGTACTTGGTGAAGTACAACAATTCGGAAGCCTGAATAGTTCGAGCTAGTACGAACGTAAGATTGATGAGATACTTAGGAATTTATCTTCAATTGGATTGCTGTAATTAATACCTGAAGGGTGTTTCAGAAGATGTCTGAAATGGCATCAGATTCTCCCCTTGAAGGATACCATTTGTGATACGCTATCAGATTGTGTTTCTAAAATGGAATAGCACTTTATACGATGAAGATGCGAAGTAAGCCATGCAAAGTATCCCTTACCTATTTCAGGATAATGCCCTTATACAAAACATATACTTAACCGAGTTCCAAAGAATAAAGGTTGAATGATATCCATATCAGATATGGAATCGATGACATCAAATCCATCTTATCCGATGATTTAGGGTTGTCATGCTTCTAGCAAGTAGGCAATGTCTAAAAGGCTTAGAGCCTAGTATGACATGTTCAACTTTGTGGAATATATTAGCAAGTACGCTAGATATTATTTACTTGACAGCGGAGCAAAAGGTGTTTGTCTCCAAACATGATGTCTTCTGGAGAAAGTGTTTCTTCCAAAAGAAATAGTGGGAGTAAATTAAATCTCAAAAGAGTTTGAGAAACATATACGTAAACAGTGATAGATATTCAACCGTTAGAACATGAGTAGACGCCGCATAACGATGAGGTGTAGGACACTGCTCAGTACACACAAGCACTCTATGAGTCTGTAGATGACCACACACCCAAAAAGGCTACAGGTATGTTCAACTTGAAGGATGAAGATCTCATGACTTATGTAGGAATTCTTGAAAGGAAAGATTAAGAGATTCCATGGATGGTAATACGATTACCATTAAGATAAGTTGATGGCTAAAGGGCTACAAGGCTAAAACCTTGTAATTACCTTTATGCTACCGGCTGTGTTAAATCTATTCATATAATGCTTGTTGCAGCTGCGTATCAGGGCTATATATTGTTGAAAAACGTTGAGCCAATGGCTTGATATTCATAGACGATAACATGATATGTGAGCTCATGAGATCCACTTATGGACTCAAACAAGTTTCTCTAGACAATTTCTTTGTTTGATAATCAAAGGAGTTTGATTTAGTCAAAAGAAGGGATATGCCCAATGTGCAAGACGGATAGTGGGAGTGTGTTACAATTTTTGAGTAAGGTATTGTATATCTCTTTCAGGAATTATCACCCCATGTCACGGTAATTAATGTTTGGTAGTTCAAGGTCTTTCCGAAAGCATTTGGATTAGCAGTTCTTATTTTTGAAATAAGAATCTATAGTGATAGATTTAACTGATGTTAGTTTATAGTTTACTTATATAGATGTGATGCTAAAAGATTTTACCATAGATCACGATAGGAGATACTTCTAGTCGGTGTTCTCAAGATCTATCTATGTTAAGACGTTATTCCTAAAAATAAGGTGAAAGATGATGCTTATGGAAGGTTCCATTTGCTGCTGCAATAGGATCCATTATAAGAGTTATGCCAGATGTTCATACTTCATGAAGAGTCATGAGCAACTATGAAAGAAAATATGGTGAATGTCGAGAATATCCTTAAACAAGTTAAGATGGTTTCCTAGTTTATCGAAAGGAATCAGATAAATATATATATACAGACGTATATCCTGAGTCTTATGAAGGTGAGTGGGAGCTACAGTCTGGGTTTGCAGTCACTTTGATTGAGTGATACAGTGAGATGGAAATGTTCTTAGCTAGAAATCACTGGAGATTCTACAACTAGGCCAAAACACAGTAGTGCCTTGGAGGCACAGCGGGAGCAGTACATGGATCTAGAAGGTTCATTCATGAACCTTGTACGGTTTTTCCACCTTTTCTATATAGATGATATAGTAAATGGATTCATTGCTTGAAGCAAGGACCAGGGTCTCGTTGGAGATTCATGTGTGTGTTGAGGCGGTTCCTTTGACCTGATCATTTGGAGCATGATATGAAGATAGTTTGAGTCCCCACGGATGGTGATCGGTTCACGCTTAGGGTAGGTTACGAGTATTGCATGGCATTCTTGTGTTTCAACTTGGTCTTGTGTGTACGAGTGATTGGTTTTAGGCCAAGTGGGAGATTGTTGAAATAGTGTCCTAAACCCAATCGAGTTGTACCGGATCTGACCGGGTCGGATCATTTCTACTATTTCTTTATGATTATACATATATATAAATGGCTTTTTGTTGTCATATATTTATTCTTTTAAAGAGCCATTTACGAATTGTTATATGATAAAGCCCTTAGTATTAAATTGTGATAGAGAAACCATGATAGGCGATTATGGTTGATGAGATCTCTAATCACTTTAATAAGTTTGATACTTAAATGTCTTTAGACTTATGTACTATTATACAGGGCATTGATGGTACAAACATGCTAGCACGTATTAGATGTCTTCTTTCTTTATGGGCAGGGATAGATCTAGTCTATCGAAGTGTAGAGACACCGGGACTATACGTGGACGTGTATTAGAGAATGCGTACATTAGACTGAACCACTTAAACTGTTAAGTGGCACACTATGTGACGGTTGTGTAATTATCTTTAGGACCGGGTTTACATGGCATCACGGTGTGGATTGTCATGCTTTGACACTTTGAGGTTTCCCCTGGCCACGGGGCGATCATGAGGTAGTGATTGGGTGTGATACTGAAGCATGCGTAGGATTCATGTTGTTCGTCCGGAAATCGCGTACCCTATTAGTAGGGGTGAATATCCGAAAGGGCCTTCTTATAAGAATTTTCTTACTCTCGTGAAACTTTGCAAAGTGGGAGTATATGAGTTACTTCGAGAGAGCATGATATCCAGATTATAAGATACGGTCGTTGATGCTTGACACTCGACGTACGACCGTATGGATATTATTACAGCGACATGATTCTATTTGCATGGTAATTGTTTCACATGAAATGTAGTAGTCATTGCTTTTGACTCTTCCGATGATTGGTGATCACGGTGTGTTGCTAGACGTTATCCCGTGATCGTTAGGTATGAATGGAATTTTCGTAATTTGCACTTTGTGCCTACGGCCAACATATTCGAAAGCCTATCGGGTCACACACATAAGAACATCTAGCCGGATTAAAATGCGGTTATAGTGATAACCAAAAAAGGAAAGTTTTATCTTGACTATAAAGTGTTATTGTGATATATTAATATGATGGTATTTATTTATTATGATTAAATATAATACAGGAAATTAATTATGTTGATTAATTATATATATATATATATATATATATATATATATATATATATATATATATATGTGTGTGTGTGTGGCCGAAAATTTGTGTGTGTATGACACACGGGAATTTTTCTCACTAATTGATCATGTCATTATATTAATTAAAATGTGCATTCATTTATGCATGTGGCTCCATCTTTTGGTGTATTAAGATACACTTTGATTGTGCAATTTAACTAATGAGATTACCATATATTAATATTAGATATTAATTGATTTATGGAAAAATAGATTTATGGTAATAAGATATATATAGTCAATATTGGATATTGACAATATCTTGGAAATATTTAATATGAGATATTATATTAAATGAGATAAATCAATCAAAGGTATTTTCCTTATTTTTTTAGGAAAAGGTTTTCTATCTCATCTATCTACAAGGATGCTTTTCCCAATCAGATTGGGAGGCATAAGTGGCGCATCACTCCCTATATGAGCAAAGGGTTGGATAGCTCTTTTATACATCACAATTCCAAGAGACTAATAGTTTCTTGTAAAAAAATAGAGAGCTTTTCTAGAGAGTTTTAGAGAGAGAGGAAAGGCCGGTCTAGCAACCAGATTTTTCTAATAGCCATCCAATGGTGGATTCCGGCGGGTTGTTCGTGTGGACTCACGGTAGAGGCCGAACGCTTGGGCGGCTCCGTGCACCACTACTCTCTTTAGACGGTCAAAGCATCGATCTTTTAGATCAAGCAAGGTAAGCCCGTCTACTGTCTTATTATTTTTGTTGCTTAAACGAAGTCGATCCTGGTTAAATGATATAAAATTTTGAATTCCGCTACGTTCGACATGTGATATCTCTTTGGAAGAAGTTACGACTGCAATGTTTTCAACTAAATCCCATAAAAACCCTAGGTCTGATGGGTTTCAGGGTTCCTTTTATTAGAAGTATTAGGGGATTATGGGAGATAAAGTTCATATAGATATCCAAAGATGGTTCAGTGGAGGAAGCCTTGATCTGGATATTAATGATACCTGCCTTGCTCTGATTCCAAAAGTTGATAGCCATTCTAAGATCCAGCAAGTAGACCTATTTCCCTCTGCAATATGGTATATAAGATTTATACTGAAATCATAGCCATGAAGATGAAGCCTTTAATGCCTTGTATTGTTATCCCTGTCCAATGTGGCTTTATCCCTAACAGACGTGCTATGTATAATGTTCTTAGTGCTCATGAAATTTTGCATAAGATCAGAAGATCTAAGAGTAAGAAGGGGTATACTGTGATGAAACTGGATATGGAAAAAGCATATGATAAGGTCAATAGGGACTTGCTTAATTTCATGCTTGTGTACTTTAAATTTCCTGACGAGTTTATTCATGCCATCGTGAACATGTTATGACACCTTCTTCTTCTGTTTTGGGGAATGCCACTCATTTATCCCCCCTCCCCCTCTCAAAAGCAAAAGAGGTCTGAGGCAATGTGATCATCTGTCTCCTTACCTTTTTGCCTTGTATATTGTTACTTACCCATTATTATTTACAATGGAGCTCAGGATAATAAATGGAAATCCTTTCCAATTTTTAGAGGAGGTCCCTAAATTTCTCATCTCATGTTTCTTGATGACATTCTTGATTTTGCTAAGGCTAATAAGAAGGGAATCGGAAATTTGATGAAAGTGTTACATAAATTATGTGATGATGAACATTCCTTTTTTTCTTAAAGCCGTCGGTATTTGAGACCAACTGGCCCGACTAATCAGGAGTCCGGCACGGATCGTGCTTGTAGAGTCTGACTCTTACTCAGGGGTAGGCCCGACATGGAGTAATCTGAGTTATACTTTAATGATAATACGGATAGAGATGGTGAGAACATGTATCTTGGGAATGTATCTTGGAGTTCCCCTCATAACTGAAACAACTTCTAGCAGAAACTTTAAAATTTTAATTGAAAAGGTTCAAAGAAGGTTGTTTGCATAGAAGGAGAATCATTTCAACAGGACTGGAAGGTTAACCTTGGTTCAATCTGAGACCTCTTCCTTATCCTCCAATTTAATGTAAAACACTTGGCTTCCTAACAAAACTTGTGATGTTTTGGATAGGTTAAATAGGATTTTTTGCGGAAAAGTAACAATAAAAATGGATAAGCAAGATTCTTCCATACAACTTGACAACTCCTGAAATACAGCAAACTCTGAGAAATAGTAATTTCCACTGAATTCAAGCTCCAGGGCCTCCGAATCGTATCATATTGTCTCCGAGATTGGAGGTTAGCTGAATTCACCTCTAGTTTCATGATTGTACCATCAACAAACTCATACTTGTTCTTGTGATTAACGTCATTTTCATGGACATCTTCTATTGATAGTAATTATTATCATTCATCAATGGTTGAATGACGATGCTGGATCTCGTCTGTATATAATCTGGGCCACTTACCTTTGTGACAATGACCTTAAATCCCATGAACCCTAAATCGTATTCGTTGGGGATGTGTTTGTTGGTGTATTTTAGACTGAGCTCGTGAGTTATTTTTCTCGAGTTGCCTACGTATCCAATAGCTTAATTGGAATCAAGTCTTTCGTAGTTCCTTAGGGTTGTTTATATAGGAGATGTCTCATCCCACTTTATTGTCCTGTAAGGAATCACAATTATTATTATTAATATTTCCCTAAGGATATACACGTATAAATCCCTATTATTTATGGACATATTTAACTGCCAATATCATAGTCTTTATGACTTAGGATTCTTTCCTTACTTGTCTCTAGGTACCCATCACGTGGAATAATAGTTAGGGTTGCTCTAGGTGTCCTAAACCGAGCTTCCAAGGCCACTATGGCCGAACTGGGCAGCTCCTCTTCACCAAACCTAAGCCGACTTGCGGTGGCTGGAGGAGGAGCTTTTATCGATCTCCCACCTTGGGTTAGGGACCTGGCCTGGGATATGTGTTTAGGGCTCCTGGCCTTTAATGCCTTATATTTAAAGGATACTCATTTATTATACGTCTTACAAAGATGACACGTGGCATAGTTCGGGTTGGCTATCATCATAAGCACCCTAGATCTGATCTTGCTTTCTAGTTGGTCAGATCTGCACTATTTGGTGGTTCGGGCGGACTTTTCGCCCTCACGTTTTGAATTCACTAAATGCCAGGTGGCATTCTATTAAAAATATCATCATTGAGTTTCCGGGGACCGAGGCGTCTTTCCCTCTTTCCTATAACTGACGTCGTTTACACGTCCTGAGGGTTTATAACCCCTGTCGTTTCAGATTAACCTTTCCCACTTCTTCTCTTTGGCTATTAAAACGGAGATTCGGGCATTTCTTCAAGAGTTCTCTGCCTTATACTAGTAAGCATTTTTCCTCTCTGATTTCTGAGTTTCTTCTTCTTCTCTGATTCTGCATCTCCTACTTCTCCCAGTTAATGAGCGATAGAACTGCATCTAGTAGTTCACTTGAAAGGGAATTCGAGTCCCAATCTGAGTCTGAGGTAGAACTTCACCAGTCTAGGGCTCAAATAGATACCCTGCCTATAATCTTGTTTTTTATCGTTGTGAAACTGAGTTGTTCGTTGTAGATCCTCAGCCTGCTTACCCATCTAGGCCCCGATACTCCTTCGGGTTTACCTCTTTGAACCAAAGCATTAGGGCACATATGACTGCCAGGTCAGCCGTAGGCTGTTTTGCGGTTAGATCCAAACTTACACAGGATGATATCCTGCAGATCTATAACCAGTATAATATCGATATAGACCAACACTCTCCCCGTCTGCCTGGGGGTGTTAACATGTATGCTTATTAGAACCCTAAGAGGTATTGTACACTGTACAATGAGCAGTTTGCCTGTGGCCTCAGGGTCCCATTCTGTCCGGCCTTCTTGGCCGTTCTGAGACATTACCATCCGGGATCTGCCTAGATCGCTCCTAATGGAGTTAGGACGATTATTGGCTTCGCGATCTTCAACCGATGTATGGATACGGAGTTCTCTGTAGACTTGTTTAGAACCATTTACCAACATAAAAGGTTAAGAACCACAAATGGTGGTATTATTTTCCACGCCGCATGACACTCCACCGAAGAAGGTATTCCCATACTTACCAAGGGGAAAACATCCATCAATGAGTGGAAAACCCATTTTTTTATCCATCTTGGCGGACACCCTGAGCTGAGTGGCTAGAACTATTATCAACTTTTAGCTGATGTGTGCCCCACTGGGGTTAGTGAGCGTTTGTTGGACAATATCGCCGGATCGGGTATCTCTCAGGACCATGAAGAGTGGCCCCCCGAACTAATCGAGGCAGCTCGTCTGGCCAACTCCGGACCTGAGCCTTACGTACGTGAGGCTTACCCAAGTAGAGTTAACAACTATAGGATTTTATCCTTGCCTTGTTTCTTTGTGATTTTTCTTCATAAATGCTTGTTGCTTTTATGATATCTTATGTTCGTACTAATGTTGTTCATTCTTTTCTTTTCAGTGTCTGACTTTGCAGCTATTTTTACAAAGCTTTTGAGGAGGAGGTTGTGCCTGAGCACAACGAACAGGTTGTGAAACCAGAGGCTCCTGGTACTGGTGGTGAGTTGGGGCCTGGTCTGGTCAATCCGGAAGCCAATCTTGAGGATCCTCGTATTGAGGAGGGTCTTCAACAGGATGAACTGGCTGCTTCTACACAGCTTACAGATCAGCCGGATGATAGCTTGATCATTTTGGATGGTTCTGAATCTGTTGCGGCTGGGAGACAACTTCAAGTGCGCTCCCGATCTGAGAGGAATAGGAGCAGGTCTGGTAAAGGCGACCAGGATGTCTATGAGGGGGGTTCCACTCCCCATGCCGATTTTCTGTCAAAACTGCGAGATAAGGATCTGGCCGCTACTGTACGCTTTTTCTTGCCTTCATATCTGTTGCTTCCTTTTGTCCCTATTTTTTACCGTACTAACCCTGTTGTTTTCTACCATGTCATCAAGGCGGGGAAGGAAGTATTGCATAGGCTGGAGGGCTTCTCTTCCCAGAAGAGCTTTCTGGAAAAACAGATCACTGACCTCTCATCCAGCCGTCAAAAGCACAAGGATGAGTCTATGTCCAAAGATTCACAGATCGCTGATCTGTATAAGATTGTTCTCACCCAGCAGGCCGAGCCACAAGAACTAAGGATTGCCAGTGCTGAGCGAGAGGAATTCATGGAGAAACTCCAAGTTTATCATAAAGGACTTGAGGCCTTGATAACTGCACGGATCGCCCAAGCTATTCATGACTTTAAGAGCTCCGCTCATTTTACTGGAGTTCTGAAGGTTTTACTTTCCTGAATCTTAGGTCATGGGTACACTTTGGGTGTGGAAGAAGCCAAGACCCAGTGTCCTGAGCTGGTCATTGATACTCTTCCTTATGGGGGACTTGGTAAACCTGGCAGAAATAGAGTCTATGATGCTCGACTTAAGGAGTTTCAGGCCGGTGAAGATCTGGCAGCTAAGTACTCCAGCAGACATGTTGCTCAGAAAGCCAGCACATCTTCAGCTCATTCCTCTGGTGTGCCCCCAGATCAGCCTTATCAACAAGATCCTGTTGTTGATTCTTAGGCCTAGGCACTTGTTTTTACTTTTTTGAAAACTTGTAATATTTCCCAACTTTTAATTGTCTTTTGTTCTTGACAATATATGCTTTTTAGGCACTTGTTCTATTATTTATTTTTGGCTTTTGTCTTAGCCTTTACTTTCATTTAAGTATAACTTGAGTCCTTTACCCCCCTGAAGTACATCATTTACAATCTATTTTTTTGAATGATGTACTTCAGTACAAGCTCTGACGCATAAGCTCTGATCGCCTATCATGGAGACTTAGAAAGTTTCTCAATTCTCTGTGTTTATAATGCATTTCAGTTTTTATCATCTGCTTTGCAGTTAATCGTGGTTTGTACCCAATTCTAAGTCTGCCTTATAGCTCAGTTCGTGTGGTCTGTCCTACAGACTTATTGAGTTTGCCTTAGCAAACTTTTCTGAGTCTGACTTGTGGCTCTGTTCGTGTGGTCTGTTCTACAGACTTATTGAGTTTGTCCTTTGCAAACTTTTTCTAAATCCGACCTGTGGCTCAATTCGTATGGTCTGTCCAGCAGACTTATTGAGTTTGTCCTTTGCAAAAATTTACGAATCCGACCTGTGGCTCAGATCGTATGGTCTGTCCTGCAGACATATTGAGTTTGCCTTATCAAACTTTTTCTGAGTCTGACCTACGGGTCAGTTCGTATGGTCTGTCCTGTAGACTTATTGAGTTTGCCTTAGCAAACTTTTTTTGAGTCTGACCTGCGGCTTAGTTCGTATGGTCTGTCCTGTAGACTTATTGAGTTTGTCCTTTGCAAACATTCATCAACCATATAAAATGAATAATGCACACGTGCAAAATAATAGTTTATTATAATAGCTGATGTTTGAATACACCTTCTTGGGACATAAAATTTAAAATAAATAAGGCATAAGTAAAGTCTGGAACCTGTCCTAGACATAAAATTTCCTCAGATTGGTTGCATTCCAGCTGCGTGGTATGGTCCTACCAGTTGCATCAGCCAGCTGATATGCTCATTTTCCATGCACCTTGACCACTTTATATGGGCCTTCCCAGTTTGGGTCAAGTTTTTCCTGAGGTCCTTGTCTACTGACCTCATTCTTTCTGAGCACCAGATCTTCCTCCTTAAAATATGGTGTTTAACCCGGGAGTTATAGTATTGAGATATCGTTGTTCATACTTGGCCATCCTAATGAAGGCCGCATTTCGAGCTTCTTCCAGGTCGTCTTCCGAATGCCTAAGCTCAGTTACCTGCTGTTCTTCATAATAGAGCACTGCTCGTGAGGAAGGCAGGCCGATCTCGGACGGAATTACTGCCTAGCACCCGTAAGCTAAGCTGAACGGAATTCCTCTTGTAGCCGAGTTGGGTGTTGTTCTGTACGCCCACAAGATATTAGGAAAATGCTCAGTCCAGTTTTCTGCTTCTTCTTCTAGGCGTTTCTTCAGCCCAGTTTTGATCTGTCTGTTGGTCTGGTCGACCTATCCATTAGCCCGGGGATGACCAACAGAAGTGAAATGTTGAGTTATGTGTTGTTCAACACACCATTCTTTGACAGTTTTGTCCTCGAATTGAGTCCCATTGTCTGAAATTATAGTCTTGGATTTCATACCTGCATACTATGTTCTTCCATAGAAATTTTTGTATCCGCTTTCCGGTTATGGTAGTCAGTGGTTCGGCTTCAACCCAGTTAGTGAAATTGTCCACTGCTACTATCAAAAATCGGACATTACCGGGAGCTCGTAGAAGTGGTCCCACTAGATCTACCCCTCATTGATCGAAGGGCCATGGGGAAACCACAGGGATCATATCTTGAGACGGCTAATGTGATAGATTATCATGCACCTGGCACGATTTACACTTTCCCACCAACTCTTTGGCATCTTCCAGCATTGTTGGCCAACAGTAGCCGAACAACCAACACTTTCTTGCTAATGTGCGAGCCCCGGGATGATTTCCGTAGATTCCCAAATGTATCTCTCTGAGAAGGTAATTTACTTCTCCATTTGTTGCACACCTAAGCCACGGTGTGATGTATGACCTGCGATAGAGGACGTTCTCGAACAGGGAGTACCTTGTTGATATGAGTTTCATCTTTCTAGCCTAAACTTTGTTTTGAGGCAAGATGTTGTCACTGAGATAGGAAACAATGGGGTCCATCCAAGTACTGGCTTGCCTGATCGGCTGAACAAGCTGTTGATCGTAACTCCTTTCTTTGAGGAGTTCCACCAGCACTTTTCTATCTGACACAAAGTTTGATGCTAAGTTTGATAAGGCATCTACTCGTTTATTCTCTGTTCGGGGTATCCGGTCGACCTGGACCTGCTGAAATTTTTCCAATAGAGACCGAGCCACTGTTAGATACTTCTTCATGGGCTCCTCTTTAGCCTCATATTCCCCATTTATGTGGTTTACAACGAGTTGTGAATCGCTGTAAACTTGCAGACTATCTGCTCTAAGTTGCTCGCTAACTTGAGCCCTCTAAATAAGGCTTCGTACTCAGCTTCGTTATTAGTGGCTTGAAACCCAAACAGTAAAGTGTAAGGGAACTCTTCCCATTTTGGACTGACAAGCAGAAGACCTACCCCCGCCCCATCTTTGCTTGCTGCACCATCTACGTATAACTTCCACCTGCTTTCTTCCTGTATGGGCTGATCGTCCTCTAGGCGAACAACGATCCCTTCCGCAAGCAAGTCTGCTAAGGCTTGTGCTTTGATGACAGTTCTGGGACGAAAATAGATATCGTACTCTGCCAGCTCGACAACCCATTTTGCCAACCTTCCTGAGTTTTCTGGTCGTCCTAAGATTTGCCGTAATGGCTGATCAGTGATTACCATGCTTGGATGGGCCTGGAAGTAAGGCCTTAACTTCCTAGAGGCATGCACCAATGCCAATGTTAGTTTCTATTCATTTGAATATCTGACCTCTGGTCCATGGAGTGCTTTGCTTACAAAGAAAACGGATATCTATTGTCCGTCTTGCTCTTTAACCAGTACAGCGCTAAGTGTTTCTTCGACTACTGCCAAGTAGACATATAAATGTTCTCCTTCCTGTGGAGTAGTGAGCGTAGACTGCTCGGCTAAGTATGATTTTAGTTCCTCAAAGGCCTTCTGGCTTTCCTCATCCCACTGGAAAGGACTTGCTCTTCTCAATATTTTGAAAAAGGGTAAGGCACGATGTGCCGATCTGGAGAGAAACTTGTTCAAAGCTGCTATTCGTCTTGTTAGCCGTTTACCTCTTTGATATTTTTCAGTTGTGACATAGTCTGCAGTGCGTCGATCTTATCTGGATTTTCTCTGATTCTATTTTTGGATATCATGTACCTTAGGAATTTCCCTGATCCGACCCCGGATGTGCATTTCTTGGGGTTAAGTTTCATTTGATTCATCCTCAAAACCTCGAATACCTCTCTGGAATCCGTCAAATACTGATCAAGAGAGCTGCTCTTGATTAGGTGGTCATCCACATACACCTCCATGCACCTCCCGATCTGTTTGGCAAAATTTGTATTTACAGCCCTTTGATATGTCGCTCCGGTATTTTTCCTGCCAAAGGGCTTAGTGACGTACCAGTACGTCCCAAACTCTATGAAGGAAGTCTTTTCTGTATCTTGAGGATCCATTACGATCTGGTAATATCCTTTGTAAGCATCTAGAAATGCAAATACTTCATACCCAACTGTTGAGTCCACTAGACGATCAATCTTAGGTAGTGCATAACAATCTTTCGGACACGCTTTGTTGAGATCAGTGAAATCAACCACATCCTCCAACTCCCGTCTGGCTTCTTAACTAGTACTGGGTTCGCTAACCATTCTTGATATATGACTTCTTTAATTATGTTGGCCTGCAACAATTTGGTCACTTCTTGCTTAATTGCTGAGATGCGCTCAGAAGCAATGTGCCTTTTCTTTTGACGAACAGGCCTTCTGTTCGGGTCCATGTTCAACCTGTGAACTGCTAGATCTGGAGATAACCATGGCATGTCTTTTGCTTTCCATTCAAATGCGTCTCTGAATTCTTTTAAATGGTTTATCAGAGATTCTTTTGTCTGGTTGTTCATCCCATAGACGAACAGCCTCCGTCTGATCTTCAGATGACCAGTTCTCTTCGTCTTTGGGAAGCAGTTCTTCAATGCTCACCTGTTGAACCATCATCTTCCCGTTTACTATTGCTGTGTAACAACTCCTGGCTGTTTCCACATCGCCTTTGATCTCTATAAAACCTTCTCCCGTTGGGAATTTCATACTAACATGAGCTGGCGAGATTACAACTCGAAGATCATTAAGTGCTGGCCTTCCTATGATTACATTGTATGCCGAAGGTGCCTGTACCACCACATAATCTCCCATCAGGGTACTTCCCTTGGTTCCTTCTCCAAAAGTAGTAGGGAGTCTGATCATACCCATCGGATGAACTGGGGGTCCGGCAAAGCCGAATAGAGGATCTGAAACAGGGGTGAGTTCGACATCCTTCAATCCCATCGCTCTAAAAACATTGTAGTAAAGGACATTCATAGCACTGCCTGTGTCCACGGATATTCGCTTAATCAGATTTCTGCTGATAACCGCCTCTATCACCAATCCTTCATTATTGATTACTAAAGGGAGATAGTCCTTGGGGCCATAAGTCACCTCTCTCATTATCCTTTGTATCTTACTCGATTGAGTGGGGACAGTAGACCTGCTACTACCCGTAGCTCTAGTTCGGCTCGGGTTGTTCGGCCCCCCTGAGATCATGTTGATCATATTCATCGGGCGGTTATCCATCTGACCATCAGGGTCTGGTGAGTGGTCTCTTCTTATTCAAAACTTGTCTCGGTTATCTCTATCATTATAGTTATTCGGCGCTTGAACTCACGCCGACCACGTGGTTCGGCCTGATGAGATTGAACTAAGACCTCATCAAGCTTTCCTTCCATAACTGCTGCATCGTTATCTCTTATCAGGTTCCAACACTGTTTTGAATCATGACCAACATCTTTGTGATACTTGCAGAATTTGTTAGGGTCTCTTTTTTCTCTGGGCTCCTTTCTTACCTAGCCGATCTGAGACTGGTGCAGTTACTCTATCCCAAACTGACTTTCTCTTTTTTGTCTGACTTGTCTTCAGATTTTCTTTTCTTTCCTTCGCCTCTTTACAGTTCTCTCTTAAGCCTATTCACTTCTTCTCCCTAGAAATGTTTTTAAGAAGCATCCAAACATTCTTCCATCGTCTGAGGAAGTTCACTATTTAACTTGGCGTGCAGCCATCCCTCTCGTAGACCTGCCACGAAAGAGGCGACCAATAGTTGATCATCAGCATCCCGCACCTGTGCGGATTCTTCGTTAAAACCCTTTATAAAGTGCAGAATGGACTCATCATGCTTTTGCTTCAAAGTCAGAAGGTGAGTCTGATTTCTCTGGAATGGACGAGCTGCGATGAAGGTATGGACGAACTTCCAAGTTAAGGTTCCGAAGTCGGAGATCAACCTCGGAGGAATCTTGTTGAACCATTCTCTGGCTCTTCTTGTTAGTAGTGCAAGGAAAGCTTTGCACTTCATCTCGTTTGAGGCGTTATGCGAGTTCATATATGAAATATATTGATGCATATGATCATGAGGATCCTTAGATCCATCCTAAGACTCAATTTTTGGAATCTTGAACCCCGTTGGTCAAGGGTAGTTGTCAATGTCCTCGGTAAAGGGTGAAGCAC
Organism: Gentiana macrophylla; assembly: GCA_026214975.1. NCBI lineage: Eukaryota > Viridiplantae > Streptophyta > Magnoliopsida > Gentianales > Gentianaceae > Gentiana > Gentiana macrophylla. The sequence goes on from CM047809.1 coordinate 61,234,394, forward strand.
AGAGCAGTTCGTCTGATCGCCTTCCGAGCAGAGCATCCAGTTCGGCCTTAGGCGTGTCATTAGGTTGATGCACGTTTATGTGCTTTGTGTGAGTGCTAGATTCTACGACCTCCGGCTTTTTAAGAGCTTATTTCTATGGGTCGGTTTCTGAAACGTTTGGAGGATCCCTTCCTTAAAGGGTTTCATCTAGTATGGCCTTAAGGGTGACATTATCTATGTTTTTCAGGGCTTCAACCAACACTTGGTTGGATGGATCTTGAAGGGTTGGATTAGGCTGATGAATTTGATCTTCAGGGACGTTTGCTCTTTTTTGAGCGGCTGTAGACTGGCCATCTCCTTGGGTGGTTACAGTTGTTCCACCCTGTTGAGTCGGATCCGCAGGATCTGCGTTTTTCTTTCCGGTATTCTTCACCATCCTTGGTGTCAATTAAGATTCTGAAATTCATTGATCGATTTTTCAGAAAGAAGACCCTCCTTCTAGCGCAATTAACGATGTTGGATCTCGTCTGTATATAATCAGGGCCACTTACCTTTGTGACAATGACCATAAATACCACGAACCCTAAATCGTATTTGTTGGGGATGTGTTTGTTGGTGTATTTTAGACGAGATAATGAGTTATTTCTCTCGAGTTGCCTACGTGTCCAATAGCTTAATTGGAATCAAGTCTTTCGTAGTTCCTTAGGGTTGTTTATATATAAGATGTCTCATCCCTCTTCCTTGTCCTGCAAGGAATCACATTTATTATTATTAATATTTCCCTAAGGATATACACTTATAAATCCCTATGATTTAGGGATAATTACAGACATATTTGAATGCCAAGATCATAGTCTTTATGACTTATGATTCTTTCCTTACTTGTCTCTAGTTACCCATCACGTGGAATAACAGCCAGGGATGCTCTAGGCGTCTGCACCGAGCTCCTAAGGCCACTATGGCCGAACTGAGCAGCTCCTCTTCACCAAACCTAAGCCGACCTGTGGTGGTTGGGCCTCCTTTTACCAATCTCCCGCCTAGGTTTAGGGACCTACCCTGGGATATGTGTTTAGGGCTCCAGGCCCTTAATGCCTTATATTTAATGGCCAGTCATTTATTATACGTCTTACAAAGATGACACGAGGCGTAGTTTAGGTCGGCTATCATCACTAAACTAACACCAATGTCATTGTGTTGAAAGCCAATCCTTTCATTAGGATGGAGATAAAAGGGATTAGAAGGACTAGATTCTTGCTTCTTCACTGCCATGGCTAACAAGAACTATATTCACACAAAATTTCAAAAAGCTAAAAAAATGATCAAGAATTTATCAAAGACTATATTCTAACTCCAAAACAAAGACAAAATCATATAAAACTCTCAAACTTCTACGAAAACAACAGTAAACTCGAAGAAAAATCTCAAATTTCTTCTGCTAAACACCAGAGTTGTCACAATCTGAGCAGGAAACGCTATGATACCATGATGAAATTGATTAAAATGAAATACAAGACAAAATAAAATATGGAATTCTCATCTTGAAATCCAATCAAGGACAAAGAATTTTCTTTCTAGCTGAAAACAACCTCATCTTGAAAGGATTCACTGACAATGACTGTGCAAGATGTCCTGAGACCAGGAGATCTATTTCAGGATATATGATGTTCTTAGGAGATGCTCTAATAACATGGAAGACAATAAATAGACAACTATGCGGGAAGCTCTTCTGGAGCTGAATACATGCCAATGGTCAATGCCACTTGTGAAATTCAGTGTCTAATCAACATTTTTCAGGATTAGAAGATTCCAGTTCAGCTTCATGATGCTTAATTTTGTGACAGCGTCAGTACTATTCACATTGCTCACAATCTTTTTTTCATGATAGAACCATGCATATTGATATTGATTGTCATGGTGTGAGAGATAAAGTTAATTCAGGCTTGATCAAGCTCATGTTTGTTCATACCATGGAACAACTTGCTGATATTCTCACAAATGTTGTGGATGCACTTGTGTTTTGTTATTGGTTTGACAAGCTTGGCATTTCAAAGATCTTCCAACCTTGTTCAAGTTGATAAAGGAGAGTTGGAGCAAGCAAGATATGCAAGTTGATTCATTCACCACTCTCAACTTGAGGGTAGTGTTACAATATATAATATGGTTAAAGAAGTGTTGGATGCAAGTAGGATGTGCATACACTTTTGATATCATATTAAGGGTTGAATCGATCAATTTGAACATAATCAGACGAGAAGATTTCAGTGAGAAGTCTTGAGTGAAGATTCAACGAGCATATTTCGAGATACACCAAAGCATGTTACAACTTAGTACATGAAGCTGAAGTATATTCATGCAGTTTTCCGTTACAAACATTTGTAACTTCTCCCGATTGACTTATGAGGAGTATCAACTATAAATACACAATCATCAACATCATGTAATTTAACTTGATTATGTTTACTAATTAATGAGAATTATACATTTTATTTTGTCTTGTAAATTGAATTTCATGAATTTCAATAGGGTTTGGGCTTGTTTTAGGTTTTGGATCATTATGGGCTTATGTTTTGAGTAACATTTACTTGCAACAACATGATATGATGAGTGTTAGAGTTAAGAGGTATGATTCTCATTCTTGGAAAGGTGGTGTTAAATCATTTTCTCCGGTTAAGAACATGTTTGGGTGGAGAGTTGGTAATGGTAATAATATATCTATTTGGTTTGATATTTGGGTATGTAAGTGTACCATTAATGATGAGACTAGATGGTAATACATGTTTGTGTGACATGAATAGAATCATAATGATATTATTGTTAATGGCAAATGGGATCTCTCTTGCATATCTACTCAATTTCCTAATAGATATGTGAGAGATACATGGGAAGCCTGTCTCTAGGTGTATTGAATTATCTGATTGTAGGATATGGGTTGGCACTCTTATGACAAATATACTGCTAAGTCTCGTTGTACGATCTTGGTTGATGGGGCAACGTTGATCAGCTTTCTAGGTTTAGTTGGAATAATTTATGGAGAGCCAAGGCTCCTCATAAGATAAAGTTGTTTTTTTCTTTTTTTCTTTTTTTTTTTGGCTTTTCGCCTTATGACAAGATCTGACCAATGCTGGTAGGACTAAAAGGAAAATGACAGCTGATAGTATGTGTAAAAGATGTGGGAGACAAAAAGAGGATCTGAATCACTTACTTAAAAAACGGTTAAACCCTAACCAGAAGGGTCCCCTCGCCCCCTATCCCACAGGAGTGTGAGGAGAGGTTAATCAGGGACCTAGCGGCTCGGGGAAGATCCTCTTTCGGTCCAGCGTGGCATTACACCACACCAACCGCTTATCACTAGGACATATCTACATCACTTACTTAAAACCTGTCCTTGGGCGGCCAAGGTGTGAACTTCCCGGGATTGTCTTGCCTGGAACGGCTGGACTAGAATATCAGTGACAAAGTGATTATGAGACACAAGTCCTATATTTGTTGGACCCAGAAATAATCTTTTCCTCTTTGGCATCTGGGCAATTATGGGAAGAAAAATGCAACTCCCTCCGTTTCAATTTATTTGTCCCGTTTGACTTTTAAAACAGATTAAGAAAAATACAGTTAATTACTTGAATCTCATTAAATGATCCAATATTTATACATTTATTCTTTAAGTAGTTGTTAGAGCATCTAACGATACAAACTTTTTATTGTAAATATTGTAAATAGAAAAGAGCATTTGAAGAAATTTGACAATTAATGCACAAAATAAACATTTATTTTGAGATTTAACCAAAAAAAAAAACGTGAACAAATAAAATAGGACGCAGGGAGTATTGTGTTTGACAGAAAAATAATTACTCCCTCCGTCTCACTTTGTTTGGGACTTTTGGGAACTCATAAAAAATAAGGAGACATCATTTAATGTCTTGTCTCTTCATTAAAAACATACCAATTACAATTACATCCTTTTGTGTTCTTCTACATTTTTCAATAAATTGTTATATGAGGTCATTTTAGACATTTAAGAGACAAATTTAATTCTAAACATTAGAAGTGGGACTAATTATAGGACATCCCAAAAAGGAATAAGTCCCAAACAAAGTGATACGGAGGGAGTACTTCTCTAGAATCCACGAACTCTATCATTTATTGTGCCAATGAATTTATTTCAAACTGTTATATACAAATTCCCATCATGTTTGTTCTAAGGAAATTCAATGGATTGGGTGGCATCCTCACCCGGAGGGCTGGTTTTAAAAGTTAATACTGATGGAAGTGTGATCAATCCTTATGAAGAATGGGTCATGATAGCCCCATGGGTGTTACTACTTTGGAAGAGCCTCTCAAAAGTGACATGGCCATTTTGGAAGAAGATTTTAGAAGAGGTCATCTTCCAAGAGAGTAGTCTTTCACCCCCAGCCCCTGGCCTTGGCCTCTTCATGTAACAAAATAAAAAGAGAGAGCAACACCTTATGGTATATCTTGTAAAAAAGCTTTAACTTGTACTAAAAGATGCAGCGAAGGGTATTCAATATACTGAATTTAGCACCCGCACCCCCCCTCCCCCCCTTTCCCCTCCCCCAAAAAAAATAAAAATAAAAATAAAAATTCACATAGTAACCCATTGTCACATTATTTGTTAACTATAGATGGACTTCAAAAGCTGGACCACAACTTATTAGCTATGTTGCTTGACAGACCTTGACACGCCAAGACGACACAACACTTTTTACGATACGATACTGGTAATTCCAAAATTTAAGACACGACACGCCACGTAATAAGCGCTTTATATATATATATATATATATATATATATATATATATATATATCTGAAAAATTAGAGAAAACAAGATATGTATTACATAAACTCTATTAATATCTATAATAGATATTCTACTTTATACTGATCTTAAAAAAAAAATTGCGATTGACCTTCAAAATATTATAAATTGTAAAAATGATTATTTATCAACAAAAAAATATATAAATTTGATCCGGCGTATTATTTATTTAATTATTATAAAAATGAAAATAAGGTATTTTAGCGTTTCCATTGAAAAAACTTAAATAAAGAAAAAAATTAAAAAAATTCGGTTCATAAGTGTCGGGGAGTGTCAACGGTGTGTCGCAAACGTGTCGGATATTTAAATTTTTAATAATATTAATTTAATGAGCCGACACGTATCGGACACGGTGTCGGAGCGTGTCGTGTCGTGTCTTGTGTCGGACACGGCACACGGCGACCATATTGAAGTGTCGGTGCATCATAGCTTATTAGATACCTTTGAGAGGTTTCTGTTCTTCAGGGACCACCGCAAGTACAATGCTTAGATACAATACAACACTTCCGAATATTGAGTGCCAATTGTTAACACATACATACACCTCCTAACATGAAACAGGTGCTATGCACTTACAACGTGACGCGAACAATTACAACCAAGTTATTCTCAGCAATGCAATGAAACTACCATTTCTCAATTGAAGTTTTGTATCCCCTGACAAATATCACCTGTTAACAAGAACATTGATGTTAAGTATTTTGGATGAAACCAAAAAGTAATGTTTATTGTTAGAAATAACTAAGATAAAGAGAAGCATGTGATCACTTGGTTGTGATCATTCTTCTTTCTTTCATATAAAGATATAGGATACATTACAAAAAAATAAACATATGGGACAATTATAAAGTAACGAGTATACTAGGATAAATATGGCTGTTGGGATAGAAATCAAATAATGTTACAAGAAGGGGATAAAACTGTATAAGATTGTCCATAGGGTCTAACATGTTAATAGAATCAGTCTCCTAACTGATCTCGAGTCAAACAATATGTATGGACTCAGGTTTGTTGGCTTAATGAAGGCAAACTCTCACATCCACTTCTTCCTTTAAACTTGCTCACGACTTCCCCTAAACATAGCCATAGTAGAAGTCCAAAAAAACATGTGTATCACAATCAAAACGAAGCTTTTCGCTGTCATAACATCCTCTTGACTACAAAGTCAAGAAACTGAGTATTTTCCAGCAATGTTCTTTACGGAATCAAGTGAACAAGATTTCAAGGACATCAATCTTCCTGACAATTTGACCTTATTTGTGTTTGGCTGATGAGGGTGACTGTGCATTGTCCACGTATGATGAAAATAATAAGGGAATGACGGGAAAATATGTAGGTCCATGAGACATCACATCGCATAGATAACCATGTCAGAAATTCTTTGGCTACAGATAGACCCTCCCATATAAATTATTGGTCTTCTTCCCTCACGGACAATTCATCGTTTGACTCCACGAGCGAAAAACATTCTCCTTCAGGACAAGCATACGGAAAATTACAAAGGAACAAATAGACTTATATCATGACTACACTTATATCATATCTAATTACTAAACCCCATCCGACAATCTCAGAGTTGTATCTCTATCTTAAAACATTATTTGATTTCTATCCTAACCGCAATATGAACCCTTCAGCGTTTCCCCTTATTTTGTAACACACCCTCTCAAGTTGAAGCATGGGATATCATGCACGCCCAAGTGCCCAACTTGCTATATGACATACTCAATACTTATCTTGTTCCACTTTGTTGCCAAGAAACATGAAATGATACATACAGAGTATAAGGGGCACATAAAAGGAGTCAGCTTGATGTCGTATTATTCATGTATGATCTCCTAGCCGCATGAAAACAGGGACTCTAGTAATCTATCATCTTACTTATTCTTAGTCCAAATAAGAACACATATGTGCATAAAGGGGCAAACATTTCTTGAGACCTCTAGGCATCAAAGAACCAATTTAGTGAAACGAACAACATTCAAACTGAACCAAGACGCGATCTTTGTTTTACAAGGGAGAAGAGAATTTCAGAGACTAAAGAAAAAACTTACTAGATGAAACCAGACCCTCAACGTTTGGAGTATTGAGGAGCTTTTCGGGCCTTCTTCAAACCGACTTTCTTCCTCTCCACGACTCTGGAATCCCTTGTAAGGAGGCCTTCTGCTCTTAAAGGAACCCTGTGGTTCTCGCTCACCTTCAGCAATGCACGAGCAACCCCAAGAGAGATTGCTTGAGCCTGGCCAGACAGACCACCACCATGTGCTTTGACAAAGATATCATAGTTGTTTTCATACCCCAAGGTTGCCAGAGGAGTTTTCACATAAAGAAGCCATAACGGGTTTCCTTGAAGATATTCCTTCATTGCATAACAACATTTATACCCAGAAACTTGTTACCTCATGGAAATATAGCAAATTATCATTGTTTCAAAGGAAATATCATTACAATCCCCAAATAGCAATTATCATTTCAAAGTAAATATACCCAATTATCATTTCAAAGGAAATATAACCCACTCCTACTACAATGAGGCAAGGTAAGTTACCTTAGCGTCACGATAATTGATGATAATTTTTCCGGTACCTTCCTGAAGGACAACCCTGGCGATAGCCGACTTCCGTCGACCGGTGCCGAAGATTGTCTGGGCAGCAAATCCACCTGGAAGCCTGGACTTGACATACTTTTCAAGGTCAACAGTATCCAAATCCACCGACGAAGGGGCTGTGACGACAGAGGCTGCAATTACGGAAGTTCGGGTTGTGGATAAAGAAATGGATTTTGTAGGAGGAAGGCAAAGAGCAGAGGTATGGGATTTTGGGGATATTAGAGAACTGAATGAAAGTGAAGCTATAGAGGAGGTGAGAGCAGATAGGGTTGTCGCCATTGCTTCTCTCCCGGTGAAACCAGTCTATCTAGAAAGATTTTAGGATAGGGAGATTGACCGAAAATACCGACCGGTTGTGAGGAGAAGTTGGGGGAAAAAAAATTGTATTTCTTTCGGTGTATTTTTCATTTTTTCATCTCTATATTCTGACATTTAATTTGATATTTTTCCGATCCCATTTTGTAGGATATTTTCGTAAAAAAACAACGAACAGTGGATTTCGAGTTTATTCCAAGCGAACAATTGATTTGGGGTAGCGAACAATGGATTTACCCTTCTCACCAAAGCAATTTTTCATTCTCCTAATTCCAATTTTTATACTACACAGTCCTTTATTCTCACTCCCTCTCTTTTCTGGCATTGTTAATGCCACCATAGTCGGACTCCCAAGATACGATACTTCTGAAAGGGTATATATATACTAGTGATTGCCGGCTGTGCAAGGCACGGCAACCAGATGCCCAGAATAAATAAACTATTAAAAACATGATAATGAAGCAGATTTCTGGGAATTGAGTGTGGGTTGATTGAAAAAGCTTGCATACAAAACCTGAAATTTTTTAAGCGATACAATTTGTTTTTACGAGGAAGGATTTAGAGCAACATTACAATATAAGAAATAGAAGCAAAAGAAGTTGTTACATAGGGAAAATACGATTCATATTACTGAGCATTACACATAAGAGAACGTGTAGTGCTTTGTAATACGTTACAAAACATGTTGCAAAATAGGAAGAGGAATAGTTTTTTCAGACAGGAAAAATACAACATTTTTCAGGGTCTCTTGATCATGAGGTATGTACTCATGCTCCAGTTGGCCCATGTCCTTCTTCACATTGACCTTTTTCACTCTTAGGAGGTGCAATCATTTCCTGAACAACATTAGATACTGCTGATTCACCTGCTGCACCTTTTACTGATTTCTCAGACCTTATAGGTGGAGAAACAAAGTCGATGTTCCTTTTTGCAGATGGGCTGGCTTGAGAAATCTGTCCAACAGGCTGCTCATCTTGTATCTCCTTCAGCACTTTACTTGCAGTTGGGGTGAAAAATTGCTTCTCAGCTGGTTGTGTACCCTCGGCATCAATTTCGGTTAGTAGAGCTTGAGGATCAACATTACTTTTAACATCAAGAGCATTGTATGTTTTGATGGCTACATAGCGATTACTCTGAACAGATGTGCCGGCCTGGTCCTTTGTTCCTTGTTTCTTCAAGAAACACTCAATCGTCAGCTTCTCCAATTCTATCTTTAGTTCTTCTTCAACCTGAAGTCCCTGAAACATTAATTGAATTGTAAGCATCAATATTGTTGTGTATTGATACACTTAGATATGTAAAGGAACTCACAAATTCCTCAGAATCTTTCAGCTGTTGCAGAGTAATTCCTGTCAGTAGCTCAACATCTGGTGACTTTAGAGTCTCAAATATCACATTTTCACTGTCAGCTAGTTGTATTGGTATCCGGCTCCTAAACGAATTTGATTATAATAGATTAAAGTTGTCTATGAATGTACAAAGCATAATTTTATATCAACATATCTGATCGTATATACAAGCCTGACTTCTACCCCGCTCGCCTCACCGCATTTGGAACATTTTATAACCCATTCCAGGAATACCGAGTCTTTTCTTGCAGGCCTGACAAGCATGTATCTAGTACTTTTGTGCGGTAGGTATAAACCTAGATTTGCCAATGACCCAAGCAGTTTTTCTCTGTACATTTAAATAAAAGTAAGTTTTATTCAGCAGCAATGGAATTTGTATTTGGAGATAAACAAAGACATTATCTAAACAACCTAAATAATATATTAGTTACAGTGGAGAGCGAAACAACATCGAGACCACGATTGTATCTGCTTTGACAGGTGGTGGGTATAAGATAGAGACATCTCTGTAGGCTTCTTTTTTCAGCCATGTGGTTATTTCATCCATGTTTTCATGGTCCCTGATCAAAACAATGTTATATAATCTCCTATTTATCAATGAAAATAATATTGAGATACTTATTGCACATCATCATGCTTACCATTCCAACATAGATGCCTTATCAGTCAATGGAGGATTTATCAAGAAGTATGAGAACATGCGGGTCAAGAGAGACAGCCCTACAAAAGCATAGGTTTAAATTCAGTGGCACTTTAAAACCAGAGATTAAACTTAAGATTACAAATTTGTAAGTGTGAATAAGTACCATGAAATGTTGTTGCTTTTACATTCGTGGCAATAATTATCGAGATACCAGGTAAAGCATGCGCTAATTAAAGGCCCTCAACATCTCCAACATCATCCCACAATGTCATTATCATCGGAATTTTCCAGATATCGGTGTAAATCAGTTTGCAGAAGACAATGTTCATGTTTACAACCATAAGTAAAGTATATATTATACGATAATTGCTAGATGGTATTAATTTTAATAGGCATTAATGCAGAGGTTCTGAAATTGATCAACCTAGAAACTAAATCATTTTCTGAATAGTGTTAAAAACTCAATCATTGTATGAATAGTATATGTAAAAAAAAGCTAAGAACATTTAACTCATCTTAATGTAAAATACCTTTGGTCGATAATGACTATGTCACGCTGGCTTGATTTTACTCACTTGCCTATCGCATCGCATGGATGACAAGCGCTTTCACGTCTGAGAAACAATGGGGTCACATTACATAATCAAATGCAATGAATAAAAAGATCTGTTATATCTGCAAAAAAACTTACTAAAATAGCTTTCGAGATCCGCATGCCTAAAGAAGTCATTAAAATCTCGAACAGGGCATGTCACCGGCAGAAATGGTGGAATCTGTTCATCAATAGGTTCAACCAATTTGTTGTAGTCAAAAAGCCATGTGAAGCCATAAGGTCCCAGCTTGAAGAAAGACACAGCCTGAAGTAACTTAGCATTGGAATCGTCGTAGCGTTTAAACGGCAGCAGAGTACATTCGAAAAAACGGATAGCATCTTTGTACACTATTCCTGAAACTTTTGTTCCCTGTTTGCTCCGAAGAAGCGGAACATATTTAGTAGAAAAACAGAACATAATTTACTGTAAATGCCAAACAAAAAGACTAGATGAAATGAAGGAGAAACCGTTCATCAACTAATACATAGCGCCTGTAGCGTTTCCCTGATTTCCCATTACTTCTTTTTCCAGTTTGTTCATGATGGCGTTCAAGAACCTGTACTCTAACAGTCCAATTTGTAACCTCTCGATTGATTTCCAAAATCTTGAACAGCTTCCTTTCTGGTACGATTGCCATACTGTTTAATTGTATGGAAAACATGTAATTCATAGATCAATTTTTTTTATATATACAACGATAGAAGGCAAAATGCTATCACTCTATGAGATAAGCTGTCACATCGAACAGAGCAGACATTGGTTGGAATGTATTAATAGACAGTACTGAAAAGATGAAAAGCTAAATGCACAAAAGAAACGAACCACATGAAATAACATGTGTATTATTAAAATACCTTTGTAAGATACATTCTTTAAGACTGTGACAACACTTCGTTGTAAACTATATTTTTGGTTTGTAGTGAAGATTTTTTACCATCAGAGTCTTTCCTAAGTAGTACTTTTATAGAGGATGATTTTTTGGCACGTGACAACGCAACATTAAGCTGCCCATGAGTAAACACGGGTTCTTTTAAATAAACACCAACACAGTCTAATGTTTGACCTTGAGCTTTGTTTATTGTCATCGCAAAGCACAGTCTTATTGGAAATTGTACACGCTTGTAAGGAACATGATACATTTCGTTTGTTGGTGGTTGGAGTGGAATTCTGTGTAAGAAAACCTGATTTCCTACAAAGTCCCTTAAAGAAATCTCTGCTTGTATGACATTACGACTAAGATTTTTGCAGATTAAACGTGTTCCGTTGCATAAGCCTTCAGATGGATTAAGATTCTGCAACAACATGATTGGAGCTCCTACTTTTGTGGTCAATTTATGTGGAGGTAATCCATTTGGTGTTAGACTATTTAGTAGGTCTTGATATTGTCCTTGAAGATCACGGTTTTGAGTTTCATCAAAACTGATGTATTGAACTGCCAGTCCCGGAAACCTATCAATCATCAAGCCATTGACTTCATCTACAAATTGGTTCTTAGTTGTCAGTATAGCTCTATTAACATAGACCGTGCCTGTGTGTAGGTCATCGATGCCTGGGTATACTGCTTGGATCAGTTTTAAAACATCTTCGTTTTCATTGTCAGTAGATTTCATTACACAAGAATCAGGCAACTGAATGTAACCACTGTCTTGAATAATATTTCTTCCCTCTCCTACAAGCATTAAGAAAGATGTAAAATAAGGATATATCCTAGCTCTCATATATTCCATTAAATACAGCTTCTCAATTTTTGGCCACATAGGAGAGTTAATAAGACATGCATCAAGCTCTTCCTTTTTGGTTCCTCTTTGAACAATGGGCAGTGTTTGCCTCAAATCTCCGCCTAAAATGATAACCTTGCCACCAAATAATTAAGAGCTTGACATTATATCTTGAAGCATGTCATTTAAAGCCTGTAATGCGGACCTTTTTGCCATAGGAGCTTCATCCCAAATAATCAACTTACTTTCTTTTATTAACGTAGCAAGAGAAGTCTGTTTACTAATCCTACATGTAGGAAATTCAGAACTGTCAATTGGTATTTTAAACCTAGAGTGTGCAGTTCTACCACCGGGAATGAAAGAAGCTGCAATCCCAGATGTGGCAGTAGCCAGTGCATAAAAGCCTTTTCTTCTAATTTCTGCAAGCAATGCTCTGTACAGAAATGTCTTACCGGTTCCACCAGGACCGTCGATGAAGAAAGTCTTTGATTTGTTGGTATAGACAGCATCTAGTATTTTTTTTTGAATATATCTTTTTGCTTTGAATTCAGGATATGTTTTAGACCTAACTCAGCATCCGTCACAACTGTATTAGTCTCGGCTCTTAGTTTTCTTGTTAAGTCTTCAGGGCTTTCATTAATATCTGACATAAGGGTGGTAATATATGTTTCAAGTGTTTTTCCCATAGTTTTAAGATATGAATTTATTTGTTGAAGGACTTTGCACCTAACCTCGGTTTTATGAAGGCCTAAATATCTAACAAAATCTTGAGACATGCTAGCCTCAAACGTTAGAAAATGCTTTTCAGGATCATCGGGACAACAGTATACTAATATAGAAGCAAAAAGCCTTCTAAGTTGAAAAGGCATATGGAAAATGGCTGCCTCTTCCATGCACAAGGCCTGACTATTATCATCTTGGAGCAGCCCTCTAAGCAATGATGCCTTCCTGAAAGGGGCAGCAGTCTTATTGTCAAACATTTTAAGTGACTGATAAGACGTAGGACATTCCACATAAGCTAAAAGCATCCTAAGGTAAAACCTCTCTCATTCGGATGGATGTTTCGTTACAATACGGCCAATAGATTCACCCTTTTTTCATAAGGTCCATCATTTTTTACCTGGAATCTAGACAAAATGTGTAGGAAAATCAGCATATGTACTTCTAAGTGTCTGAGCATAGGTGTCAGTTCTATTCATGTAAAAAAATTCGGTTAGCATTGTTTTGAACTGTTGTGGATTTGTACGAATCTCAGATAAGGATTGTGTATTTCTAAAGGACACGGTCTGGTAGTTTTCTAGATGCAATGGAAGATGAATGATAGGAGGTTTCATCTCACTCATTGGAAACCTAAACATTCGCCAAAGTACCTCAGGCGGCGACACCCAACGAGCTGATACGAACCGCTCTATTTCATCAACAATGCTAGGTTGCTCGGCTGCATTAGACAACTGAAATAGAATTCTATCACTACATTTACATATATACTTATAAATATATTTAACTGCCAATATCGAAGCACATATCTCTACGTTTATATGGTAGTCAAATTTAGCAACTAAGTAAGGTGTATGTGGTACCACCCATCTATTATCGACCCATGAACCCCTGACCTTAACTTTCTTACCACCGTTCCGCCTGCGGTATGTTGGATATGCATTTGAAGATGATTTAGTTTCGCTACTAAACTGTTTAGGGTAAGAGATTTTGCACGTCTTAGCTTTACGCATACATGCATTTGTTGGATTCAGCTCTCCACATGGTCCATGGACCAAGTGCCTCACAACAGCCTGGTATAGCCAAGGATTTAAGTCTCTTTCTGGAAGCTCAGCAGAAACAATTTTATTGTATTCTGCTGGATCGTAAAGCTTATGTGCATTTTTCAGTATGAGAAGAAAGTGTGCATGTGGAAGGCCACTTTTTTGACACTCAATTACATATGTGTACACAGCAATTTCACCAAAAATCTCATTTTTGATGAGTTTGACCTTGATTTCTTCGATCTTAGTATGGAAAACCCTAACAGTTAAATCTGATCGGTCTTGGGCAAGTTCTGTTGGATGTAGATGTTTTTTAATCTCAGGCCAGCTAGGATTACATGTAACTGTTAAAAAAATATCGGGTTTTCCAAATTTTTGAACAAGAGTCATCGCATCTACATACTTCTGTCGCATATGCCTAGGGCCACCTATGAAGCTAGCAGACAGAACAATTCTCTGTCCTATATTGGACGGTTCATGTTCACCAGAACTAACTGGATCTACTATCCCTTGCAAGAATTCTTGTCTTATTTCATCTTGCTTAGATTTAGCTCGATAGAAGTCTTGTCTCTGAGTTTCTAATTTAACATACATATCTACAGAGTATTGTTGGAAAAGTCTACCAAAACGGAGGATATGGGTAACGTCATTATCTCTAACCTGAAACTTATACGAATAAATTTCCCTCATAGATACACAACCATAATTGGACTGGAGGTCGGCTGCCGCTGACGATAAGGAAAACACAGAGTTAGTTAGTAAACCAGCGAAAGCAACCTTAGACACAAGAATAAACAGAATGCACACTACCTAGTTCTTCAGACCGTAACAACTGTTCAGCCGTAGAAGATCTGGAAGGTGAAATCATGTGCGTGGTCATACCTGTAAGAACAGAGACACGTTTTTTCTTTACTTTGACACCATTTTTGGCTATTCCCTGGTGCCACCCAGGATCGTCAAATGGGAAAATAAGAGGGTACTGCAATGGATCATAGCATCCATAGTGATACTGAATGCTTCTTGACTCTTCACTGTGCTTGTAAACCCTAATATATCTATGTGTAACCTCATTATTAGCCTCATCAGCTTCTAATAACATCGTAACTTGAGAAACATTAGGGTTATCATACCTTTTATGATTGACAAGAGGGTTATGCCTTAAGATAATTTGTTTATTTTCTATATCAGGAACAGATGCTAGGCCACAAAAGAATCTAGCATATGGGTTAATGAGCAGGACATGAATAAGTTTTTTTAGGATATCTTGATCTAAACAAGAAGTGCTAGACAAACGATGTTCAATTTCATAATCAGTGTCATGATAGTAGAACTGAAGATTTTTTGGCATACCTTCATCAGGCAACATGTCATTTATCCAATGATAAACCTGACCTTGAACTCGGAAAGTGTAAATTCCTTTGTCCCTCCTTGCCAGGTTTTTATCATATTTTAAACCTAGAGATGTGAAGGACATGTTATTGTTATACGCTCTGATCATGACCCTAAAACCCCTAGGATCTGTAGAGTCGTTCGTTAACAGCAAAGCTTTTAATTCATGAGGCAACACACTCTGGCTAAGAGTAACATCTCCATCCGAACAACAAAGGTTTGCTGACTCATGGCCAAACTTTACAGCATCACAGTGTTGACAATTAGGCACAGGCTTTTGTATAACATAAGAGTCAGGTATGCAGCTCAGCCGTTGGACACCATTAGTGATTTTTATTTTTTTTCTTAGAAGTAAGAAGAGCATATTTCTTTTTTATATTTGCACGATTCAATTCACTTAGCTTACGTTTACGCCTAAATCTCAATACGGCTGTAGCCCTATACTCAGCATGAGTTAGCACCGCAGGCACATCAGAACTGACATTAGCAACATCATGTTGTTCACTCAGTGGCATGTACCCACACAAACTGTCTATAGGAACACATGGTTGATTACCCATGGAAGAACTACATAACCGTGTGTTGTGTTTTACAGAAACATTTGATGGTCTACCGAACACTATTTTCCTCTGATTTCTAGGGTTCTTAGCTTCAGTATCTAGACTACTTTGGGAAGAATGGAAGGATGGAACAAGAGAACCAGGTCTAGGCCTTGCTTTACCTTTAATTCTCATCTTATGTTACTCACTACTTTAGGTCAAACCCAGGATAAAACAGCACACAATAGTAGAATTATTTACCTATGAGAAGAAGAGAAGTGTTAATCCTACATATAACCTCTTTATGTCTGTAGCAACAGTTAAAACACACAGATAGGCTAAGAAAGTATCCACAACATGATTTTTTTCTAGCCATAGATAGGTAACAAGTGCAATTGTCACTAAAATGTAAAAGCTATTATGGCAAAGGCTAATTCTGAATAAAGCCTCATACCTATTGCTGGAATGCGAATGCAGCCTGTAGTCGAAAGTGTAAGCCACAGGACCTAGAACAGAAGGAACCACAGTAAGACCTAACCGAACAAAAAAAAAGTATTTTATGTAGTGAACAAAAGTACTGCAGGTAGGCAAAAATGCTAATAAGCAACAACTGTAAAACAACGGACCGAACCAGACTTAATCGAAGGTAAATAAACCTTTGTGGCAGGAGAATGAAGAACATACAAGGTGCAGAAGTCAGATGTCTTGAATGACAACGTACAACAACCAAGAAGAACTATTTGTAGCAGCAAGTAAATAACAAACACAGAAGAACAAAGAATAAGCTATTTCTAAAAGCGAACAAACAGCTATATGCAGTACGCCGAAAGGCATCTGCATCATCAAAGAAACATCTTTTTTTTAAGCAACTTTATTTTATTTTATTAAAAGATGAAATAAAGAGCTACAAAGTATTCGCCATATTCCGGCCCGCCCCAAGTTTATGTGATAGAATGCATAGCATGGCCTCCTTAAACCCAATGTGTGGAAAACCCAATGTAGGAAAATCCACCACATAGGGAAGAGTACTCGCTCTATGCATTCCCAAAAAAAACCCTACTCCAAAAATAAATACATCAGTGGAAATCAGCATAAAATAAATGGTGGTTCTTTGTCTTTTGTAGTTCAAATTGGAAGTGAAAGAAGAATGCCCTTCTCCTCATCGTATCCTCGTGTGAGCTTTCTTCGATCTCTACATCTTCTTGGGATTGAAATTCCGACATGACCGGTACGTAAAGTGATCAGCAATAGCCGAGGTAGAAGCTGTACCAATCATATAAAGGAGTGTATCAAACAGCAGAAGTAACATGAGCACAATGAGAGACCTTAAAAGAAACAAAAACACCTCGATTGCACCCCTAGCAAAGCGGTAGGGGTGCATAAAAGGCTAACGTGATCCTCAAAGCCAAACGCAGAGATGAATAGGGGTGAGCTACGCGTTGATAATCTGTCTGCGAGAAAAACAAAAGGGGAGTACAATACCCAACATGCAACCTCCAGGCAACAATAGAGAAATGGAACAAAAACACCTGAATTGCACCCCAACCAAAGATGGAGGGGTGCATCCGGCTGAGGAAACACTATTTGTAGTTCGCGCTTGGAGCTCCAGGAATTCGGCCAGCCCCATCTTTGGTAAACTCCATCGGTCTGCACATCATATGATACACAGTATATATAGAAAATCTAGTAGTGATGACAAAGTGTAAGAGATGAACAACACGACCTGGTTTGCACCCTTCACAAGTGAAGAGTGCTTCCCGGATTGTCGGCGGTGTAACGAAAATGAACTGGGCCATGTATATCATCATGAAGTAACTTCAGGATGCGCGGAGGGACCTCCCTGGTGTGCATAAATAAGTGATCATCCCCCTCCAGTGCTGCTAGGGCATCAGTGACCGCGTTGCACTCCCTATAGATATGAGAGACAGTATAGTGTAAAGCTAGCAGAAGAGCACCAATCTGAGTGACGTAGATACACATGGGCCATCCTCTAGCACTCTCTCCATAAACCATACGATGCACATAGAGGGAGTCGGATTCAATCTCCAAATGTTGATCATAATTACGCATGCGAAGACCAAACAAAAGATCTTTTATCTCCGCATCCAGCACCGTCCCCTGACCAAAGCAAGAGTGGAATGCCATAATAAACCCGCCCTCGGAATCCCTGAGAATACCACCACCATAAGCTATCCCATTTCTGACACTCCCATCCACATTCAGCTTTAAGTTACCAGAACGTGGCGGCACCCACCGTAGAGAAGTTAACTTCCTCCTCGGCTTAGATTTGATCTTGAAAGGCTGGAAGAAAGAGGTCCCTCTATCAGCTCCTAAAAATTTGAAAGCCAGATCCTTGCGGAAGGCGAGCTGATGAATATTCCGCTCAATAAGAATGATGGTGCGGTGTATGGAGGGTTGGACCTCGACATGTCTACATTTATTTCTCTAAGACCAAATGCCCTAACAAACAATAACCGGAACTATAAGCCGAAGGCTGAAGATGCTCGCCGCAGAATTCTTCCAGAAATGAAGCATAGGAACAATCCCTGATGTAGAGTAAACCGCAATCCAAAGTGATTCATAAAGTACGTGCATACAGAACGAGAAAAATGACAGTCAATAAAAGTATGACGGAGGTTTTCCCCATTTTGACATGCAAAGCATTTAGACACCAACGTTATACCCCATCGCTGAATGTTCTAGTCGGTGGGGAGAATGTTATGAAGCAGCCTCCAACAAAAGAAGGAAATCTTGAGAGGAAGTAAGCTGTTCCAAATAATCTTGAATATAACGTTGGAGGAATGAGAAGTGCGAACCATGTTCCACGTAGACCGAGTAGTAAAACGGCCGTCAAGGCTAAGGGTCCAAATAAGCTCATCATCCTTCTCTCGTCTGAAAAGAATATGAGTGATCTCCTCTACGATGTGACTGGGAAGATAAGAATGCAGGAGCTGGGTATCCCACTGATCGCCTACCCAAAAATCGCTAACCCTCCGAACCAAGTCATTTGGGGGGTCCCCCAAGTTTACTTCCGTCCACTTGTCTCTCCAGAAGTCAATTTTCCCTGCGTTAACCTTCCAAGAGATGAATCGCTCGGCAGTATCTCTCATTTGCCACACTCTGTGCAACATAGGCGTAGAAGCCTTGGGTTCAGGCACATCCATTGGAGACTTATCCATTATGTATGTGTTGGAGATGGCCTTGGCCCAAATCCCTTGTTTCTACCGTAAGCGGACCCACAGCTTGATAGCAAAAGTGTCGCCCACATCAAAAAGATTAGGAACACCCAACCCTCATTCCTCAGTCAGAGCACACAATTTATCCCACGCTCTCCAATATATGTGATTACTTACCATCCGGTCCACTGTCCCACAAGAATTTATTAAAAATGCGATGGATACGATTGAGAACTTCTTTCGGGGGCACTAGCACTTGGAGAATATAGATCGGCATGCACGTTAAGACATGTCTGAGAAGGATAAGTTTCCCGCCAAAAGAGAGAAGCTTGTTCCCCCAATGATGAAGCTTCCGTTGCACCTTATCAATAATGTCCTGATAATAACAAATTCGATTCCTCCCCTGAAAAAGGGGTGCTCCCAAGTAACGAAAAGGCATGTTCTCGCACAGAAAACCCAATATGTTATGCAACCAGCCTGTTTTGGTGGTAGTTAAATTTTGTCCAATGAACGTAGTCTTAGTAGCATTAATACGCTGCCCTAAAACAAGCTCATAATGATGAAAAAGCTCTTTGAGTGACCTTAGCCCTTTCCTGTTACATCGAGTGAAAATGATCGTGTCATCCGCAAAGGCAAGATAATGGATCCCCTTAACTTTTGATTGGACTTGCATGCCCGGATTCTGAGACATATAATCATTTATCAGCCTCCCAAAATACTCGGCCGCTAAGACAAAAAGAGCTGGAGAAAGAGGATCACATAGAACCAGGTATCTGCAAGAGTTCTGAAAATGAGGTCTACAAATGTTTCTTGAAAACCAAACATCCGCAGTATCTTCATAATGAAACCCTTGTTCATACGGTCATAGGCCTTTTCCATATCTAATTTAAGCATAATATTGGGGTTCCGAAGTTTTTGTTCACATTTTTACATAGCTCCTGGGCAACAAGGATGTTATCGGTGATGCATCTACTAGGGATGAAACCAGTCTGCTGATCGGCTATAAGCATGGGAAGAAAAGAATTTAAACGCTGCGTGATTAACTTGGTAATAATTTTGGAGAAGTAGGCCGAAAGTCTTTCCATTTATCCGCCCCTTTCTTCTTGGAAAGCAAAATAATTGTGGATGTAGAAAAATAACGGGGAAGATGACTGCTAGAGAAGAAATCCACAACCGCATTACCCAAATCTTGCTTAATAATCGGCCAACACAATTTAAAGAAATGAGACGTATAGCCATCAGGACCAGCCACACTATCAGAGCTCATATACAACACCGTATTATGAATTTCTTCCAAATTAGGGGTAGCCATAAGAAACTCATTCTGTTCAAGAGATATTTGAGGGAGGGAGAAATTGACCAGAGGAGTGCCCAGCCCTTCCCTATCGTCGGAGAAAAGATTCTCATAAAAGAGAGCAGAGGAAGCGTGGATGTCTTCCTGGTTGTCAATCATGTTGCCGTCTTCCACCCTAATCTTGTGAATAATGTTTTGATTACTTCTCTATTTACAAATAGCGTGAAAGTACTTGCTGTTAGCGTCACCGGCCTCAATCCACTTCACCGACGCTTTCTGCTTGAGGAACCAAGTCTCCATAACATTACATCTCTCGTACTCAAGGATAGCTTTATCAAGATCCTCTTTAGCCGTAGTTGTCCCCTCATGCTCATATCGAATGGTCTTCTCATTAACCACCATCAACGCCTTCTTAGTGTTATAAAAAATATTACCAAAGACCCCACGATTCCACTCAGTTAATTTAAAAGCTAGCTTCTTGAGCTTCCCAACCAGAAGACGCAAGCCTTGACCCTCCTCAGGCTCTTCCCAGATAGACTTCACAAGGGGAAGGAAAGTCTTAGCTTCCGTCCAAACATTAACAAAGCGAAAGGAAGACTTACCCGGAGCCGTCGAACCACACGTAGTTAAGAGAGGGCAATGATCAGAATGAACCCTGGGCAGATGAGAAACTATTGTAACATCAAACTGTTCCATCCACTTATCATTGAAGAAAACCCTATCCAATCTTTGCCAAGTCTTACGATTATACCACGTAAATTGAGATCCCTCAAAGGGTGCTTCAGTGAGATTAGCATTGTGAATATAGTCGTTAATGTCTTGCATGTCATTTCCTTTAGGGGGGCTGCCCCCTTTCCTTTCTTCAGCCTGACGAATAATGTTGAAGTCACCACCCAGCAACCAAGACCTACTGTTATTCAGAGCTCGTGCCTGAATCTCATGCCAAAGCGACTCTCTAGCAAGCCTATTGTGCTTAGCGTAGATCCCTGACACAGTAAAATTATCCCCATTATGATCCGTAACAGCAGCCGTGAACATCTGATCACAATCCATAGACAAAGAATAATCAACCGCCGACCAAAAGAACCAAATTTTCCCTCGCAAAACAGAATGAGAGAAATCAAACCCTAGCTTAAGACGAATGCTAGTAATGAACTTTGCAGAACAAAGAGGCTTAATAATAACAAGAACTTTAATATTATTCTGTCTACAAATGTTCTTAATACAAGTTTGGGTACTATCATTGCCTACACTACCCACATTCCAAAATAGTATTTTGATCAGACTAAACATCGGAAGAGCGTAAATGATAAGTTTGAGAGGTTACCGTATCTTGTGTTACTTGAGTGAGCTTCCCTTTTTTCTTCCCCTTTTTGTGAGTCGCAGTATTGGAAATGACCGGTACAGTGGATCCGACATCGACCTTGCAACTGCTCTCAGGCTGAGCCACTGGTAACGTGAGCAGCCGCTCAACATGAGAATCAGCCCCCTCTGCCATGACTTCCTTTGTGCTAATAGCAGCCGTATCAACACCAAAGGAACCCATACATGGTTCTTCTTCCTTATCGGCTAAATCCATCAAAAGCTCATCTTGCTGCGAAGCGACAAGATTACCGTCCTTCTTAGCCTGATTAGATTGTAATAGCTCCGTGTTGATAGTAGAATTTTCTGCCCTGCTAGACTCGACATGTATAGTGGGGATGAGTTGCTGAGTAACGGGCCTGTGTGTGTTGCCATTGTCCGCAGGGAGTACATCCATTTTCTCCACCTCAATCACAATACCAGAGTTTATCAATCTTTGATCGAAAGTGGTATGGAAGTCCATCAAATCTGGCAAAGCAATAGAACGCACAGAATCAAAACCGGCCGACCTCAGCCTATTATCCATCTGTCTGACTTTGTGTTCTTTTACAAGTGATTGATGGGCAGTTTCCAATATATCATCATCATTAAGCAACTGCTGAACATTGAAAGAGTTGTGGTTATCTTTGTTTGAAGTGGTTCTAGGGCTCAAAACCGGAGTGGGAGTAATATCATTTGTAGTGAGGACGGGGAGAGTATTCGTATCATTACTATTAATCAAAGGAGTTTCAGTAGTCAATAAGCTACCGCTTTGCTTAACCTGATAAACCTGTTGGTGCTGTTTTCGAGTGGGACCGTTACCCCCTTTACCATTTGAACTTGAAGCTCCTCCATCCGGGTTGGATTTCTTTCTAGTATTTTCTGTAGGAGGGTTCTTCCTTAAACATTTTTCCTCAGAATGCCCAATCCGAGAACAAAAAGTGCAGTAAGCCGGCCAATATTCAGCCTGAAACTCTTGCCAGTGACCCTTATTAACATCTTCACCTAACCATATTCTAGTACAACGGTGCTTTAGAATATCCACTTCAACAAGCGCTCACAGCAATGGATGGCCTTCTCATATCTCAGTAGTGGTCTTGCATCGATTTATAACGACCTTCCAATAAGACCACCAATTTTACTGACATATTTAGGGTTAAAGTAAGGCAGCGGCAAACCAGGAAATTCAAACCATATAGGAACCAACGAACAATCAGCGTTACAATGAAAATCAATCGTCCATTTAGAGAGCACAAATCTATTAGGACCCATAAACCATTCTCTTCTAGTAAAAAGATGATTATAGTCTTCCTGGCAACCGGGATGAACAAGCACATGTTTCGCATCTAGAAGTCCATTTTTACATCCAGATTTTAAATCAAGCCTAGCGAAAAATTTACGTATATCGTCTATTCTAGGCCGAAAATCAGGGAAACGTGCAACTAGATCATTCTCAAAAGAACGGCCGAGAATATCAAGCTCAGCTCTCGAGACAAAAAAATCCGGTTCTCCCTTACACGTACCATAAACACCAAAGTCAGGAATGTCTACCTTAGTACCGTTAGTCGCTGCTGCATATGATTTAGACGGTTGCAAGGTGGTATCAGGCTGAAGGACGGGTCCTGGAGGGACCCCTGGCGGGTCCTCCATAGCAGCACTGTGACCAACTTGGTGAGCAAGAAACCCAAAAATAGCAAAAGACAAAGAACCCTAGGAAAATCTAAAACGCTGTACGAAGAGTACCGAAGAAACTAGAACCTGTAGTCACCGAACCCGAAAACGCTGAAGAAAAAACATGCGAAGAAGAAAAAACGAGCAGGAGCAGAAGAAAAAGTGGAACTTAAAGCAAATTGACCAAATATCAACACAGCCGCCGGTAAGTAAAATGTAGCCAATAAGCGAAAAGAGAAAAAAAGCAACAACCAATAGAATAAAACAAAGTTATATCATGGATTGAAGCACAAATAGGAGGTTATCCCACCAAATCTGCGAAGGAAGAAAGAATTTGATCAAGAAACCCTAGAAATTGATCAAAAATCGTGTTGTCAAAAGATATGTTTAAAAACCTTTATCGAATCACTAGGGACGAGCTTAAATCGACCAACCAACCAATGGTTTCTAATGAATGTGTTGTGGGTGCAATCTCCTAAACTGGTCCCTATGCGCTAATACCACAACCTAGTTACCTTATATTCGGTTCAACAGTCCCCTATATGAGATTTAATTGACCTAATATGATTAAGAACTATGAGATGCTCCGCATCCACCGAATTCACGGCTTAGCCAGAAAAACCTTACCAAGGAACATGATGCGAATAACTCGACTAGTTCGTGCATGGAAATCCTAAAACCCTATATCGCACACTCCCTCGCAAAATACGTTTATAAAGTTCGTGTGTAAAATCATGAATCAAGTGACCGGTTTAATTCAAGCATTAAGATCAAATTTTAGGACACAACAACTCAAAAGATTTAATTTTTAAGCACTACGCATCCCTAGATCATCGTTTAGGTATTAATTTCGTAGTTCTATCTAGGGCTGTAAATGAGCTGGGCTACTCGTGAGCTACATATACTCGACTCGCAAGAGAGATCGACTCGATTCGGTTTTTTTCGAGTTCGAGCTCTAGTCGAGCTACTCGAATAATTAACCGAGCCGAGCTTGAGTTTTAAAATATATTAATCGAGTAGCTCGCGAGCTTAATCGAGCTTGATTAAATAATTATTTATTAATTAAATTATTATAAAATATTATTTTCATAAATAAAAAAATATTATTCGAGTCGAGTATTAGACGAGTCGAGCTTGATCTTTCCATATTTCATTAAAAATTAAATGAATTCTAGGAAAATAATCGAGCTTACGAGCCGAGTCGAGCTGTATCGAGTACTTAGCGAGTCGAGTTCGATCTTGCTCTTTTAAGGCTCGATCGAGCTCGATCCGAGTTTCGAGCCCGAAATTTTTTAGTCTAGTCGAGCTCGAGCCCTAGAGAGTATCGAATCGACTCAATTCTGCTTACACCCTAGT
The DNA here is from genome assembly GCA_026214975.1 of Gentiana macrophylla. Classification (NCBI taxonomy): domain Eukaryota; kingdom Viridiplantae; phylum Streptophyta; class Magnoliopsida; order Gentianales; family Gentianaceae; genus Gentiana; species Gentiana macrophylla. The sequence goes on from CM047809.1 coordinate 61,258,961, forward strand.
TAATCACATAATTTAGCTATAAAAAATCTAGCTACGCATAATAACAAGAACGAAACAAGAAATCATAATTAATTGGGAAGAAAACATGATAAAAGATAAGAACAATAAATTACCAACAAAAGTTTGAGGCAATCCACGACTCGGTTTGTCAATCCGTTGTGTTCCAATCGCAAAATAAAATAAATAAACTGATTATGTTCTAAGGTAATTTGCAAAAGAAAAAGTAATGTAGATCTAAATCTAAGAAAAGAAAAAAGGTGACTGTAGAAAAATATAATTGTACTGTAAAAAAACTGTGTTGAAATTTGACCTAAGTGACTTTTTATATATCCACAGCCGACGTAGAGGTTCCACCAATTTCACCAGAAAATCCCGTATTAAATTGGCTGCCCAAATATCTTTTCAGCTAATGGGGCGCCTCCACTGTTCTTTTCTTTTTCTTTATTTATTATTTTTTAATTGAAGACAACAGCAAACGGACGAAGATACTGGGGTTTCAGTCTCCACTAGACACAAAAGTCGGGATCCTGACAAAGTTGTATAATAATCCTCTTTTATCGAACGTTTGAATTTGAGTCACGCGTCATTTCCTCATATGAACTCCATTTTAGACGATTTTTATACCGTTGTGATCCTTGTCACGTCCTCTATCACGCCGCACCTATAACAAACAAAAACAAGAAAACCAAAGCATGACAAAAGCCAATAAAACGCACACAATTCACCCAAAATAGTGGAGATTTTGGACGTAAAAGCTCTATCATCTCGTGATTAAACCCGTGGTGAAATGTGCCAATAAAAACCATTTAACTACCCCAAAATTACATTGAATATGCTATAAATAAGGGGTAAAATGCACACGAAATTATAGCAAAGTTGACTCTCATCAACTACCCCCCACTTAGCGTTTGCTCGCCCTCGAGAACCAGCTTTTTTGGGGTAGTCGTGTTATCAAAGAAACATCTATATGTTTCTGGGGTAGTCGTGTTCAAAGTCGTGTTATCAAAGAAACATCTATATGTACTAAGGACCATGAGTGACTAAAACTGAATCTTTGAGGGAGAAAATGCAACAAACAAGAAAATTATTTCCAGAGGTATTAGTTTTCAAATTTGTTTTTCTTTGACCCCAGGCCCAGAGTGACATCAGGAAGAAACTAAAGATGACCTACTCATGAAACTAAACAGACAAAAGAGGAACCAAAAACAACCCTAACCTTAGATGTAAACTAAAAGATACATGATTATACCACAAAAACAACAGAAGCATCTATGTTCACGCATGAATTTTTTTAAACCTTAGGGGTTCAAAAAATCCAGACCCTTAATGCTGAAACATGACAGAAAAAGATCATCAATTGTAAGAAAGGGCAAGCAACTGAAAAAGGAACATCAAAAAAACCTTACAACAAGCAGGACTTTGAGCATTTTGCTTATACCATAAAACATCAAAACACAAATCATCTCTATTAGGAAGCAAATAACCATTGACAGCACAGAAAAAACATTTGCAGCCAGAAATAAATATGAACTTATAGCAAGGAATCTCATTCAATGAAAACTGAAGTCAAATAAATGCTATACAAAAAGCAGTGCATGCAACTAACAATAAATGCATATATTGAGAAGCTGAAATGGAAAGAATTAATTGCATTTTTTGGCTCAGCTTCTGACCTAATACGCAGAAAGAAGAAGGCGAGTAAACACACAGAACTTATTGTGAATGTGTTAATATATAAATAGTGAGAGTGCTCACCACATAATGTTCTCTCAGCTCTGTTATAACCCGGTAGACAATAACCAATCTTGCACGGTTAAACATGGCAAAAGTCCCAGCCTTTGACATAGCGGTCCCAAGCAAGCATCTAATTTCAAATCAGCAAAAAGTTTTTCAGTGAAAGAAATAGAACAATCTAAAAAGTAAACAAACCTAAAAAAGAAATTTTTTTGAACTTATCTCTGCAACATTTACTCGATGAAGACCAACATCAATCGCCGATCAAATCCAAACCGACGGAAGCCCAAAACCGTCAAACCGTCTGTACTACACCAGCTGTGAACATGCAATCAAGGTGAACAGTGTTATCTCTATCAACGGCTACCAGCAGTACCAGCAGAAGCAGTCCAATCGAAGAAATCAACATTAGAGGTGGAGTGTAAGACGAAAGAAAAATATCAATTTTCTTTTCAGGAAATCGCAGCAGCAGCAGCGGCTAAGGTAGACGGAGGTTTGTGTATGTGATTAACCGAAAAAGAATTCGTATACATCAATTGGATCTGCAGGAGTATTAGGGTCAACGGACCACCAGCCCATTTATATCCTTAAAAGGCCTGAAAGAAAAAGCCCAGATGCAAATAAATACCACAAAACAGTCGACGTGGCTTTTGGCCTGAATTTCTGTTCTCTTTTCATATAGAGAAGGATATATACACTTCTAAAATGTTAATCATTCAAGGAAATCTGTGGTTAAGGGGAAAGGCGGATTGTTTTCTTCTGATGATGATTGGAGAGGTGATATTCTAGTATACAGGAAGAAACATGTTTACTCATATGATCGTAGGAACATGAAGGCTCATAATTGAGTTGTTCCTACAAATAGGAGAAGGTATCTGAACAAGGCTTCACATGTCTACAAGATGGTCAACAGGGATTCTTGGACCCCAAAAGGCTAGACGGTATTCAAGTATAAGCAAAGAAAATTTGTTAGGGAATATTCTGAATTTCATTTTATGTATGAATTTGTAGAAGATAACAGACCATGGCGGAGGTCATTTGGTTATATAGACTAGTAGTGGGTTGAAGAAACACTGAAAAGTATAGACCCAAGAAGGTTTGGGTAACCCGTCTAATCTATTTTGCATGAGTACATTGATAGTGGATGTTCCAGACACATAACACGTTACAAGCATTGTTTGAGGGACTACAAGGCAAAAGACGGAACTAAAGTGATATTTGGAGGCAAGGAAAATCCTAAATAACCAAAGGTGTTGGATCCATCATCAGAATTGGTTGGAAGATCCAAGATGTCACATATGTTTAAGGACTGAAATACAATCTGGTGAGCGTCAGCCAATTTTGTGTCAAAAGATACAATGTGGTGTTTACACAGAATCATGCCAAATCGGAAACAAGAAGTTATGAAAAGTTGTGCTGACGGGGAAAAAAGATAACATGTATGTGGTATATTTGACCAAAACCATTGCTGAAACATATATGCTCGTCCAGTCTAAATCTGAAGTCAGTTGAACATGGCATTAATCGTCTGAATTTCAAGACAATCAACAAGCTATCAAAGAAGAAACATGTATAAGGATTGTATGATGTAACATTAAAGAAAGAGAGCATATGTGATTTAGGTCAGAAATGAAAACAGATCAAAGCTTTCTTCAAGCAAAGTCTAAACAGTCAACTAGAAAGATTTTTTAACAATTTCATACGGATCTGTTTGGACCAGTTGATCCAGTTAGAAACAAGAAACTCCGAAGAGGCTACAGATCTATTCAAGAGACTACAAAGTAAGAAAAATACGACTATTGTGAAGATTAGATCTGACAAATGAGTAGAATTTCTGAATCAGGTGATTACAAGATACTATGAAGAAAATGGAATAAATGACCAGTTACCAACTACAAGAACACCACATCAGAATAATGATGCTTAAAGGAAAGCTGCTAGAACAATGATTGTTGGAGCAGGCTTACCTAAGATGTTCTGGGCAAAAGCTATCAACACTGTTCGCTACACACAGAATAGATAAATCATCAACAAGAAGCCGAACAAGGCTCCATACGGATTTTGGAATGGAAGAGGGCCTCACATATCTTATTTTCACATATATGGTGTGATGAGAGCCAAATTGTTGGTAATTATTATGATTTTCTACCCCCGTTTATGATATCATCTGAGCATTATTTTAACAATTCGAATCATTTTTGCCAAAGGTTTGTCTAAGTGCAACGTTAGTATTTGTTGCATATTTTATCATATTTTAAATATATTTTATATTGGTTATTACCGAGTTTTTTTATCTGGTTTAAGTGTGGTATTCTTGTGGTTTTGTCTTGTAGTGCACATATACTATATCCTGAGATCCTTGAAGATTGTATTCAACTATGAATATTCCACGATGACCGAAAAATATCCCTAACCGGTTTGCTCATTGCGTCCTCCGTCACACCTCATGGCACACACCAATCTCTGATGTTAACTACCAAAGATATTATGGTTTGAGCGGGAAATGCAAGTTTTGGACCCTGTCATCCACCGGCTTTTCATTTGTGTCATCCACTGACAGCAATGGCAAGATTCCCGGGTAGTTGGATGATGTGACATAAAGCTACTTGGTGCCCGCCCGCATGTGTTTATGGCGCACACAAGTATTCTAGGAGAGAGAAGTTATAAATAGCTTTTCTCTTGTCATTTGGAGAATATGAAGGAACTCATTAACAAACACCTCTCTCTATACGAAAGTTTTAGTTAGGAAACCAGTTTTAGCTAGTTGAAGTCCATCTTCAACGGCTTTTGGAACCCTTAATCATGCATTGTTTAGCTTTACCTAATTGAATCAATATGTAATGAACATTAGAGGCTTAGGATGAAAATTCATGGGGAAGGTAGACTTCTCGGTGTTGTTCTTCTTGCAGCCAATCTCGAGCTATTACAACTTCTACTCCCAATGGGTGCAATGTTGTTGGTAACTTCTTGCGTCTACTTTTAGTATAATTTCATTGTTTTAAGATTTTTAATGTGATAATTGATTAATATATCTTTGAATGCTAAAGTTGCATATCAATATAGTGTTTTATTCATAGCATTTCTTCTTTATATTGCATTAAGAAGGTAACTATTGTGTAGTTAATTTGTCTTACATGAGCACTGTTGCTTGTTCTTGTTAAAATGATCACTTAATAAGATCACACACAACACGGGTTGTGATTGACCGGAGATACTCGTGTTGGGAAATGGGTAATACAATGAATAGTTAAAATCAAACTGAGTTGCTTCCCCACTCTGCTGGTGAAAGGAAGCCCACTATTTAAGGACCCAAAATTCAGAAAGGGCCTTCATAGTGATTCATCTGACTTAGATTCAGATGATGACAGGCATATGCATCCCGGTGAATGTAGTAGATCTGCTACAAAAAAGAAAAATCAGCCGAAAAAACCTGAGCAAATTAAATCTTCTAATGAAAGAAAGGAACAACCTGCTGAGGACCTAAAACAGTATACTGAGGGTCAGCAGGCTGCTGATGGTGGTGAATCAGTGGTTGTTCATAGAAAGGTGATATTGGAGGATGAAGATGAGCTACATTTTGCTACTGCTGCAAGCTCGGAACCTGCATCAAAGAAGAAGATATCTATCTTAGGCGGAAGTGCCCTAATTGTTTTGGATGAAGTGGTAAGAAATGAAAAAGTTGTTGCAGTATCCGAGGAGTCTATACAATTTCAAGACAGAATTGTCACTGAAAGTACATTGATTTATAGTGCTATTCATTTGGAAGTTATAGCTGAGCTATGAGCAATTTTGGAAAAACACATGGCAGTGTTTCTGGCTATTGCTGTTGAGCAAGCTGGTGCGTAGGGTGTGGTTGCCTCTGTTGGACAGCCTATTCAAGTGATTATTATTCTAGATACAACCATTGAACCAAGTCTTGTTACTCATTTGGTTCAACAAGAAGTGCAACAGAGAGCAATTGAATTTGAAGCTCTTACACCTAGTGAGGTTAAAGTTGCTGAAGAAGAGGTGGTTTAGCAGGATGGGTTACAAACAGCTGTAGAACAAAGGTCGGAACTAAAGGTTCAGCAGGCTGAGGATCAGACAGCTGCTGAACAAAGGTTGGAACTAGTTTGGGAGAAAGAACATGTTGGTGATGTTCCTGGACTTGTTGAAGAGGAACATCATGTTGATTATGATTACATTGGCTTATATCAAGACAATCCATATCATTTTTAATGGGACAGATTGATCGTCGCGCATTAGGTCGATTATACTAGCAAGAGTACTAGGTCGGATTATAGTATAGCAACGGCGAATCAAGGTCGATCCCACAGAGACAATGCAACTCGAGTTTAAATGAATCTAATATAATTGAGAAGATAAATATGGTCATTGACCAACAATAACATAGAAACGAACTTGGTATTCCTCCCTCATCCCTACCTATCTACTAACTTGGTATAGTTAATCCTTATGTTTACTTCCCCACATAATTTCCCTAAATTAATTAAACATTTAATTCGGTTTAGCTATGGGTGCAATCACCTAACCCTATCTACTTCCATTGTAAGGACACCAGACAATCCTTCGTTGGTTGTATTAGTCCATACGTAGTAAGTTTTAGAGATGCCGGCATGAGACCGAAAACCTCCCTAAGCAGCTATCGACAATGACTAGCACATTCCTAGGGATCCATCTGTTGGAAGTAGCGCCCGAAAGACAATTTATGTATTTGTTTTTATGATTAATAAATGACAGATTTATTCTCATCTTATTACTTGCTTCGTGCTTGTAAGTAATACACTACTGAAAACCCGAAGTCGTATCAAATGTAGCCATATAACTTAGTGTGTGACACACATGAGGATTAAGTTTATGGTGATACACTTGAACTGTTAGTCGGTGGTGAACTTAATCAAAGTATATGGTCTATTGATTAAACCACCATTAATGCGCCCAGAACACTTTATGGTGTGACCGTCTTATCCGGACCGTCGACATTGGTTGTCTAAGTGGGGCATTTATATATGATGAGAGTCATATAGGACTGGACCGATTTAATATGAGTTTCTCATATAATTCCGTGATTGAGAAATCTTATTAAATCATAAGATGATCATATATGGATTAACCTTAATCTTGAAGTGATTACTGACTCCTACTTATTTCAAGATAAGGTTTGATGTGTTCGTTAAGGATCGCTAAGAGGCACGGTCCGAATCACTTTCACGTTGGCACTATTCTAGAATGAGTGAGAAGTGTGTGTCTCACAGATATGAAATCCATTCCTTCACGCGGGAAGTAGAAAGACAACCCCTTTATTTGTTGATCCTAAAAACTGATCAATCCCAGGAGTTCGTATTGGTTATTAACTAATTGATCACTAGTGGGTTAATGGTAAATAAGGATAAGATGTAGTGAAGATGGTTTACGGAAATAATCCTACTTCAGTACGGATAGTCTATGGAGGGTTACTTTATATGAAATGATTATATCAATGGAAACTTATTGACTCGACTCGAAGTTTTGAGAATAGGTTATATCTATAATCGATAGAGTTCAGTTTCGGATTTATGGTGGCGTATTCCGAAAATTAATGATTTGAGTAGAAATTTTCTGTTCGATGAATATTTTATTCAATTTATTGTAGCTACTGGTTATAGGTCCATGGTCCCCGGGTTGGCTCCTAACACGCGAGTGTTTTCTCGTTTTATGGAACCTCGAGAATAAATTAAATAGTTGGTCTATTTAATGAATATGCAATATTAATTATTTGGTAAATAATATGTAAAATAGAAAATACATTTTATATTAAAAAATGATTAAAGGTGGCACCACATTTGAGGATAAGTTAGGAGAAGAAATTTTCCTAGATTATCTCATATGTGTAATTAATTAATTATATATTTATTGGATAATTAATGAAAAAAATAAAGAGATTGATTTTTTTGGGAGTTATCTCTTATTTTTGTGGAAAAAAATATCTTTTCCTTATGGAAATAGGTTTTTGTGGTGTGAAAAGGATAACTCCCTTGACTAGTTATTTTCCTATATAAAAAGAATTCCTCCTAGCACAATACACACAATGAATTTGCGCTACACATCAAAATAAAGGAAGAAAAATTAGTTTCTTGCCTTAGTCATTTAGAGAAGAAAAGCCTAGGGTTTTTCTTGTGTATATTCGAGGAGGTTCTATGGCGAGGATCGACGTCCACCAGTCGTCGCTAGGAGATACAATCCATAAGATTGTGGCTTTTCTCTTTTGTCGAATTTCTCATCTCTTTCCGTTGGGGTAAATCTACTAACCTTCTTGTAGGATTAATTAGTTATGTTTCATATCGTAAATCGTATAGGCTTCCACTGTGCCAAGATCGAGTGTCTCGATCGGTGCTATTACTCCCAGCACCATCAAGACTATGTCCTAACTAACACTTCACCTTGCAAGTCCTTCATGTTAATTTACGAATTCAATAAGCAGATTGGCCAGATCTAATCTACTGTTAATTAAATCTGTCGATCAACGTAGCTGACGGCAAATCTCTAGATTAGGGTTCCTAAATATTGTCGTGATTAATCGGTATAGACCGTCGATTAATCGGGGGCGCCTGTTCTTATTCTGGAATGTACATTGCTTTGTATTGATTAATTCAAGTGAATTATGGGGTTGTTAAACATGCAGATTAACTGTAACACGTAAATACAAGTAGGTCTACCATAATAAAGACATAAAGGAACGTTCATAGCTTCATACCTTTGGTAATAGAGATCTAGCTTGATCTACTCAAGCTAGAGATGGCTTAGAGGGAAGGAAACCAGAAAATAAATAACAAAAGAGCTAAAGAAACTTTATTTCCTTCAAAATCTATCAAAGTTATGAAGGAGTATCATCTGAATATCTCTATATGTTTACAATCGGATTCTACGGCTTTTTATAGATATTATAGTCGACATATGACTCAATAAAACCGTAATCGACCAAGTAACTACGGCATACTTCAGTTTCTTGTCCTCCAAGGCTTCGATTAATCGGGCAAAATTTTCTTTCTTTTTTTGGCAGATCTCTTCTTGGACTTTATCCTCTTGGTCCAATGCTCTCTCTTTGGTCTAGATCCTTTCCTAGCTGCTCCAGATTTTGGTACATCCTAAAAAGTGTACAAAACAAGGCGAAACAGTACCAAATCCACGGGATAATAATGCAAATGCAGAATCGTAAACATAGAAACATACACACAACATTTAACACATATTCCATATGATAACGAGCCTATCTATCTCCTCTAGAGCACGATTGAGGGTAAATAAAGGTATAATTAATGGTAGTATTTTGGGCGTTATCACTTACTCCCCACTTAGCTTTTGATCATCCCGAGCAAAATAGCGAAAAGGAAACAATACCTCACATAACAAGGATAAAAATCATGCCAGCTCATATCCATTAGTAACACATTAAACAACATTCATATCATGAACCAATGTGTGTGTGCAATAACCCTCAGACAACAGTAATGCATACAGAATCACATTGTATAAACAAGGATTTCGGGCAGAACATAAGTCATGTTTCATTCGATAAGCTTCCCATTAATCATCACTTACCAATGCATCAACGTGTCGTGTGATAAATCTTTTGTGATAATGCAGTCAAGAAAAGAATGAAGTTATAGAGACCCCACTCCTACTTATCTGTGTCCACACTCGCTCCTCTTGCCTTCAGACTCAGGCAAACAACATGAAACCTTACTTGGGCCAGGCAGACTTGGGGACCGAGTATTACTCTTAGGTCCTCGTTTGTTTTTTTTTTTATGCGAGGGTCGTGCCCTTTTTGCTACGAGTTCGCTTCCCTCACTGCCTTTATTATATACTTTTTTTCTTTTTTTTTTCTATGGTAGATTTCTCACTTTTTTCACTCTCACTCGCAAGTCCATTTTGTCCCGGTTACCTTGTTTGGCATTCAAGTTGCTACCATCCTCCTACAAGAATTGGTTAAAGTATATTCACCGATAAATATCGATTCCCGGTCTAGGATAACTTTTCATCTCATCTAAGTACTTCTCACTCAAGATTGCGTGCTCAAAAATTGAATGCAATTGGAAAATTGACAACTAATAAGTCACTACTTCATGCACATTACACATGCTCATTCTTTCATACTAAATTGAATAATCCATCATCTATACTACATACTGAAGAATCGAGTTATACGTGCTAAAGAGGGTGGTTTGTAACATAATATATGGTTAATACATCACTTACTTCAGAAGTGGACATGACTCTTACCAGTGCATTGTGGGACAAGGATGTAATGATTTAGCTCAAAATATTTACTTGAAACGAATCAAGATCAACGTTGTGAAAAGTGCATCAAAGAGAATCAAGATAATCAAGCATCTTAAAATTTGATGTTAAAAAGCTAAGTGATGCTCCGACCCCCAATTAATCGAAACATTGTCCCCAATGAGAAGATGAAAATATAAACATAAAGGAACTTAGCTTCATTATGGGCGGAGCAAGAAATGGATCTCCAAAATATTCAACGGGCGTCGTGGAATAAGTCCTCGAAAAATCTGTGCGAAATAACTCGAACAATCCAAGAGAAGAAATTCGGGTGGCAATAACCGTATAATAAAAATGCGACAGTAATAGAGAAATAACATACTTCCAAAACAATTTATGCCGACAAAATCATTATATTTTTAATAAAAGTCTGATACAGTAAAAGATAGGAAAAAAATTAAAAATTACAAATGGAAATTAACAACAAAAAATGAGAAAAATAAACTAGTCCTCCTCAAAATAATCTTCCCAGTCACTGTTAGGAACATTTTGTTATGTTTTGATGATGGCCATACTAGCTGTTATGCAAGCCTGAAGTAAGTTAGAATTCTCTGTATAAGTCTTTACTTAGTGTTGGTCCATTGAAAAGGCTTTGGTTAAGTTTAGAGGGGGGGTGAATAAACTTAACACTTAAAACTTTTGGAGTTAACAAACTCAAAGAGGTCGATGCTTTGTTGATCGCTTCGATGTCTCTGACCGCCGATGAGTCTCTTGTTTTTTTTATTTTACTGGATTTGTTGCTGCGGAATATTTTCAAATTAAGCCTTATTACTTGTTGTTTAAATATGATACTAAGTATTAGATACTCAGTAGTGCAAGTGTGTGATTCAGTTGCTAGTTTCAGTAAGTTGATGTGATCAGTATACTAAATGTAGAAATTAAATACAGAAAGTAAGTAGGCAAATTTTATAGTGGTTCCAGGTGGTGTAATCATGTCAGTCCACTCTTCTCATGTGATGTTGGAGGAAATTCACTAGAGATCCTTGAGGTTGCAGTTATAAGAATCCCTAAGCTGTCTGTCCTTCACCAATAGCTATGGCCTCATAAACTGAATATTTGAAACAGGTAAGATTGCTGCTTCAAAGTATTCCACTGGTCCTTGAAGTGAAGGATTGCCTCTTTACCAACTCCACCACAAACAACAGTTCTTGACACCTAAGTGATTCTCTGTCTTCAGCAGGTTTCTTGTGAAAGAAAGTTTGAATCAAGTAAATGATTCAACAATCAGCAGCTTCATTAGGATGAAATGATTAGCAGCTTGAAGTCTTCAAGTGTGTATACTTGATGTAACTTGATAGCATGTTACACTTGAAGAGTTTTCTGGATCAGTAGCTTTATGCTCAGTGAATGTTAGTAGGGTGATTTTCTTGATCAGAAACTTGATAGCTTAAGTTGATTGTTATTTTTCATCACTTGTATCTGAATCAAGAGTCCTTTATTTATAGGTGAGAATCTAGTGACTTATGTTTGAAATTAAAACATAGCCGTATCAGATTTGTCTCCATCTTGACTTGCTTTCGTCCTGTACATAGGGTGACATCTTTGTCGCTTAACTTTTGTGATTTTCATCTGTCCACCCTTTGACTTGTGTCCATTGGTTAATCCTCTGAATCTTTCCAACGTCCCTTTAATCTTGACCATTGATTTGTTGACAAAATCAAGACTTGTAATCTGTCCTTATCCTTGTAATCTTCCAATGTAACCTTTGATTAAATCAAAATTTACATTGAGCAGATACCTGTGTATATTAGCCTACTGAAATTCATGTCAGTCAGCTGTCTTAAGTTTGCTGTGTATATAAAACACTTCAGCTGACTGTCTTTTATCTAACTTTTGATTGTGGAGTTAGAGTACACCATTTTGAACATAACTAAGTTCCATTCACCACTTAACTTATGGAACTTAGACCTTGTACACAAGGTATATGTAATCAGTTTAGGTCAACACAAACTTCCCTAAATTCTGATTCATATCCTGGACTTTAAATACTAAGTTTGATCCCTTATCCTTCAATAACTGAGTTTGAACCCTCAGCCTTCAGTCTTCAGCAGATTCCTAACTAGTCTACTGACTCGCTACCTTCTTCGACCTAGACAGTCTCTTTGATAAAGTCACCGCCTCTAATCACAATGCTTGTTTGATCAAACCTATAAAAAGACCAAACTCTAATAAACCTATACATTTGATCTAGACATCTTTTGCCTTTGCTCTATAACAGCTAGTCTGGCACTCGTCATTAAAACATTAAAATAAGTCCAACAATTTCCCCTTTTTTAGTGATGATGCCAATACCCTCCTTACAGCAAAGCAAAAAGATAAAAATGAAAAATAGAACAAATTCAGTCATTTCTCATTATAATCATATTTGGTCAACATTATTACAAACTAGGATCAGTAGATTGAAGTAAATAATGTAAGTGTGATGATCTAGTCTTTGTCTTCGTCTTGTCCCTTCTTCTCATAAAACTCTCTGATTTCTCTTAAAACATCTTGCATCCATTGGTTTTCAATTGGGGAAAAGTCAACTCAATGATTCAGTTCTTTCCACCTCTTCCAGTCTTCTGGTAGAGTCAATCTAATGTGAACATCAAAGCCTTGTCTCATGTAAAAGTGTTTAAATTCATTCAGTAAATCTCTTGCTAATTTGGCTGTACCCAGTCTACCTCTTCCACCCCTTCCTCCTCTTACACATCTGTAAAAAGCTCTCAGTGCCTTGACCATTGTTTCCTAAAGTTTCAGTCCCAGAAATGAATTTAGTCCTTCATGAAAACCTATGTGATGATAGGGTCTCTTCCTTCCATAGTATAGCTTCTTATACTCTTTCAGGAGGTCATTCTTTAACTGAATCTTGCCAGGTGCAGGTTTCCTGAACTCATTAGTATCATCCTCCCATCTCTTCTTTGCAAAAATTCTTGCTGCCTCCCTTGCTTCTACTGTAAGGCCCTCTTCCCCCTTATTGACATCATCTACAAACCGGGACAGTAGACCATGAACACTCTCCTGTGTGATCACCAAGTTAGCAAGTTGACCTTCCATAATCTCTGTTCTTGTGTCAATTACAGTGATCCTTCCTTCCATAGTTTGTTCTAGTAGATTTATCCTCTCAGTGACCTTAGGATCCAATGCAACAGGTTGAGGTGCTTCACCAGGGTTAGCCACAGCAAACTTAGGTGCCTTAGCAAGCTTGTCAAGCTTTTTGTGTAGTGAGGCAAACTGTTCATTTAAAAACTTATCTCTGTGTGTATTGCTTTGTTTTATTCCTATCACATCTTTGGTTAGATCAGCAATGGCATATTGAGCTGAAGTGATATTGGAAGCAACAGTTTCAGTGGTTCTTTCTCTATTTTCCACTAGATTCATTAAATCTTCAAATCTTTCCTTCTGTCTATTGAGTTGAGCCCTTAATTGTGTAATGTCATCTCTGACTGCCCTCACTAATCCAGAACATGTGCTGGTACAGCACCAGCCATGCCTCTAGCCATATGTCCAGCATCATATCAGCAGGTTCTTCAACATTGTAATGTGCCCCTTGTGTGCTGACAACCAAGGCTCTTGTCCCGTTCCATCCAGCAGGTTCAGGACCTTCTTCAATCACATCTCCAAGGATGTCTTCCAAAATAGGGTCTTGTGTAGGTTGAGGTTCCAAAACATGTTCCTCCTCAAAAATTGGTACATGTACCCGTTGAGGCATTTGGAACTCCTCATCACTAAAATCATAGTCCAGCATATGTTCATACTCATCAACAACAGTCTGCTGACTATCCTTCCCTTCAGTAGCTTTTATTTCAGTAGCCTGCACTGTGCTAACAGGTCTTTCAGCAACCGGTTCTACAACAATCTCTGCAACAGGTGCAGGGGTTTCCTCCAAACCCATTGTAGGTTCCAACCTTTGTCCATGTGTTTATCGATCCTCGGCGACTGAACCTCCTGTTCCAACTTTGTATTCAGTCTTTGTTTGTTCCTCAAAGAACTGAACCACCTCAGAATGTGTGGGTGAATCCTCCAAACCCATCACCAAATCAAACCTTTGTCCTAACACAGTTTGATCCTCAGTGATTAAGACTCTCTATACAAGAATTTGAGGAAATACAACCAAATTTTCTTCTAAGACTCCTCTAGCATCAGCTATCTTATATAGAACATCATCAATTTGAGAAAAGGTATTCTGAGTGTCAAACCACTCCTGATATTGAGCTAAATCTTCAGAACTGATGTCAGGCTCACTATGTGTAATTACCATCTCATCATCCAAATTTTCAGTCTGCTTGTCATCAGAATGTGCATCAGATTCCATAACCAATAAGGTGTCAGACATACTAACCAGCCTGTTATCTCCAAGATTTATTCCATCATTTATTAGAGCCTCTAATTCATCTATAGTCAAATCCTCTAGATCTTCATCCATCTGATCAGTTTGCTGGCCCTCAGCAGACTTGCTAGTATCAACAGATTGATCTTCAACTGTGTCTTTAGATCTTTGTCCTACATCCTCAGTAGGTCTTTCCAAGGTAGTGCCACTAGGTTGGCCTAGGAAAGAAGGGTTATCATCATCAGAATCAGAGGATGATGTATCATTATCATCAGGTCCAGAGTGTGGTTCATTGATCATAATGCTTGCATTCTGTTTTTCACTTTCAATGAGATCCATCAGCCTTACTTGTAACTCAGATGTATCAATCAAATCAAGTAAGTTCTCCACACCCAACTTATTAAATGACCACTCTTCAAAGTCAGTCATTGGTTCTGCAGCTGATTTCTGTCTCTTATAAAAACCAAATTTCCAAGGAAAGTAGTCCTGAATTTTCTTGATGTTGGGATATACTTTTTCCTTCCTTGATTTCTTCTTTTTTCTTTCAAAAGGCATTGTTGGCCTTCTTGGTGCAAATTTCTTAGCTTGTTGCCTCCAAAGGCTTCAACAAGATGGGCCAATGTATCCATAGCAGATATAACCAGGTCAGTAGGTTCCTCAGGTTGTACATTTGTACCTACTACCTCCAACTGTTCTACACTAGATTCCCCATGACTTATATGTATATCAGCAGGGTCAGTGGCAGTGTGTTCTTCCCTCTGAGTTGTAGCATCCACAGTAGGGTCAGGAATAGGTTCAACAAATTCCACAGCGGGGTCAGGTACAACAGACTGCTATGATTCTGTAGTTTGTTGCTCAACAACAACCTCTATAGCCTCGGTAGGCTCATCAACTTGTATAGGTGCTTCCTTAAAAACACCTTCAGCTTCCTTTTGGGCCTCCAAAACCCTTAATTCTTTTCCCTTTCCATGTTTCTTCGTTTCACAATCTCCTTCATTCTCTTTGCAGGTAGTTCAGTTTCAAGATCCTTGGCTGCTTTCATCTTTCTTGAATATTCTTTTAACTGCTCTCTCAAAACTTCAGCAGCAGTTTTCTTTGTAATTCCAGTAGGCTCAGTAGCCTCATCTTTAACCGGAACCTCAGTAGATTCAGCAGGGTCTACTGATTGCTTCCTTGTCTTCTTAGGCTTTAACATTTCAGTAATCTTCCTTGTATTAGCAGTCTTTCGTTTCTCAGCAGCCTTCCTAGATACATCAGGTTTTGTAACTTGACTAACCTACTCACCACCACCATCATCTTCTCTATCATTATCCCTCTCTATCCTTTCAGTATCAAAATCTTCATCATCATGCAAACCAGGGATGAGATAACTGATTTCAGGCTTATATCTGGTCTTGTTGATTTTTGTAGGTTCAACATCAGCAATCTTCAAATGGGTCAGTAGGGCTTGCACCGTCAAACCCAAAGGCAGTGTCTTGGACTTCCTGGTCCCATCTCTGTCCTCTGTTATCACCTTCTTCATGTAATGGACAAAGAATCCGGCCCATTCAAACTTTATACTTTTGCATATGATTATCAGCATGTCAATCTTGGGTCCAGACAATGTATCAAGGCTTCCACTGAATTCAAGGATGTTATTCGCAATAATCTTGCTCAGCAGATTATACTCCATTTTGATATGCTTCACATTGATGCTCAGTGAGGATTTTATGGATTTGTTGGTCTTTATTGCATCAACAAACTCCAATCTAGACAGCTCCATTGATTCAGGATTGGTAGGAGCACCATTTCGAGGTCCGAATCTAAATACTTCCCTCAGCAGGTTTGATGAAATTTCAATCTCCTGGGCATTAACAGTGGTAGTAAATGCCTCTCTATAATCTCTAATCACAATGTTTCTCCATAAATTTGTAACATTTGTATATGAGATGCTTTCCAATCTCTGATTCAGAACATCCTCTAATCCTTCATATCTTCGGATTCTTCTACCAATGTTGATAGCTAGTTCAGTCTTGTTAGCATCAACAACGAACCCTCTAACGATCTAAAAATTAGAAATTTGAAAAAGATAATTTGAAAAAATGATCTTTTTTAAATGTTGATAGCTAGTTCAGTCTTTCTCTTTATCTTTTTCAAATTTCACAGTCTTGTTAACATCACTTTGGCTCCTTGCAAATCTGTGTTCACACTGTATATTCTCAGAGAAAAACGATCTGAAAATTGAATGTATCATCTCTGTATATATGTCTCTATATATAGAAGAAGAAAGTGTGTAGTAACTGTCAGAGAAAGTACTGTACAAGTACTGTAGCATTTAACCATGATTAAAGTTGGAATAAATGTGATGTTTCCATATGTCCCACTACTTGATTCCATTAGGTGTTGTAACCGTTGGATATATGTAACCGCAGTTATAAAGATAAGAATAATATCCAATTACTGTTGAATTTCAGTTAAGTTTGACTGTCTTACGTATAACTCAGCAGACTTGATCTTAAGTAGGGTTATCTCAAAGACTGGCTGGCGATAGAGATGGCTCAAAGACCTCTTGACAAGGTTACTCTGCTGATCTTCATACATACTTGTTTTGTCCAACTAATAATACAAGATGAAGTTTAATACAATTGACTGATCTGTCAAGTGAGCTCACCCAACAGGACAAAGACCAATCCCCTTGGCAACTTCATTTGCTCATTTGTTCAAACTCATATAAGTACATGGAATTGTTGATACCAATGACTAGTCTGCGAAGTGAGATCACCCAACATAGCAAAGACTAATCCCCTTGTTTAATTCCAGTACACTGTGGATTATTAGTATCTCAGTCAAATTTTATGATGCCAAGTTCAGTTCTTAACTTAGCAAATCTTTCACTATCCAATGTTTAGTAAACATATCAGCAAGTTGATCTTCAGTAGGGATGTAAAGAACCACCACATCTTTCTTCTCAACATGATCTCTTATAAAATAATGTCTTACATCAATATGCTTGGTTCTTGAATGCAAGATAGGGTTTTATGTGATTGAAATTGCACTTGTGTTGTCACACATTATAGGAATTTCTCTTTCTTCAATTCCATAATCCCTTAACTATTGTCTTATACATAGTATTTGTGCATAGCACCTTCCAGCAGCTATATATTCAGCTTCAGCAGTGGAAGTTGATATTGAATTTTGTTTCTTACTGAACTAGGAAACCAGTCTATTTCCCATCAACTGACATGTTCCTGTGGTGCTTTTTCTATCAATCTTGCATCCAGCATAATCAGAATCTGAGTAGGATATAAACTTGAAGCTTCCATCTTTTGAATACCATATCCCTACTCCCAAAGTTTCTTTTAGATACTTGAGTATCCGTTTTACTGCAGCTAAATGACTTTCCTTTGGTTTTGATTGAAATCTTTCACAAACACCTACAGAAAAGGATATATCGAAATTCTTTGGCGTTGGACGCATGATGAGATACCTATCATCCTTTTGTATAATGTCTGATCAACATCTTTTCCTTCTTTATCTTCATCCAATCTGTTGTTGGTGCTCATAGGAGTTGATACTTTGGTGCTATTTTCCATGCCAAACTTCTTCAGCGACTCCTTGGTATATTTAGTTTGATGAATGAAGATTCCATCTTTCATTTGTTTGACATGTAATCCCAAGAAGTAGTTCATTTCTCCCATCATACTCATTTGGAACTTGATTTTCATGAGATTAGCAAACTTTTCACATAGCAATTCATTTTTAGAACAAAAAATTATGTCATCAACATAAATTTGTAACAGCAGGGTGCTTTCCCCTTCATTGTTTCTGAAAAGAGTCTTGTCAATGGTACTTTTGGTAAAACCATTGTCCATCAAGAATTGAGATATGGTTTAATACCATGCTCTTGGTGCTTGTTTAAACCCATAAAGTGCCTTGTTAAGTCTTTACACTTTATCTTCTTGATATTTAACTTCAAAACCAGGAGGTTGCTGAACATGAACCTCTTCTTCCAGAATGCCATTCAGAAATGTACTATTGACATCCATCTGGTATACTTTGAAGTTTTTGTAAGGATCATATGCCATGAATAATCTTATAGCTTCCAATCTTGCAACTGGGGCACATGTCTCATCAAAATCTATTCCTTCAGCTTGAGAATAGCTTTTTTCTAGTAGTCTGGCCTTATTCCTTACAATGGTACCAGATTCATCCAATTTGTTTCTGTATACCCATTTTGTTCCAATTACATTTGCATGATTAGGCCTTTCCACTAGTGTCCAAACTTGATTTCTTTCAAATTCATTCAATTCCTCTTGCATAGAAATTATCCAATCTGGATCTGATATTGCTTCTTCAACAACTTTAGGTTCTATTTGAGATAGAAAATAAGTAAACATTGCTTCCGATTGTCTTCTACTCCTTACACCTTGATGTATGTTCCCAATAACTTGCTCAGCAGGGTGATCCCTTAACCATTGTGGATTTTGGTTAGTTTGGTTCTCAGGAACATCATCTTCAGTAGGGTCTGATTTTGCTTCAATAGCGGGTTCAACAGATCCTTGAACTGCTTCAGTTGATGCATCTGTAGTGTTACGAGCAGGTTCTTCAGCAGGGGCAGAGTCAGAAACTTTTAAGTCATTTATCCTTTCCAAAACATCAATAGATTCTGGATCAGTGACTTGGAGATTCTTAGCAGGTTCTGAAGCTTCATCTTCCATTCCAGTGAACTTTGGTTCATCAAATACAACATGTATTGATTCTTCATGTTTCAATTTCCTTTTATTCAGTACCCTGAATGCCTTGCTGACAGAAGAATATCCCAATAATATTCCTTCATCTGATTTTGGTTGGAATGTCTTCAATTGCTCCTTATGATTCAAAATAAAACACTTGCTTCCAAATGGATGGAAAAAAGATATATTGGGTTTTCTTCCATTCCATATCTCATAAGGTGTCTTCAACAGCTTCTTGTTCACTGAGGTCATATTTTGTGTATAGCATGTTGTATTAATTGCTTCAGCCCAATATCTTTCAGGTAACAATGCTTCACAAATCATAGTCCTTCCTGCTTATTTCAAAGTCCTGTTTCTTCTCTCAGCAACCCCATTTTGCTGAGGTGTACCAGTAGCCGCTAATTGATGCAACACACCATTTTGTTCACAATATTCTCTTATGACTTTATTGAGAAATTTAGTACCCTTGTCTGATCTGATCTTCACTACTATCAAAATTTTCTCATTTTGCAATCTTTTCAAAAGTTCAGGCATCTTTTGAAGTGTTTCACTTTTCTTGTTCATGAATACTACCCAAGTGTGTCTTGAATAATCATCCACAACTACCTGAGTGTATTTATTTCCTGTCACAGTTGTTGGTGTTACTGGTCCAAATAAATCCATGTGCATTAGTTCCAAAACTCTTTCTGTTGATTGCTTAGTCTTTGACTTGAAGCTTGACTTGGTTTGTTTACCTTGCTGACATGCATCACATATAGCATCCTTTTTCAATGTAATCTCAGGCAAACCAGTCACCAACTTCTTTTTCACCAGTTGATTAATGTTATCAAAGTTAAGATGATTCAGCTTCTTATGCCATAACCAATTCAGTTCTGACTTAGTATGCACAATCAGGCATGTTTCTGGAACAACAGTAGACCAATCCACAACGTACATGTATTGTTGTCTTCTTCCATCGAATACAACTTGTTCACCTCTTTCACTAATGACAACACAGTAGCCTTTGTCAAAAGTGACCTTGTAACCCGTGTCACAAAATTGTCCAGTGCTCAGTAGGTTGTAGTCCAGTCCTTCCACAAATGCAACATTCTTAATAGTTAATCCATTCCTCACCAATGTACCATATCCTCTTGTGTATCCTGGTGTATTCTTGTTGTCAAAATTGACTCTTGGACCATTCTTTGCCACATAATTTGTCAAACAATGCTTATTCTGTCATATGTCTGGAACATCCACTGTCAAAGTACCAGATATAGTTAATGTATTTTAGGTACCCAAAACTGTTTGGGTCCATAGTGGTCAGTGGTAAGCATGACCCTTCAAAAATTTCCATAAGGTCTTCTTTGAAAAGTATCATACTGTTGCTCATATATGTGTTCCACACATCCATAAGGTCTAATATTTGGTTGTGTAGGATTCACATATGCTTTCTGGCCTTTTGGTACATAATGCTGTTTGAAGTGATTTCTATTGTTAGAAGCACTAGCATAACCATAGGTTTGTTTGTCTCATTAGAGAGCTTGACCTTGTAATATGGAGTCTGCTGTGGTCCCTGCTAAGGTCTTGAATAAGTCCTCTGCTGAGTTATCTGTTGATTCCATTGCTGAGGTTTTACCCTAGCATTATGGTTATAACTATTGTTTCTAGCAGTTGGGACATGAATATTCCAATCATCATAAGTAGGGAACAGTCTACCTTTCCCACTGAGATAAGTATCCCTAGAATGATTAACATTTTTAGGTTTAGGATTCTTATCATTGGAATATTTATGATTTTTGCCCTTTTGTGGTCCAAATAGACTTGGCGGCCAGTCTGTTTGTCGATGGGTCTAGAAGGTGCAGCAATCCAACTCTTGGATTTACTCTTTTTCTTAGGTGCTGATGACCTTTTTGACTTTTGATTGTGCTTCCTTGAAGTCTTCTCAGTAGGCTTCAACGTCTTAGCAACCTTTTTGGGAGTTGGATCTTGTGTAGGAACAAACTTAGGACCAATTCTGGTACTAGGTTCAGTAACCTTACTGGATCTAATCTTATTAGATTGTTGAGTTCCAAATCCAAGGCCTGTTCTATCATAATAAGGATTTCCAGATTTGAATGCAGTGGTGGAACTAGATTGTTAGCAGATTCAACAGCTACTAAATGTACAGCAGGCTTATGCTGATTTTGCTCAAAATCTTTTTCCTTACCTTTGAGAGTTCTTAATTCAGCATTTAACCTTTCAACTTCTGTTTGAAGAGCTTCTTTTTCAGCCTTCACAATCTCATAACCATATTGTATTTTCCTAAGTTGATTAAGGATGGCATCCAAAGTTTCTTCATTTTTAGAATTTTTTGGATTTGAACCACAAGTTGATTCACAATCACTTTTAGCAGGAGTGTTTATAGATACAAAATTGTATACCTCCTCAGTTTCTTTCAGATTTTCCATCAAAGAATAATCTTCCATGTCAGCAACAAGTGCAGTATCATCAGATTCATTTCCTTTTTCTGATTCAACTTCATATCCTGATTCATCATCAACAACCATTGCTTTCTTGCCAGGTCTTCTTTGCTGATTCTTATTCTTAAGTAGGTCTGGACAATCAGGTCTGAAATGTCCATGTTTCTTGTAGTTGAAGCATAGATAGTCAGGTTCCTTTTTCTAGTTTTAGATCAGGACAGTCAGGTTTGAAGTGTCCTGGTTTCTTGCAATGAAAACACAAGTAATCATTATCTTTCTTGGATTCTTCCATCTTCTTTTCACTTGATTTCTTTGTGAAATTTCTTGGAGAACCCCTTCCAGTTTTCATCATTCTGATTTTCTTGCTCAAGATGGCAATTTGTTTCTTGCATCTCATCCAAAGTAGATCATCTTGAGCTCCTGATGATTCTTCTTGATGTGTGGCAGCCAATGCACGAGAGAGTCTTTGGTTCTTCCTTTTCAGTCTCAGGTGCAAGTTTCTTACTGAATTCATAAGCCTTAAGATCTGAAAATAACTTGAAGGTGTCCTCTTCATGTAGTCCTCTCATTTCATCTATGGCAGTAACCTTCATTTCCCAAACTTCTTTTGCTGGTAAGGCTCTAGGATTTTTGTATTGATTTCATCTTTTGATTAGTCTAAATTTAGTAGGGTGAGTTCATCCATGATAACATTAAATCTTGACTCCATTTGTTCAATGGTTTCATTTGGTTTCATTTTGAAATCTTAAAACCTCTTTTCGGCTACACTGATATTGTTTTTCTTGATAGCATCAGTGCCTTCACAGATTAGTTGTAACTTATCCCAAATATCCTTTGCAGTCTTGCAGTCCTTCACTTTCATGTACATATTGCTATCCAAGGTTCTGTATATGATATCAATAGCAATATTGTTGAGGATTTCTCTTTTTCTATCTTCAGCATTCCACTCTATTTTTGGCTTTGGAATGTACTGAGTTTCATTTCCCACGATTCTCGACTTCATCGATCTCCAATGGTCCATCACCAAAGACATCCACCATCTCATCATGTGTTGCAGCTAGAAAAGCCTGCATACGACGTTTATACTCATCAAAATGATCTAAGGAACACATCAACATTGTCCTAGCATACTGGTTATTATCCATGATGCAAAGCTTTGAAAATCAGAAACTTGAAAAAAATTTCAAAGTATTTTCACAAGTACAACAAGTAGGATTACTTCAGAACAGAAGCACTACTCCGATACCAATTGTTGGTCCATTGAAAAGGATTTGGTTAAGTTTAGAAGGGGGGAGGGGGAGAATAAACTTAACACTTTAAACTTTTGGAGTTAACAAACTCAGCAAGGTTAGTAGCCTGCTGACTGCTCAGTAGTCTGCTGACTGTTGATTTTACAAGATTTATTGCAGCGGAATATTTTCAAATTAAGCCTTATTACTTGTTGTTTAAATATGATACTAAGTATTAGATACTCAGTAGTGTAAGTGTGTGATTCAGTTGCTAGTTTCAGTAAGTTGATGTGATCAGTATACTAAATGCAGAAATTAAATGCAGAAAGTAAGTAGGCAAATTTTATAGTGGTTCCAGGTGGTGTAATCCTATCAGTCCACTCTTCTCCTGTGATGTTGGAGGAAATTCACAGAGATCATTGAGGTTGCAGTTACAAGAATCCCTAAGATGTCTGTCCTTCACCAATAGCTATGGCTTCACAAACTGAATATTTGAAACAGGTAGGATTGCTGCTTCTATCTTCAGCATTCCACTCTCTTTTTGGCTTTGGAATGTACTGAGTTTCATTTCCCACAGTTACTGACTTAGTGATCTCCAATGGTCCATCAGTCAGCACATCCACCATCTCATCATGTGTTGCAGCTAGAAAAGCCTGCATACGACGTTTATACTAATCAAAACGTTCTAAGGGACACATCAACATTGTCCTAGCATACTGGTTATTATCCATGATGCAAAGCTTTGAAAATCAGAAACTTGAAAAAAATTTCAAAGTATTTTCACAAGTACAAAAGTAGGATTACTTCAGAACAGAAGCACTGCTCCGATACCAATTGTTGGTCCATTGAAAAGGATTTGGTTAAGTTTAGAGGGGGGGAGGGGGCGAATAAACTTAACACTTTAAACTTTTGGAGTTAACAAACTCAGCAAGGTTAGTAGCCTACTGACTGTTCAGTAGTCTGCTGACTGTTGATTTTACAAGATTTGTTGCAGCGGAATATTTTCAAATTAAGCCTTATTACTTGTTGTTTAAATATGATACTAAGTATTAGATACTCAGTAGTGTAAGTGTGTGATTCAGTTGCTAGTTTCAGTAAGTTGATGTGATCAGTATACTAAATGCATAAATTAAATGCTGAAAGTAAGTAGGCAAATTTTATAGTGGTTCCAGGTGGTGTAATCCTATCAGTCCACTCTTCTCCTGTGATGTTGGAGGAAATTCACAGAGATCATTGAGGTTGCAGTTACAAGAATCCCTAAGATGTCTGTCCTTCACCAATAGCTAT
Organism: Gentiana macrophylla; assembly: GCA_026214975.1. Classification (NCBI taxonomy): domain Eukaryota; kingdom Viridiplantae; phylum Streptophyta; class Magnoliopsida; order Gentianales; family Gentianaceae; genus Gentiana; species Gentiana macrophylla. Next base: position 61,282,986 of record CM047809.1, read on the forward strand.
GGCTTCACAAACTGAATATTTGAAACAGTAGGGATTGTCGCTTTCTATCTTCACATTCCACTCTCTTTTGGCTTTGGAATGTACTTGAGTTTCATTTCCACGATTCTCGACTTAGTGATCTCCAATGGTCCATCACCAACACATCCACCATCTCATCATGTGTTGCGACTAGAAAAGCCTCATCACGGCGTTTATACTCATCAAAAGCGATCTAAGGGACACATCAACATTGTCCTAGCATACCGGTTATTATCCATGATGCAAAGCTTTGAAAATCGAAACTTGAAAAAATTTCAAAGTATTTTCACAAGTACAACAAGTAGGATTACTTGAGCAAAGCCACCGCTCCGATACCAATTGTTGGTCCATTGAAAAGGATTTGGTTAAGTTTAGAGGGGAGGGGCGAATAAACTTAACACTTTAAACTTTTGGAGTTAACAAACTCAAAGAAGGTTAGTAGCTTTCTTGATTGCTCGATAGTCTCACGACCGTTGATTTTACAAGATTTGTTGCAGCGGAATATTTTCAAATTAAGCCGTATTACTTGTTGTTTAAATATGATACTAAGTATTAGATACTCAGTAGTGTAAGTGTGTGATTCAGATGCTAGTTTCAGTAAGTTGATGTGATTAGTATACTAAATGCAGAAAGTAAGTAGGCAAATTTTATAGTGGTTCCAGGTGGTGTAATCCTATCAGTCCACTCTTCTCCTGTGATGTTGGAGGAAATTCACAGAGATCATTGAGGTTGCAGTTACAAGAATCCCTAAGATGTCTGTCCTTCACCAATAGCTATGGCTTCACAAACTGAATATTTGAAACATGTAGGATTGCTGCTTCTATCTTCAGCATTCCACTCTCTTTTTGGCTTTGGAATGTACTGAGTTTCATTTCCCACAGTTACTGACTTAGTGATCTCCAATGGTCCATCAGTCAACACATCCACCATCTCATCATGTGTTGCAGCTAGAAAAGCATGCATACGACGTTTATACTCATCAAAATGATCTAAGGGACACATCAACATTGTCCTAGCATACTGGTTATTATCCATGATGCAAAGCTTTGAAAATCAGAAACTTGAAAAATATTTCAATGTATTTTCATAAGTACAACAAGTAGGATTACTTCAGAATAGAAGCACTACTTCGATACCAATTGTTGGTCCATTGAAAAGGATTTGGTTAAGTTTAGAGGGGGGAGGGGCAAAAAAACTTAACACTTTAAACTTTTGAGTTAACAAACTCAAAGAAGGTTAGTAGCCTCACTTGGCGCTTTCGAGAGTCTGTTTGATTGTTGATTTTACAAGATTTGTTGCATCGGAATATTTTCAAATTAAGCTTTATTACTTGTTGTTTAAATATGATACTAAGTATTAGATACTCAGTAGTGTAAGTGTGTGATTCAGGTTGCTAGTTTGATGAAGTTGATGTGATCGTGATACTAAATGCGTAAATTAAATGCGTAAAGTAAGTAGGCAAATTTTATAGTGGTTCCAGGTGGTGTAATCATATCAGTCCACTCTTCTCCTGTGATGTTGGAGGAAATTCACAGAGATCATTGAGGTTGCAATTACAAGAATCCCTAAGATGTCTGTCCTTCACCAATAGCTATGGCTTCACAAACTGAATATTTGAAACAGGTAGGATTGCTGCTTCAAAGTATTCCACTGGTCCTTGAAGGGTAGGATTGCCTCTTCACCAGCTCCACCACAAACATCAGTTCTCGACTAAGTGCTTCTCTGTCTTCAGCAGGTTTCTTGTGAAAGAAAGTTGGAATCAAGTAAATGATTCAACAATCAGCAGATTGATCAGGATGAAATGATCAGCAGGTTGAAGTCTTTAAGTGATCAGTTTCTTCCAGGATGAAATGATCAGGATGAAATGACCAGTTTCTTCCAGATTTTCCATCAAAGAATAATCTTCCATGTCAGCAACAAGTGCAGTATCATCAGATTCATTTCCTTTTTCTGATTCAACTTCATATCCTGATTCATCATCAACAACCATTGCTTTCTTGTCAGGTCTTCTTTGCTGACTCTTATTCTTAAGTAGGTCTGGACAATCAGGTCTGAAATGTCCATGTTACTTGTAGTTGAAGCATAGATAGTCATGTTCCTTTTTCTAGTTTTAGATCAGGACAGTCAGGTTTGAAGTGTCCTGGTTTCTTGCAATGAAAACACAAGTAATCATTATCTTTCTTGGATTCTTCCTTCTTCTTTTCACTTGATTTCTTTGTGAAATTTCTTGGAGAATCCCTTCCAGTTTTCATCATTCTGATTTTCTTGCTCAGTATAGCAATTTGCTCTTGCATCTCATCCAGTAGATCATCTTGAGCTCCTGATGATTCTTCTTGATGTGTGGCAGCCAATGCAGTAGTCTTTGGTTCTTCATTTTCAGTCTCAGGTGCAAGTTTCTTACTGAATTCATAAGCCTTAAGATCTGAAAATAAATTGAAGGTGTCCTCTTCATGTAGTCTTCTCATTTCTTCTATGGCAGTAACCTTCATTTCCCAAACTTTTTTTGCTGGTAAGGCTCTAGGATTTTTGTATTGATTTCATCTTTTGATTAGTCTACATTTAGTAGGGTGAGTTCATCCATGATAGCATTAAATCTTGACTCCATTTGTTCAATGGTTTCATTTGGTTTCATTTTGAAATCTTGAAACTTCTTTTTGGCTACACTGATATTGTTTTTCTTGATAGCATCAGTGCCTTCACAGATTAGTTGTAACTTATCCCAAATTTCCTTTGCAGTCTTGCAATCCTTCACTTTCATGTACATATTGCTATCCAAGGTTCTGTATATGATATCAATAGCAATATTGTTGAGGTTTGCTCTTTTTCTATCTTCAGCATTCCACTCGCTTTTTGGCTTTGGAATGTACTGAGTTTCATTTCCCACAGTTACTGACTTAGTGATCTCCAATGGTCCATCAGTCAGCACATCCACCATCTCATCATGTGTTGCAGCTAGGAAAGCCTGCATACGACGTTTATACTCATCAAAACGATATAAGGGACACATCAACATTGTCCTAGCATACTGGTTATTATCCATGATGCAAAGCTTTGAAAATCAGAAACTTGAAAAAAATTTCAAAGTATTTTCACAAGTACAACAAGTAGGATTACTTCTGAACAGAAGCACTGCTCCGATACCAATTGTTGGTCCATTGAAAAGGATTTGGTTAAGTTTAGAGGGGGGAGGGGGTGAATAAACTTAACACTTTATACTTTTGGAGTTAACAAACTCTGCAAGTTTAGTAGCCTGTTGACTGCTCAGTAGTCTGCTGACCACTCAGTTGTCTGCAGACTGTTGATTTTACTAGATTTGTTGCAGCGGAATATTTTCAAATTAAGCCTTATTACTTGTTGTTTAAATATGATACTACGTATTAGATACTCAGTAGTGTAAGTGTGTGATTCAGTTGCTAGTTTCAGTAAGTTGATGTGATCAGTATACTAAATGCAGGAATTAAATGCAGAAAGTAAGTAGGCAAATTTTATAGTGGTTCCAGGTGGTGTAATCCTATCAGTCCACACTTCTCCTGTGATGTTGGAGGAAATTCACAGAGATCATTGAGGTTGCAGTTACAAGAATCCCTAAGATGTTTGTCCTTCACCAATAGCTCTGGCTTCACAAACTGAATATTTGAAACATGTAGGATTGCTGCTTCAAAGTATTCCACTGGTCCTTGAAGGGTAGGATTGCCTCTTCACCAGCTCCCCCACAAACATCAGTTCTCGACACCTAAGCGCTTCTCTGTCTTCAGCAGGTTTCTTGTGAAAGAAAGTTGGAATCAAGTAAATGATTCAACAATCAGCAGATTGATCAGGATGAAATGATCAGCAGGTTGATGTCTTTAAGTGTGTATATTTGATGTAACTTGTTAGCATGTTACACTTGAAGAGTTTTCTGGATCAATAGTTTTATGCTCAATGAATGTCAGTAGGGTGATTTTCTTGATCAGAAACTTGATAGCTTTAGTTGATTGTTATTTTTCATCACTTGTATCTGAATCAGGAGTCCTCTATTTATAGGTGAGAATCCTGTGACTTACGTTTGAAATTCAAACATAGACTTTTCAGATTTGTCTCCATCTTGACTTATGTTTGAAATTCAAACCTAGCTCGATTAATCGGGTAGGATACACGATTAATCGGGGTCAACCTTTTTTTATAGATCTTCATATTTCCTGTTCTGCACACCTTCCATTAACTTGGTGCTCAATCCTGACCTCTAATCACTAGTTCTTACTCTTCCCTTTGTTATTTCCGACTCAATCCTAACCTACTTCACTAGAATCCACAATGAGTAAAAAAACCTTCCCAACATCCATCGATTTCAAACCTAAGGGTGTGGTAGGATGAAAAAAACCTCGTCACTTCATCTGGTTACTTTTATTGACTCTTTTCCTAAACAAGGGTTCAAGAAGTAGTTCTGAGTATATAGTCGCCATCTCGACTATCTTTGAATCCTCATTCAATCAGGGGTTGGGGCTTTGACTCACCAAACATGCACTTTCTATCTCTTAACCGTCATGCACCTCCCTTCTCACTTACTCTTATCCTATGAGGGTGCTATCTCTTGGTTTTCCATAGAAACTTTTTGAGCTCTCTTTCTTGCACGTCTCTCTCTCTTTGCTCATGCACTAGGCCTACCCCTACTTTGAGACTTATCCTTTATGTCCAAGGATTCCACATTCTCTCGTTTCGGCTCTATCTCATCACTACACAATACGGACGGATTGACTTCCGCAAGCGTCTTGTTATGGTCCTTCTTCTTGTGTTCCCTAAGAAGTACTCTCATGAACTCCTTCTCACAAGTTTCTACAAGAACCTCTCGATGCCTAGACCTCTCATCCTTAATCTCCACAAATCTAACGTCTTCAGAACCATAGGTCATCATACAGCATTTAGGACTTTTGTCTAGGGGCTCTAGGATCTTAATAGTTACGACATCATTGTTGAACCTTAGAGTGATTTCTCCGTTATCATAATCCATGATAGCTCAGCTGGATGCTAAGAAAGGTCATCCTAATAAAACTTGCTCACTAGGATCTTCAGGTACATCTAGGACTATAAAATCTATAGGGAACGTGAATCCTCCTGCCTTGATTTTGCAATTCTTCAGCAAACTGGCTGGCATATCTCAGGTACAATTGAAAAATGTCATGCACCGTGTTTGGTCCAAGGTTACCTGAATTGTTGCTTTCTGACAGATTGAAAAAGGAAGATTGTTGCAACTCGAACCAGAGTCGTAGAGCCCTAATCCTACATATACACCGTTAATTGATATCGGGAGTCGAAACATCCCTGGGTCGTCTAACTTTACTACAGTATCCGAGTCCGGGTAATCCTCAGGCTAAGAAAACATAGTATCTAGGTCCTCCTCAAGATCATCGGAATCATAATCGGATGATATTTCAATTAACTCAATAGGAAACTCACCTAGGAGATAAGTTTCGTACTCCTTTGGGTTCTCTGTGGTTTCACATTTGAGTGCTTTGTTTTCCTACTCCACTCAATTCTTATCTGCTTCATTCTGCTCTCTAACCCTTGAGCCTGGATACATGGAGATTGGTTTGATATTCAATATTTTATGAGTCTTAGTGCTTGACTCGTTTTTCTTCCCCAAAACTTGCTGATCAATTTTCCAAAGTGTCTTGTAATGCCTGCTAAAAAGATAAAATAAAAACAAGAAAAACAGTTAGCAACTTCCGCCTGAGTTGGGTTAAGACCCAACTGCTGTGGACCTACTAACTAAAACTAATAGGGATATACACAGAATCATAAAGGCTATCAGAACTTGATTTTCTTGTTGGGTATACAGCACTCTGCCCGCCTATGTGCGTTTGACCCATGGCATTGTGAAAGTGTGGTATAAGGAAATAAAGTAAAACCTTTACTAACACCAATTGGTTTTAGTAAAACGGTAAGCGCTTGATCCTAAAAATTGGTAGCAGAGCAGGTCATGGGTTTGAATCCCGGTAACATCATTCTGTGTTAAACCACGGTTGAGTCGGTTGTAGGTGCTGGGGGGCGGGATTGTTGGGTATACAGCACTCTGCCCGCCTGTGTGCGTTCAACCCATGGTGTTGTGAAGGTGTGGTATAAGGAAATAAAGTAGCACCTTTACTAACACCAATTGGTTTGAGTACAACGGTAAGCGCTTGATCCTAAAAACTGGTATCAAGTTGGTCCATTGAAAAGGATTTGGTTAAGTTTAGAAGGGGGGTGAATAAACATAACACTTAAAACTTTTGGAGTTAACAAACTCAAAGAAAGTTCAGAGCCCTGCTAACTACTCATGAGTTTGTCGATCGCTCAAGAGCTCTCTTGACTACACAATAGTCTGCTGACTGTTGATATCACTGAATATGTTGTAGCGGAATATATTCAAATTAAGCATTATTACTTGGTGGTTAGAAGATGATGATAAATATTAGATACTCTGTAGTGTAAGTGTGTGATTCAGTTGCTAGTTTCAGTAGGTTGATATGACTAGCATGCAAATAACATAAAGTAAGTGTAGAAAGTAAGTAGGAAAATTTTATAGTTGTTCCAGGTGGTGTAATCCTGTCAACCCACTCTTCTCCTGTGATGTTGGAGGAAATTCACTAGAGATCTTTGAGGTTGCAGTTACAAAAATCCCTAAGTTGTCTGTCCTTCACCAAAAAATATGGCTTCACAAACTGAACACTTGGAACAGGTAGGATTGCTGCTCCAAAGTATTCCACTGGTCCTTGAAGGGTAGGATTGCCTCTTCACCAGTTCCACCACAACCAACATTCCTTGACACCCAAAAAGATGCTTCACTATCTTCAGCAAGTTTCTTGTAAAAGAAAGTTTGAATCAAGTAAGTGATTCAGCTTTCAGCAGCTTGATCGGGATGAAATGATCAGCAGCTTGATGTCTTCCAATGTGTAAACTTGATGTAACTTGATAGCAAGTTACACTTGAAGAATATACTGGATCAGTAGCTTTAAGCTCAGTAATATCAGCAGGGTGATTTCTTGATAATAAACTTGATAGCTTAAGATTGATTGTTATTTTTCATCACTTATATCTGAATCATAAGTCCTCTATTTATAGGTGGGAATCATGTGACTTATGTTTGAATTTCAAACATAGCCGTTTCTGACTTGTCTCCATCTTGACTTGCTTATTCTGACTGTTCATAGTACGGACACTTTTAGTCTTCTTTTTGTCAGTTTTCAGACTGTCTCCCTTTGACTTGTGTCCGTTGGATAAAGCTCTGAATCTTTTCAACGTCCCTTTAATCTTGACCATTGATTTGTTGAAAAAATCAAGACATGTTATCTGTCCTTATCCTTGTAATCTTTCAATGTAACCTTGATTAAATCGAGATTTACATTCAGCAGATTCTTGTGTATACCAGTCTGCTGATGTACGTGTCAGTCAACTGTTTTGAGTTTGCTGTGTTTATGAAACACTTCAGCTGACTATCTTCTATCTAACTTTTGATTGTGAAGTTAGAGTACACCATTTTGAGCATAACCAAGTTCCAATCACCACTTAACTTATGGAACTTAGACCTTGTACACAAGGTATATGTAATCAGTTTAGGTCATCACAAACTTCCTTAAATTCGGATTCCATATCCTTGACTTTAAATACTAAGTTTGATCCCTTAGCCTTCAATAACTGAGTTTGACCTCTCAACCTTCAGTCTTCAGCAGGTCCTTAACTAGTCTACTGACCTAGTTACCTTACTGACCTAGACAGGTCTGCTGATGAAAGTCAGTTGACCTTTTACAATGCTTGTTTGATCAAACTTATACCAAGATAAAACTCTAATGAGCCTATACATTTAATCTAGACATCTTTTTGCCTTTGCTCTATAACAGCTTGTCTGGCACTCATCACTAAAACTTAAAATATGTCCAACATTTCTGGACCTCAATTAATCGGTCATAATTTCTTATTCTGACAGTAAAATGATGCAGGTATATTATACGATGACTCAACTCAAAATAAAAAAAAAAAAGAAAAACAACAACTTCTTTATTAGAATTAAATACGTTTAATCTCGAAATTAGCATTGTCCCCGGCAACGGCGCCAAAAAATTGATCGTCGCGTATTACGTCGATTATACTAGAAAGAGTATTAGTTCAAATTATAGCATAGCAATGGCAAATCAAGGTCGATCCCACAGAGATAATGCAACTCGAGTAAAAACGAATCTAATCTAATTGAGAAGACAAATATGGTCATTGACCAACAATAACGTAGAAACGAACTTGGTATTCCTCCCCCACCCCTATCTATCTACTAACTTGGTATAGTTAATACCTATGTTTACTTCACCACATAATTTCCCTAAATTAATTAAATGTTTTAATTCAGTTTAGCTACGGGTGCAATCTTCAAACCCTATATGCTTCCATTGTAAGGACAACATACAATCTATATGCAACTAACCTCCTTCGTTGGTTGTATTGGTCCATACGCAGTAAGTTTTAGAGATGCTGGCATGAGACCGAAAACCTCCCTAAGCAGCTATCGGCAATGACTAGCATGTTCCTAGAGATCCATCAAGACTATGTCCTAACTAACACTTCACCTTGCAAGTCCTTCGTGTTAATTTACGAATACAATAAGCAGATTGGCCATATATAAAATACTGTTAATTAAATATGTCGATCAACGTAGCTGACATCGAATCTCCAAATTAGGGTTCCTAAATATTGCCGCAATTAATCGGTATAGACCGCCGATTAATCGGGGGCTTCGGTTCCTATTCTGTGATCTACATTGCTTTGTATTGATTAATTCAAGTGAATTATGGGGTTGTTAAACATGCAGATTAACTATAACACGTAAATACAAGTATCTCTATCTCTATCTCTATCTCTACTATTCTAAAAGTGTGAGTGTGTTTCTCCCAAAAAGTGTTTCTCCCCTTATTTTAAATAATTAAAATTAAAATAATTAAAATATAAAAATATCCTTGATTAAATTAATTATAAAAACCGAAATTAAAAACATTATAAACGTGCTCTTCATTCCACATATAAAATATAAAAAGCAATCTAAATAATTAAAATTAAAATAATTAAAATATAAGAATATCCTTGATTAAATTAAATTATAAAAACCGAAATTAAAAACATTATAAACGTGCTCTTCATTCCACATATAAAATATAAAAAACAATCTAAACAAAATCAAACATGATTTGAATAATTAAAATATAAAAAAATTCCTTGAATTAATTAATTTATAAAAACCAAAAATAATCAAACGTGGATCTTCATTACAAATATAAAATATAAAAAATAAAAAAGAATCCAAACAAAATCAAACATGATTCTTGACTCAAAATCAATAAAAAATTTAACCATCAAACATGATTTGAATAATTATAATAATTCATAATATAAAACAATCCTTGAATTAATTAATTTATAAAAACCAAAAAAAAAAATAAATCAAACGTGCATCTTCATTACAAATATAAAAAATAAAAAATAAAAAAGAATCCAAACAAAATCAAACAAGATTCTTGACTCAAAATCAATAAACAATTTAACCATAGAAACGACAAACAATCAACAAAATAAAAAAATTATAAAAATTAGACAGATCATTAATTCATAATATATATAAAAAGGGATCCTAAAATAGAAATAGGAAAAAAAAATCTTAAAAGTACAGCAATAAAAAAAATCCTTGATTTAATTAAATTATACAAAACGAAATTAAAAAAATTTATAAACACCAAAATGTGATGGAAACTACATCAGCCCGTGCAATTTGCAAACAAATTAGCAATTGGAAATATTATACATGATTCCTAGCCTAAAGATTGCAATTTACGATTCCCTAAAGATTGCAATTTACTGTTATTCGGAAACTACAATATTATTATTAGAAACATAAAATAACAAATACTCTCGATAGCAATCACAAATCTGAAAATCCGGAAACATAAGAACAATATGCTGAAAGAGACATCAAGCACCTACGGCAAATATAACGCATCATATCTCCTTTCGACCAATATCTGTGAATGATTATGTTTTTTATTATCAATTTCATTATTGTCAATTTTATCGGTATACTATGAAGGTTATTTTTGGTTTTTTTTTGTATGAAGGTATAGAACATGATATGTACAAAATAAGAAGTTAAAAGAAAAATATATTCTCAATTGACCAACGAGGAACGATGCAAGAAGATTAAAAGTATCGTGGAAACTAGAAGAAAAAGAAAAGCTGAATTGATATCTGCACTAAATCGCAATGGTATGTGGTGATTTCTTGTATATACGGCTAGACCTTTTTTCGTTCTTATAAAAACATATACATCTATCAGAAAGTAGAACATATAACGTTTTCGTCACCGCATTTAAATGTATTCAAGTCTTTTACCTTGAACGGATGATATGCTTTTCAACATATTGTTGTTGGCTTTCTTTACGAGTGATTTTCAATTATTATCGATCCAAGCTAATTTGTTTGTATTTATGTATGTAATTGTGCGTAGAAATTGTGTTTGAAAATTAATCATTATTTGCAAAATTATAAATGAAACACTTTAATTGATCATAATACTCAATCAATTGAACACTTGAAATGAACAATTGAACCAAGTATTCTTGCACATAATTTTTTTGAACGCTTTAATTTCTACCAAGTAATCTAACAATTTAACACTTTAATTTCTCACATAATTATTGCAAATTAATCATTATTTGTTCGAAATTGTGTTTCTACACGATTTGAAAATTCAGTATCTTATCGGTAGTCGATTAGACAATGTATTCAAGTCTTTTATGTTATTTTTATTCGCAACAAAAATACTTAATTACCCCACATGAAGAATCGATTAGACAAGTACATTATATTATTGTAAACCCCGAGCTATAAATTCATAGACTTGAAAGAGAAAGATTTCTTAGTGTTGTCGGCTTCTTTCCACAAAAAGAGACAAAACACATTATACTTCTTGAGCGCAACATCCAAAACATTCAAGAAGATTAAAAAAAAAAAAAAAAAAAGGTACTAAATGATCCCTGTACACAATCTGTATGAGATCAAAAGAACCATACGATTCCATAATACTTTTATGTACAAAATTGTAGGCAAAACAAAAAGAAGTGATGAAAAGTATTTCCTCAACACTAGAATGACTTTAATTAATTGTGAAGGTAATTTCTATGAGGATTTTGTTTTAGATATAATGTTTTTACCAACTAAATTTGGATGACTTGAAGTTCTTTTTGAACAGGAGACATTGCATATGAAACTAAATTATCACAACAACATCAGTTGAGGAAAATAAATAATTGTACTCACTGCAACGCTAAAAGATTTGAGAAAGAAACTCCATCATTTTGTTGTGATAAAAGAATGATACAATTATCCCCCGAAGATATCACTGACGGTTTATATAATCTATAAACCTCTCAACTAAAATCATGTAAAGAATTTCGATAACATATTCGTGCATACAACAATAATTTTTCGTTTACATCTTTTGGAGTTAACCTAGACAAAGATTTGGCATCAAGAAGACGTGGAGTATACACACTTCGAGTTCAAGGACAAGTTTATTATTATCTACCAAATATTGTCCCAGAAGATAACACTCCTGTGTACTTTCAGCAAAAGTCATAAAGGTCAAGAATATTTTTAAAATTTGGTACGACTCAGGCATAAATTGCACAAAATCAGTGCAAAAAAGGACCGAATGGTTGGATCTGCTCAAACTGTGGCAACATTAGCTCAAAACAAGCACCAAGGTCATCTAAATTAATGTGTTTATCCTTAACCATTCAAAATGTACAACTAACAATAATATTCTTATGTGGATTACGTATCGAGTAAATTTGACAGCTAAACTTTACGTATGTTGGATTTGATGTATCGGAGTACATGAAGGAAAATTGCAAGATAATATAGCCAAATATCTCTATAAAATAAAATCTTTACATATAATTTTTTAGGTTATTAGGGGAAGGGGCTAGAAGGACAAAAAAAATCATAATTGGGTCCAGAAGGACGTTACTACATTTTCGGTGATTAAAAAGGACAAATTCATAATAACGACAAAAATACCCTTTTACACATTAAACACGTAGTAACGCTAGATAAAGTGTAGTAATAGCAAAGAAAACAAATAGTAACAGCCAAGCAACAAGTAGTAACAGCCCATAAAATGTCATAACATCCGATGAAAAAATAGTAACAGCCAATAAACAAGTAGTAACAGCCTAAAAACAAGTAGTAACATCCTAAAAAGAAGAAATAACAGCCCGTAAAATGTAGTAACGGATAATAAACAAGTAGTTACAGCCCATAAAATAAATAAAGTTACATAAAAAAATGTAGTAACGTTACAAAATTAATAGTAACAACCCTAAATCCTAAACATTTTCAACAAAAAAAATCCAGCCGGCTCCGGCATTCAAATCCTAATCCCCTTTTTCTCTTCTTTCTCCGGCGTTAAGCTCCAACCTGCCAAAGCTGTCACCCCTTTTTCTCCTCCCCAAATCCTTTTTGTCCAAATTGTTCAATCTGTTTCGGGTGATACAAATCCGATCTTCTTGGCCGGAAATTGGACTCGGTTGGAGCATTGAAATCGGGTGATAAACAGATCCGACGGGCTGCTCCCTTCCGTCGGAAATCGCAGCTTCCTCCGACGGAAATCGCAGCTTCCTCCACCGTCCATTCACAGAATTAGAAACCACCGGAAATTGCAACTCACTCCCTTCCCATGGACGATTCCGGCCACCGGGAATCATCACCACCAATCGACGAGAAATTTATGTCGAGTCCGCCCATCTTCTGGTAGGATTTTGATCGGATATCAAGCAGCAACCGCAATTTCTGGTAGGAGTTGCTGCTGTTGATCGGTTTTGCTGCAACTTTGATCGGTGTTGCTGCAATTTTGAACGGTGTTGCTGCTGTGAGTGTGAATGGACGGAAGAAGAAAGGAAAAAAAAACGGGGGAAATTCAGATTTGTTTATAAAAATAAATAAAGGGTAGTGTTGGAAGTTTATATTGTTTTTGTCCTGATTAACTTTCAGTGTCCTTCAAGCTTGATTAATTAGTAGATGTGTCCTTCCAGCCAAAAACCTATAATTTATAATATGATGAACATACATACACAAGAAAACGACAATTCTGAATACTATGACAAATTGAGTACGCCAGATAGATCAAAAGAATACAAATTCACCTTAAAATTCAATGGAAAACTGGAATGTACTTATGGTATCAATGGTACACCAAAGCTAATAGCAGAGGAGGTACAAAAAATTACACACACATCAGTGGTACAATCAAAGAAGAAAATGAAAAAAAGCCAACTTAATGCAAGAAATGACAAAAGTCAACTTAAAACAACAAAAGACGAACACACAAGCCTAATTTATATCGATGATGATGAGCCAATTGGAACTATTAAGAAAAAAATTAGATTAAAAAAATCAAACAAGTAAAGGGCTAAGTGCGTTAGATTTGTTTTATTTTATTTAGATTTCATTTGATTTGTTTCTTTTTTCCATTTGAATTGATTTGATTTGTTTTATTTTATTGCTCGTGTGTTTGGTGTACAATATCATAAGTTAAATGCACATCACGTGCAACGCACGTATCTTTTACTAGTCATAATAAATACATAAAGGAACAATCAAAGCATCATACCTTTGGTTATGGAAATCTATCTTGATCTACTCAAGCTATAGATGGCGTTGAGGGAAGGAAACTAGAAAATAAATCACAGAAGAGCTAAATAAACTTTATTTCATTCAAAATCTATCAAATTTATAAAGGAATATCATCTGAATATCTCCATATGTTTACAATCGGATTCTACGGCTTTTTTATAGATGTTATAGCCGACATATGACTCAATAAAACCCTAACCGACCTAATAGATGTGGCAGACTTTAGTTTATTGTCCTCCAAGGCTTCGATTAATCGGGCCTAGCCCACGATTAATTGGGCCAATTTTTCTTCCTTTTTTCTGGAAGATCTCTTCTTAGACTTTATCCTTTTGGCCCAATACTCTCTCTTCGGTCCAGATCCATCCCTAGCTGCTCCAGACTTTGGTACATCCTTAAAAGTGTACAAAACATGACGAAAACAGTACCAAATTCATGGGATAATAATGCAAATACAGAATCGTAAACCTAGAAACATACACACAACATTTAACATATTTTCCATATGGTAACGGGCCTGTCTATCTCCTCTCGAGCATGATTCAGGGTAAATAAAGGTATAATTAATGGTAGTATTTAAGGTGTTATCACAGAAATCTTGCCTTGGTTGTCAGACAGCCAACACCTGAAGATTTTGCTAGAGCTGATGAGACTGAACATATAAGAGGCGATGCACCAAACATACCTGCTTCTATTGTTGAAGAGTTAAGGGCTTTCAAAGAAGACATCACTCAGCTTAGAGGTCAGCTGAGATCTAATGAACATATTTTTGAAGATCTTGTGAATCTGATAGAAAATAGAAAGAGAACTACTGAGGCATCTGCTTCGAACATTACACATTTAAAGATCAGATGCAACGATTTGCATCAAGAATTGTGCAAGCTGAATACATCACATACGAAGAGAGACAAGTTCTTCACTGAACAACTTGATAGTCTAGATGGAAAGTTGGATAATCTGAGTACTAATCCACAAACTCAGTAGACTACAGTTGATCCTAAATTTGATGAAATGTTGAACTTGTTGAATCAGACCCTACAGTCGAGGATTACTTCAATTGAAACTAGAACGGAGATTATAGAGGGACAACTGAACAATCTCGTAACTACTCAAGAAGGTGTTATGACCTTGCTGCACCATTTTATCGATGATGTCAATAAGAGGGAAGAAGCATAGACCGTAGAATCCATGAAGCTGCAAGGCTTTATCATAAGAGGAGATATGAAGCTGAAATTGTTGCTTTAAGAACCCTTGCACCTGGAAGAGTTAGTCTGGATGATGCTCTACTGAAGGAATTTACTACAATTCACAAAGCAAGAAGGCAACCTTATAGAGACATGACTTTTGTGGAAGGTTTGAAGTCTTTTCTGGGATTGAGATTATGGGTGATAAGTGTAAGATTTATGAGATCCATAAGAGGCAGTGGAAGGGGTGGATCAAGAAGTTGTGGAAGAGGACATGCTGTTGAACAATGGCTAAGAGGTTTGTCAGGAAAAGTCTCTCTGGATGAGTTCAAGGAGATGTATGTGAGAGGAGCTTTTACTTTCCATGGCATTCAAATGACCATTGCTGAAGCTTAGGAACAATGGAAGTGATGCATACTTGGATTGATTTCTCAAAAATTGAAAAACAGTGGATGATAGACATGAAGATAGAAATTAGAGAGTACCAATAGAAAAGAGATCAAGAAAGACACTAGTTCAGCATATCTTATAGAACTTTATCTTTTGCTCAATATAGTTGTAATAGTTTTGAACAGGTTTGAACCTCTATGATATATATATATATATAATTTGTTCTGTTTATATTGTTTTATCTTTTTACTTTGCTGTAAGGAGGGTATTGGTATCATCACTAAAAATGGGGAAATTGTTAGACATAATTTAGTTTTAATGATGATTGCCAGACTAGCTGTTATAGGGGAAATGAAAAAAGATGTCTAGAATGAATGTATAGGTTTATTAGAGTTTGATATTTGTATAGGTTTGAACAAACAAGCACTTTAAAGAGGTCAGCTGACTAGGTCAGCAGTCCTATCTAGACAAGGATTCAGTGGAGTGTCTAGGTCCTATTGAATCCTGAAGGCTAAGGGTTCAACATAGTACTAAAGACTTCAAAGCCAAGGATATGGGATCAGAATTTAGGTATGTCTGTGATGGCCTAAACTTGGCAGATCAGTTGCAATTTTTGGCACAATTCCTTGGCACTCTTGCAATCCTTCACATTCATGTACATATTTCTATCCTGGGTACAGTAAATGATATCAATAGCAATATTGTTTAGATTGTCCCTCTTTCTATCTCCAAGACCTCAATCTTCCTTAGGTTTAGGAATTATGGTGTTGACTCCATTAACATATACCACTTGAGGGATTTGCAGGGGTCCATTTGTCAGAACATCCATCATTTCATTATGTGTATCAGCTAGATAAGTCTGCATATGACGTTTGTACTCATCAAATCTGTCCATTCTACACACAAACATATGTCTAGAATGAATGTATAGGTTTATTAGAGTTTGATATTTGTATAGGTTTGAACAAACAAGCACAGTAAAGAGGTCAGCAGACTAGGTCAGCAAACTTGTCCAGACTAGGATTAGTAGAGTGTCTAGGACCCGTTTAAGCCTAAAGGCTAAGGGTTTAAACTTAGTACTAAAGACTTAAAAGCCAAGGATATGGGATTAGAATTTTGGTATGTCTATGATGGCCTGAACTAATCACATATTGTAATGAAGGTCTCAGTTCCCAAAAAGGACATGTGATGAACGAAACTTAATTATGTTTAAAATGATGTACTCTAACTTCACAAGAATAAATTAGATGAGAAGCAATCAACTGAGTGTTCATTTAAGGACACAGCAGACTTAAAGTCAGCTGACAGATGTATATCTCAGCAGACTCATCAGCCAACTATCAGCTGAGTATACATTTAAGAATTTAATTTGATCCAAGGATTATTCAGGAAGATTAAATGGATAGAGATGGATATCAAATATTGGATTAATCAGTCAATAAATGGTGGAGATTATAATGACGTTACAAGGAATTCAGAACCAATTCAAATGAAGAAAAATCATTGGATGTCAGTCTGACGTTCAGAAGGACACTGATAGTGTCAGAATGTACATCAGGGGGAATTTCAGGGGAATATTCAGAAAATCCTATAACGGCCAGATTTGAATTTCAAATTCAAACACAAGATTTTCACCTATAAATAGAAGACCCCTGGAACCAGAATCATACTGAACTTACAAGAAATCAAGAGCATTACGCCTTGCGGACCTGAGCATAAATACTGATCCAGAAATTCTTCAAGTGTTCCTACATTCAAGTTTCATCTAGTATACACACTTGGAGAACATAAGCTGCTGATCTTACCATCCCGATCAGAAGCTTGTCAAAGCACCATCACTTTATTGTTTCAACCCTTTGTAAATCAAAGAATCCTGAAGACAGAGAAGCATTGATGAGGTGTCAAGGACTGTTGTTTGTGTTGGAGCTGGTGAAGAGGAAATTTTACCCTTCAAGGACCAGTGGAGTACTTAGGAGCAACAATTCTACGTGTTCTTAGTATTCAGTTTGTGAAGCCATAGTTATTGGTCAAGGACAAACAGTTTAGGGCTTTTGTAAATGAAAACCAAAAGACTCTAGTGAATTTCCTTCAACATTATAGGAGAATTGTGGAGTGATAGGATTACACCACCAGGAACCACTTGAAATCTTACTATACTTTACTTTCTGCATTTATATTTATTGGGATCACAACAACATCTATCTGTTGAATTGATACTGATTTCACACACTACCCTACTGAGTATCCAATATTCTGTATCATCATTTAAACATCAAGTAAAAAGGCTTAAGTATTATTCCGTTGCACCAGACTCAGCAGACTATAAGTCAACTGATTTGTTTAAACTCAAAAAAGTTTTAAGTGTTAAGTTTATTCACCCCTCTAAACTTAACAAAAGCCTTTTCAAGGGACCAGCAATTGGTATCGGAGCAGAGCTTCTGTTCTGAACTGATTCGCACTTGTGGTTCTTGTGAAAAAAACTTGAAAACTTTTTCTAGTTTCTGTTTTCCAAAAACTTTGCATCATGGATAAAATCAGTATGCTAGGCATATGTTGTTGTGTAGCATGGACAAATTTGATGAGTACAAACGTCGTATGAAGACTTATCTAGCTGATACACATAATGGAATGATGGATGTTCTGACAGATGGACCAATGCAAATCCTTCAAGTGGTATCTGTTAATGAAGTCAACACCAGAATTCTTAAACCTAAGGAAGATTGAGGTCTTGGAGATAGAAAGAGGGCCAATCTAAACAACATTGCTATTGGTATCATTTACAGAACCCTGGATAGCAATATGTACATGAAGGTGAAGGATTGCAAGACTGCCAAGGAATTGTGGGAAAAATTGCAACTGATCTGTGAAGGTTTTGACTCAATCAAAAAGAACAAAGTCATTGTGGCCAAGCAGAAATTTCAGGAGTTCAAAATGGAATCTTGTGAAACCACTGAGTAGATGGAATCATGATTCAATGCCATTCTGGATGAACACTCCCTGCTGACCGTGATCTACACAAAAGAAGATATCAACGCTAGAGTTTTGAAGGCTCTACCAGCAACCTGGAAAATGAAGGTGACTGTTATGGAAGAATCAAAGGGATCTTCATGATGAGGACACCTTTAAGATATTATTATATCTGAAAGCCTATGAATTCAGTGAGGATCTTATTGCAAGTGTTAAAAAGGATGTCCCAAAAACCCCGGCATTGGTTGCGGCACATAGAGAAGAATCATCAAATTCCCATGCTGCTGAACTTGATGACATGGAAGAACAAATAGTAATAATGACTAAGAGGATCAGAATGATGAAAGCAGGCAAATCATCTCAAAAGAACTATGTCAAAATAACACCAGATAAAAAGAGGAACCAAAGAAGGACCCTGATTACTTATGCTTCAATTGCAAGAAGCCTAAGCATTTCAAACCTGATTGTCCTGACCTTTTGAAACAAAGAAAAAACCCTGATTATTTGTGCTTCAATTGAAAAAATCCTGGACATTTCAAGCCTGACTGTCCAGACTTGCTGAGACAAAGATATTGGCATACATGACTTGCTAGGAAAACACTGGTTGTTGGTGGTGAATCTGGTTATGAAGTGGAGATTTAGAAAGCTGTATCTACAAATGAATCAGATGACACTTCCTTCATGGCACATATGGAGGATACAAATAAGGTATTTAACACCATTTCTCAAAACACTCATGATGTAAGTGAATGAACTTCTACTGGTTGTTCCAATCCTAAAGATTCTGATGTGAAAGAACCTCTGGATGCCCTATTTAATCCATCGAGGATAATACCATATGGTTATGAGATTGTGAAGGCTGAAAGAGAAACCCTCCAAGCTGAAATCCTAAGATTGCATGCTGAATGATGAATTCTTAAGGGTAAGGAAATTGATTCTGACCAGAGCCCTCAGAGGTCTGCTGCACTAGCAGCAGCAGAATCTTGGGCAATCAAGCTCCACAGCTGTATTCAAATCCGGGAAGCCTTATAGTGATAGAACATGCCTTAGATTTGACACTCAACAACCTTATATGGATGGATCTAATAAGGCTGCCAGGATTGGTCCTATGTTTGTAGCTGCACAAGATCCTACACCCCAGAAGGCCGCTGAGATAGTTAAACCTCCTGAGAATGCTTCAAAGAAGCAAAATCAAAGCTCTAAAAGGACAACAACACCTAACAACAAAGGTAGATCCAAAGGTAGGTCTGTTGTACCTTCCAGCCTTGCTAATAGCATATCTGTTGCAAGATTTGATGAACCCCAAAAGGCTTATCCAAGATCAGCAAAGAACCAGAATTATCCCATGAAAAATAATTAAAACCCAAGAGTGTTAATCATTCAGAGGATACTTATCTCAGATGGAAAGACAGATTGTTCCCTGCTGATGAAGATTGGGATATTCTTGGCCCTCCATTTAGAAACAAAAGGTTTAACCATAATGCTAAGGCAAGACCTTAGTAGTGGAATCATCCAAGGACTCAGTAGAGACCTCAATCGAGGACTTAGTAGAGGCCTCGGCGGAGACCACAATACAAGGCTGTTCCTAACAATCATCAACCATATGGTTGCCATGCTTCAACAAACAACGGAGCTCACTTTGCACAACAATATGCACCAAAAGGCCAGAAACCGTATGTTGATGCATCACAACCCAACGAAAGATATTATGGGAATGTGGCATACATACATGAACAAAAGTGCAATCTTTCGGAGGAGACCTTATAGAATCATGCCAAGGGTTGTACTTACTACTGATCACCAAGGACCCAAATAGGTTTGGGTACCTAAAACACATTAAAATTGTTTTGTAGGGTATCTGGTACTTCGAAAGTGGATGTTCCGGACATATGACAAAGAGCAAGCACTGTTTGGTAAATTTTGTTGCAAAGGATGGACCAAAAGTCAATTTTGGAAGTAAGGACAGACTTGGTTGTACAAGATGTAATGGCATACTGGTGAAAAATGGTCTTACAATCAAGAATGTTTCATATGTCGAAGGACTAGACTACAAACTGCTGAGCATAAGCCAATTTTGTGATATGGGTTACAGAGTTACCTTTAAGAAGGATCATTGAATTGTCTTATGTGAAATGGCACATCAAGTGGTACTAGCTGGAAGAAGACAACAAAATATGTGCATTGTAGACAAGAGTACTGCTATTCTAGAAACCTGTCTCATAGTACATACAAAATAAGAACACAACTGGTTGTGGCACAAGAAACTCAATCATTTGATTTTGATGAAGCTGGTGTTTGAAGAGATCTGTCACAATCCCTTTTTCTTCTTTTTCCGGTGCTATTGGTTAATGAGTGGTTCACCTTCTTCCGATTCATCTGGAAATGAACCACTTTCACCTAGGACCGAAGCTATTATAAGGAAGTCTTGGACTAGGCCTATGGTTGTTGAAGAGATCCCATAGGTTCCTCCACAACCAGTTTCCATAGCTTTATCTTTCCATCCTTTGCTGAGTGCATCTGCCTCCCTCCGGCGGCCCAAAGTTCAACGGGATACTCAGGAGATCATTGGTGGACATATGGTAGGTTATGTAATGACTCGAGCAGCATGTAGTACATTTATCGTGAATACGGGGTGAGTCTGGAGGACTTTTCACCCTTGCTTCCTGTCAACCCACGTCCGTACGCGTCGCGGCCTCCTGATGGGTACTTTCCCATCTATAAGGCCAAGTTAATGGCCGGTTTGAGGTTACCTTTGTGTCCGGTGTTCTTGTCTGTGTCATTGAATTATGGGATAGGTGCAGCACTAGTAGCTCCCTCAGGGATTAGAACCGTGATAGGGTTCACCATTTTGTGCCGGGAGGTTGGAGTCCATTTCTCGATAGGTGTCTTCCGGGTTTTTCACCATGTTGCGTAGAGTCCAGGGCTTAAGGGATGGTATCACTTTCCCCGTCGGTCAGGAGTAAAGGAAATTCTTGCCAATGGCCCTACGTATAAAGAATGGTGAGGTCACTTTTTCTATGTTAGAGACGGAAAGAGATCTTGGATGGGATTGTCATGAGGTTCCGACCATTCTAGAATATGTGTCCGTAGACCCAAAAGGATGAGTGTCCGACCATTCTATAATCTGTGTCCATAGATGCAGTTCGGAATGCTGAGATTGTCATGAGGTTCTGCGAGGTTTCTTTCGAGTAGATCATTGCCGCCCGGTCGGCCGACGCCAGCCCCGATCCCTATGTTCCCCTAAACAGTGACAGCCGGGATGTCCGTAAGTATTGCTATTTCCTTATTCATTCAGTTTTCCAATTATTATTATTAATTTTCTGGACTTTTCTTACTTGCAGTGAGTGTCCTAGCCGGCCTTGAAGGCCCCGCCCGTAGGAGGGAGGTAGAGCAGCAAACTGAGAGAGTGGTCGAGGACAGGGACTACGCTAGCTATAATCCCACGGCTCGGACCATAGGATCCTCTCTCGATGCCAACACGACTCGTTTGCTATCCGAGCTAGAGGACGACGACTTGATGGGGCCTCATTCTCCAGGAAGAGGCTCGGACATTCCCATTATTGAGGTTTCTTCTTCTGAAGCTCTTTTAGTACAAGATAATAAGGAGGAGGAGGAAGAGATGCCCCTTATCCGGAGATCCGTTGGCCATAGGTCGGAGCAGATTGAGGCCGATGAGAGGCCTAAGAAGAGGAGCAGGACCGAGCATGAGTCAGGTTTGGAAACTGATACTCTTGATAAGAGAGGAGTAAATAAGGCACCTCTCCAATCAGGAGTTCAGGATGCTCCAGGACGAACACCTGAGGAGCAGCGACAGGGGAAGGAGGCCGAGGTCGATCCTAGTTTGCCTCCTTTTTTGGCTGTTTCGGCGTAAGAGAACTCTTGAATGTCTGATTTGGAGCTGCTTGAGGGTATTCAAGGAAATGAGATACGTGAGTTCCACTCCTTTATGCTATTTGTGTCTATCCTTATTAGATGTTTTTTACCGTATGCTACATGTGCGCAGGCATCGGTCATGGGCTAAGAGATTTTTTGCCGACTTGTGCATTCCTCAACCGAGCTTGAGAAAAGGACTTCTGATCTGAAGTCCAAAGATGAGAAGATAAAGGAACTCGAGGAACAGTTAGATGCTCAGGCAAAGAAGATGAAGGATTTGAGATCAGAATACGCCGCTCGTCTCCAAGAGTTCATGAATGAGCACTTGGAGAGAGAGGCCGAGTTGGATAGACATATCGTGAAGATACGAGGTGAGCTCTCTGCCCTGGATAACACTGTTCATGCCTTCCCTACTTGGCATCAAGAGGCCTCCGGCCAATCAGTTCGAGACTACAACGCTTCTCCTGACTTTATCGAGTCTCTTATACGGCTGCTGAGCTCTGTTGTGAGGGCTAGTTATGTGTTGGGAGTGGATGACTACATGGCCCATTTTCCTGAGTTTCTTATTGAAAATCTGGCCTACCAGGATCTGTATATGCCTAGTGCAAACATGATGTATTCCGTCCGAGTGAAGGAGTTCTAGGTGGGGGTGGATCTTGCGGCTAAGTACCTTGTTGTCGGAGGTGAACCCTCGAGTTCGGCCCCCGGTCCATGCCAAGATCAGACGCCTAACGCCTAGACTTTTCATGTATGACCTGTGTTATTTTTCATTTGAAATTTTTGCAGTCGATTTATTGTAACTTTCACCATTTACTAATGAAAGCCATATTTTGAGTAATTTCCTTTAAGTACTTAATGGTGGGGCCCTTCCTTATTGGTGAGGTATCATTGCCCCCAGTATGCTACGCTAACAAGTGGTTTGGATGGCATACTTGTGTTAGTATGTTGTTTATATACGGGCCGAGTCCAGCGTATGTAGCTCGGACCTTCGGCGGCCAAAATCCGATCGTATAGCTAGTCAAGCTGTGAGTATATTAAGCTCGTGTAGATTTTTAGTGATTTGAGCCGGCAGCATCGTGCCAACTTCTCGTATTAAGTTTGTGGCGAGCTGGGCCAGGTCGGAATTTCTTGTGTTGATGTATTTAAATGAGCAGGGTCAGGTTAGACTGAGTTATTGTTATTAGTTTATGGCGAGCCGAGCCAGGTTGGACTGACTTCTCGTGTTAATGTGTTTAAACGAGCAGGGTCGGGTTAGACTGACTTCTCGTTTTTAGTTTACGGTGAGCCGGGCCAAGTTGGACTGACTTCTCACGTTAATGTGTTTAAACGAGCAGGGTCAGGTTTGAATGACTTGTCATTTTTAGTTTACGGCGATCCGGGCCAGGTCAGATTGGCTTCTCACGTTAATGTGTTTAAACGAGCAGGGTCAGGTTAGACTGACTTCTCATTTTTAGTTTACGGTGAGCCGGGCCAGGTCGGACTGACTTCTCGCGTGTCGGGGCTTGTGTGTGAAATATAAAAAAAAATTATTGCAAACATTTGCTTAAAAATACTTTAGTCTTAACAGGGTGGGAGCAATACAGTTTAAAGCCGTAGCTAAATGAAATTGACATAACGAATGATGGTGTTCTTGAAACCTGTTTCCGGGGTAGAACTTTCACAGATTGTTAGCATGCCAACTCCTAGGGATGGTCTTGCCACTGGAGTCGGCAAACGGATACGTGCCCTTTCCATGAACCTTGACTACTTTCTAGGGGCCTTCCCATTTCGGGTCGAGCTTACGCTGGAGGCCCTGTCTGCTGACCTCGTTTCTTCTGAGTACCAAGTCCCTTTCTTTAAAGTAAGAGTGTTTTACTTTGCTATTGTAATACTGTGAGATTTTTTGTTTATACTTGGCCATTCTGATGAATGCCACGTCTCAGATTTCTTCTAGATCGTCTTTTGAATGCTTGAGCTAGGATTCTCGATCCGCATTTGTGTACAGCTCAGCCCTAAGTGAGGGTAGCCCGATCGTAGCAGGTATGACTCATTCGATTCCGTATGCTCAATTGATAGGTGTTTCTCCTATTGTCCAGTTCGGCATGGTCCTATATGCCCACTGGATGTTTGGTAGGTGCTCTACCTAATTCTCTCCTTCTTCTTTAAGCCTCTTCTTCAGGCCAACTTTTATTTGTCGATTGGTCTCTCAACTTGCCCGTTTGCTTGCGGTTGGCCAACCAATATGAAGTGTTGGGATATACCTAGCTCAACACACCATGACTAGGTCCCATTGTCTTCAAATTGTGTGTCGTATCCGAAATTAACGTCTTGGGTATTCCATACCGGCACACTATGTTCTTTCAGAGGAATTTCTGGATGGCTTTAGCTGTAATTGTGGTTAAGGCCTTGGCCTCTACCCACTTGGTGAAGTAATCCATTGCAACAACTAGAAACCTGAGGTTCTCTAGAGCTCGGGGTAAGGGCCCGATCAGGTCGACTCCCCACTGATCAAAGGGCCATGGTGAAACTATTGGGACCATTTGCTGAGAGGCTTGGTGTGGTAGGTTATCATATACTTGGCATGATTTACATCTGCGGATGAGATCCTGAACATCTTGCTGCATATTGGGCCAGTAATAGGTGAATAAGCGACATTTTTGAGCCAACGCCCGAGCTCCAGCATGGTTTCCACATATCCCTAAGTGAATTTCTTGGAGCAGATAATTCCATTCATCGTCTGACGGGCACCTAAGCCATGGTGCTATGAAGGATTTCCTATAGAGTATATCTGTTAGAAATAAAATTTGAGTTTTGATGATGATTCATCTTATTTATTTACTTGTTTGTCTTTACCCTATTATTGAAGTGCTGAAACTAGCTGTTATAGTAAAAAGCTAAAAGATGTCTAGAAATAATATGTACAGGATTTATTAGAGTATGATCTTTGTATAGGTTGAATCAGACAAGCACTGTAATAGATAGAGAGTCGTAGAACTGAAAACTGGAAATCATCTAGAAAACTGGAAATTATACATAACTGAGTATCAGACAAACTGATAACTCACAACAAACTGAAAAAGTGTTACTCAGAGGCAAAGAACTGACATTTACGCAGAACTGAAGAAGGTTAGTTCAGTGAGGGACGCAGACTTAGTTGGCTTATCTAGATGCAGAAGGCTGAGGGAACAAACTCAGTATTAGATGGCTGAGGGACACAGACTAATTTATTGAAGATTGAAGAACTGAGGGTTCAAAATTAGTTTATGAAGATTAAAGCCGAGATTGCAAGGTTAGAATTCAGGCAACACTGTGATGACAAGAACTGACTTTATGGATCTTGTATCAAGACCTACGATACATAAGGAAAATGATATCTTAGATGATTTATGAGTTATGGTGTACTCTGATTAAGTCAATATGAATCAGATAGAAAATAGAGTACTAAGCTTTGAAGAAGAGTAAAAACTCAGTTAATGCTCTTAACTGAAAACTGACTCTTAGTTTTCTTAAGCTTAAAACTGACCAATTATAAACAACTCAGCATTAGAGCTGAAGACATCCAAGAACTGAAAGAAAATTCGAACGTTACAAATCACAAATTTTTATTGAATGACAGACTGACATGTCAGAGTGGTCACTAACATCTAACAGGACCACCAACGGCTATATGGATTTAAACATTTGATAGCTAAAGGATTCAAATATCAAACAAGATGAATGTTGGACCTCAAACTATAAATAGAGGGCTTGGCATCAAGTATCAAGCACTAGAATTAAGCATCTGAATTATGAATCGAAATTGTGAACTAAATTGCAAACATTGTTCATCTGAATTGCTATCAACTCTGTGCTCAACAAGATCATATATATAATTCTTCAAGTGTTCAAGCTTAAAAGTTATAATCAAGATCCAACACTCTGAAGTACCACAAGCAAGAATCATTCACTAGATTCTCAGCCCTGTTAGGAAATCTACGTGGGAACGCAGCGGAATTCAACCTTTTACCCAAGATCGACTTCGTTTAAGCAATAAACAAATAATCTAAAGACGGTGGTTACCTTGTTTGATCTAAAAGATCGACACTTTGACCGTCTAAGGAATTAGATCTATGCCATTAAGCGTTCGGCCTTTACCGCTATTCCACACAAACAACCCGCCGGAATCCACCATTGGATTGCTATTGGAAAACTCCGGTTGCTAGACCGACCTTTTTCCTCTTTCACAAACTCTCTATTGGAAGCTCTCTATTTTACACAAGAGCTATTAGCTCTTGCAATTGTGATGTACAAAAGAGCTTGACACCCACCTCTTATTTATTGTCAAAGGTGGCACCCCAATAGAGTGAAGGAGAAGAAAACATTTTCCCAATAAAATAAGGAAAATATAATTGATTGATTTATCTCATTTAATTTAATATTTTATATTAAATATTTCCAAGATATTGTCAATATCTTATATTGACTATATTTATCTTTTATTATATTACCATAAATCAATTTACACATGTGTGTAAAAATATATATATATATATATATATATATATATATATATATATATATATATATATATATATATATATATATATATATATATTAATATCTAACATTAATAAATAATGCAATGTCAAGATTGACTAAATATAGTGATTCACGTGTATCAACATATACACAAAAATATGCCACATATATATCCATATATATTTTTTTAAGTGCAAATTAGTTATAAGGGCATCGTTAGAGAATTAATGATCATTTAGGACACTCCGAAATCTTATTTAGTTATAAGGACATTCTAATTTTAAGAATGAAACTTATTTAGTTATAAGGACATTCTAATTTCAAGTGGATAAAGAAGAAAAATGAAGGAAGGAAGGAAAAAAAAAAAAAAAAAAAAAGCTACTGGGGAAAAAAAACTGAAGAAAGAAAAAAAAAAACGCTGGAAGAAAAAAAAAAAAAAACTGGTGACATTGATTTTTTTTTTTTTTTAAGATGCAGTGACATTGATGACTTATGCAGTGACATTGATTTCTGAAGCAGTGACATTGATGACTTATGCAGTGACATTGATGTCCGATGCAGTGACATTGATGAATGATGCAGGGACATTAAGCTAAACATTCAAGATCGTGTTAAAGAATTGAGGGATTCCACAATGAATCCAATTATCAGGAGGGCACAAACAACGTGTGGCCATTACAAGAGTCATAGTGAAGAGTCTTTGTAGTTTCACCAAACTTGTACTTCTATCCATATTAAAAGCTCCACATTTGGAGAATTGCAAAACAAGAGCAGAGTCGATCGATGCAGCTTGTTAGGTTTTATCGCAAAGACATTGACGACTTATGCAAAGGACATTGATGTCTCGATCGCAGGACATTGACGACTTTTGCAGTGACATTGATGTCTGAAGCAGTGACATTGATGACTTATGCAGTGACATTGATGTCTGAAGCAGTGACATTGATGACTGTATTTACAATTAGATAACTGATGCAATGATATTTAATGTCACCGCATATACAACTTGATACACACATTTGATAACTTTGTAAAGTAACTTTATTTCTTTGTTATCTTTAAATATTTGATTGATGTTGGTTTATTTGATTAGTGTTGGTTTAAATTTTCGATAACTTTGTAAAATAACTGTATTTCTTTTTTTTTTTTTTTTTTTTTTTTTTTGGTTTAAATGCATATTTTTACAACCAAAGGTATACATAAATTGTTACAATAACACGTCACTGCATAAATCGTTACAATAACACGTCACTGCATAATTCGATACAATAAGACATCACTGCATAGATCGCTACAATAAGAAGACACTGCATAAATCGCTACAATGAGACGTCATTGCATAAATCGCTACAATGAGATGTCATTGATCAATGTTGCCAATGGATCGCGGCGGTCAATACATCATGGTAGCCAATGAATCGCGGCGGTGAATGCATCGGGGTGGTTAATGGTGGCCAATGCATCCGGGTAGGTGGTCAATGCATGACGGTGATCAATACGTCACGTCGATTTTATGAAGAAAAAAATTGATTTTATGAAATTTATTCGGAAAAATATTTTAGAATAAAGAAGACGAAAAAATATGAATTTTAGTGAAAAAATTATGATGATCCGAGTTTTAGATCAAAATATATGACATTTAGAATATGGTGAATTAAAAATAAAAATAAAAATAAAAACTGAGTGAACGTTGGGTTGAGTTTTTTTTTTTTTTTTTTTTTTTTTTTTTTCCCTTGTTTTTTTTTTCCCTTCTTCCTCTTTATCCACTTGAAATTAGAATGTCCTTATAACTAAATAAGATTTCGGAGTGTCCTATTACCCCTAATAAGTTGAAAATCAGTCTTTTTAAATAATTGGCCCTTTTTTTAATTAGTCAACATGATTAATATAATACTATGATTAATTAATTTTCCAAATACATTTGTATCATATACACATAATAATTTCGACATACATACATCATATGTATATTTAATTAATCAACATAATTAATATCTAGTATTATATTTATTCATAATAAATAAATACCACCATATTAATTTACCACTATAACATTTATAGTACGAGATAAACTTTCCTTATTTGGCTATCAACTATAACCACATTTTAATCCGGGTAGATGTTCTTATGTGTGTGACCCGAAAGGCTTCCGAATATGTTGGTCGTAGACACAAAGTGCAATTTACGAAAATGCCCTTCATACCTTACGATCACGGGATAACGTCTAGCAACACACCGTGACCCCCAATTATCGGAAGAGTCAAATGCAATGACTACTACCTTTCATGTGAAATAGTTACCGTGTAAATTACAATCCTATCGCTGCTATAATATCCATACGGTCGTACGTCGAGTGTCAAACATTAACGACCGTATCTTATAATCTAGATATCATGCTCTCTTGAAGTAACTCATTTACTTCCACTTTGCACAGATTCACGAGAGTAAGACATTCCTTATAAGAAGGCCCTTTCAGATATTCACCCCTACTGATAGGGTACGTGATTTTTAGACGACCATACATGTATACTCCGCATGCTTTAGTATCATACCCAATCACTACCGCATGATCGACCCGTGGCTAGGGGAAACATCAACAATGTCAAAGCATGACAATCCACACCATGATTCCATATAGACTCTGGTCCTAAGGATATTTACACAACCGTCACATAGTGTGACAATTATCCATGTAAGCGGGTCAGTCTAACGTATGCATTCTCTAATACACGTCCACGTACAGTCCAAATGTCTCTACACTTCGATAGAGGAGATCTTTCCTTGCCCTTAAAGACAGAAGACATATAATACATGCTAGCCTGTTCATACTATCAATGCCCTGTTTAAGACATTTAAGTATCAAACTTATTAAAGTGATTAGAGATCTCATCAACTATAATCACCTATCATGGTTTCTCTATCACCGTTTAATACTAAGGACATTATCATATAAAAATTAGAAATTGGTTCTTTAAAAGAACATATATATATATGACAACATAAAGCCATTTAATATATGTACAAACATAAAGAAATAGTAGAAATGATCCAACCCGGTCGGATCCGGTCCAACCCGATTGGGTTTAGGACACTATTTCAAAAATCTACCACTTGGCCTAAAACCAATCACTCGCACGCACAAGACCAAGTTAAAACACAAGAATCTCATGCAATACTCGCAACTAGACCTAGCCATGAACGGATCACTATCCGTGGGGACTCAGACTATCTTCATATCATGCTTCAAGTGACCAAGTCAAAGGAACCGCCTCAACACACACATGAATCTCTGACGATACCCTGGTCCTTGCTTCAATCAATGAATCCACTTACTATATCAGCTATATAGAAAAGGTGGAAGAACCATTCAAGGTTCAGGAATGAACCTTTTAGACTCATGTACTGCTCCCACTGCGCCTCCAAGACACTACTGTGTTTTGGCCTAGTCGTAGAATTTACAGTGACCCATAGCTAAGAACATTTCCTGCTCACTGTATCACTTAATCAAAGTGACTGCAAACCCAGACTGTAGCTCCCACTCGCCTTCATAAGACTCAGGATATACATCTGTATATCTAATTTTATCTGATTCCAAGTTTTGATAAACTAGGAAACCTTCCTTAACTTGTTTATTGATAATCCCGACATTGACCAGATTTACTTTCATACTTGCTCATGACTTTTCATGGACTATGAACATCCGGCATTACCTTTATGATGGTTCCTATCGCAGTAGCGAAGGAAACCTTTCATAAACATCATCCTTCACCTCATCTTTAGGACTAACGTCCTAACATAGATAGATCTTGAGAACACTGGCTAGCAGTATCTCCTGTCGCGATCTATGCTAAACTCATTTTAGCATCACATTTATATAGGTAAACTATAATCTAACAGCAGTTAAATCTATCGCTATAGATTCTCATTTCTAAAATAAGAACTACTAATCCATGTGCTTTCATAAAGACCTTGAACTACCAAACATTAATTGACTGTGACATGGGGTGGCAATTCCCGAGAGAGATATTTAATACCTCACCAAAAAAATCGTAACGCACTCCCACTATCCATATTGCACGTGGGGCATAACCTTCTTTTGACTAAATCAAACTCTTTTGATTCACAAACAACGAGATCGTCTAGAGAAATTTTTTTGAGTCCATTAATGGATCTCGTGGGCTCACATATCATGTTATCGCCTATGAACATCGAGTTTTTTGCCAAACGTCTTCAACACTATCATATAGCCATGATATCAAGTTATAACAAGTGTCGTCTGAATAGAACTAGGCTCATCTGGCAGCATAAAGATAATTACAAGGTCTACACCCCGTACCCTTCAGCCATCACTATAGCCTTATGGTAATCATATTACCATCCATGTCCACCTTTCATGGACATTCCCTCTAGGTAAGACAGACTAGGTTCATAACCTGGTTGTCATTGATGGAATCTAATTCAGATATTATGGCTCCTGGCCATATCTCTCTATCTTTCCTTCCAAACATTCTTTCATAAGTCGTGAGATATTCAATCTTCGAAATGAACATACCAGTAGCCTTTTCAGGCTTGAGGTTATCCACAGACTTACAGAACTTTTGTGTGCACTGAGCAGTGTTCTACACCTCATCGCTATGCGGCGTCTACTCATGTTCCAATGGTTGAATATATATTTGTGGTTCTCAAACTCTTTTAAGATCTTGTTTACTCCCACTACCTCTTTTGGAAGTAACACTTCCTCTAGAAAATAGCATGTTTGGAGACAAACATTTTGCTCCGCGGACAGGTAAATAATAGATAGCGTACTTGCTAAGATACTCCACAAAGTCGCATATGTCATACTAGGCTCCAAGCCTTTCTGACTTTGCCTATGTTAACTTCAAATCATCGGTTAAGATAGATTCGACATTATCCCCTTCCATATCTAATAATTTATTCAACCTTTACTCTTTGGAACTCGGTTAAGTGTAATGGCACTATCCCAAAACGGGTAAGGGATACTTCGCATGGCTTGCATCACACCTTTATCATATACATTGTTCTTTCCATTTTGGGAACACAATATAATTGCATATCCCAAAGATGGTATCCTTCAAGGGAGAATCTTATTCCATTTCAGGCGACTTCTGAAAAACCCTTCAAGCATTTATTACTTCAATCCAATTGAAGATTAATTCTTAAGTAGCTCGTCAATCTCATATTCTTACTAGCTCGAACTTTTCGGGCTTTCCGAATTGTTGTACTTCAATAAGTACATTCAACTATTTCTAAAAATAGTCATAGAGATTAACAAACAATTATTTGTGGCATTAATTGTCATAAGCCAACAAACATCGGTATGTTTAGGATTTAGACAATTTTTCTAGATTTTATAACCTTTTCATAAAAGGGTATTTTAGTCATCTTTAGATAAGATACGTATCACCCACATGATTCATAATCACATGGTTCAGACATCATCTAAATGACATTTGATTATACGTTTCTCTTCTAGAGAGTCAACATCTAGAACAACTACAAATATCAAGGATAACCGCCATACAAATATTTAGTTGAGATCTCATCACATATATCAACTATATAGTGACATCAATCTAGTATGTTAGATTCAGTGACCTTCCAACCATGTCGGAATAACATTTATTCTTTACAATTGAATATGTCTACTAAATCCTAATAAAGAACTGATAGTATGTTCTTCATAAGAACCGGAACATAATAACATTTATTTAGTTCCCTTATTAGTTTACTAGATCCAGAATATGGTAAGTTTTACAACGTTGGCTTCACCTTCCATATCTGTATTCAATCTTTCTAATTTAATCACACTCGTAAGATATCATATATCTTAGAGTCGACTTTGAACTTAGATAGATTTATCTCAACTCACTTGCCTACAATAGAGACTTCAATAAGTTCTCTATTTAAGCACATGCCCTAACTTTCCTTTTAATCCTTTAAGCACTTGAAAAATATTTCTCATTGTAGTCTTCATAAGGCTTAAGAAAGATCACAAAAGCCATGTCTTTAATTTCTTTCGTAAAGAAAATCTAAAGTTTATTAAATAGTTTATTTAACCTTTTGAATCGTATTCAAAACATTGACTATTTAATTAACCTTTAAGCAATGATAGAATTAAGTCGACACTTAAATCTTACAATTTGAAAACAACCTTTCCAAAATTAGATGTGGTCATTCTTATTCAACGTTTGAATTAATTATCATCGTATGACTGAATGATCATCTTGGATCATATCCAGTATATGACTAATTCGTTGAAACTTATTTCAAATGATTTAATCATATCACGAGCCTCCGCTTTCATTAATAATTAAAGTTTTGGAGCACTGCATCAATTATGTTGTCTCCTTGTCTCTGACTACTATAACGGTGTTGCTCTTGTCATCGCTTATTTAAAAGGATTAAAATTACTTAACCATATTCGAGAACGTTTCTCAAAAGGTAACAATCATAATTTGGTTTTACTAATCGAGAATAAAACATAAATATAAAGTTTGCTAAAACTACAACATAAAAATGAAAATAAAAGATTGTTGTTGTTTATACACGCAAATTAAAAAATGGTCTTTTGATTGATGATTTTGCTCCCACTAGTCAACTACTCCCAATTGACTTTCAAGAATCATTCAGAATTCTTTAGTGGCCAAGATCCCATCTGGTTACCCCGATTCCCGGCAAGGGCCGATCAACCGGAATAATTCGAAAGGCATGTAACACTTACCAATCACATCTCTATATGACTCTTGGTGGTTGACCAGTCAACTCTTTGACAATTCACATCTTTATGTGGTAGTCAACCCCTTGCCTCTAGAATAAGACGGTCCTGACGAGGGCCAATCACCGCAATACTCTAGTCAAGTCATAACACAATATTTGCGAGATCTCTTACGATCATATCTCAATAACGATGATATACCCGTGGTAGGTCAACTCCGGACGAGGGCCGATCAGTTTGATCAGAACATGGGCTCTTCACCGTTGCTATAATATTGGGAGACAATATTTCGACTTGATTTATGTTGTAGAAGTAATTACGTAAATTAAAATTCACTTAATTAATTTTAATTATGGTCTCATCAAATATATTTATCTCTATAGACATACATCATACACATTTATCTAGATCGTTCCTAGTCATGCACCTATCGTGTCATATAATATAAATAAAAGAACCAAATAAATAAATGCGCAAAGTAACCGGTATGATCATGGACTTTTCCTAGGTGCGGTTTCGAATACAAACTGACGAAAGTGCATGTCACAATCTAAGGTAGCTGCAACCGCCAATAGGATCTTTAATGCGCCATTCTCCAATGGAATCTTTGTTCTTCTTTCTTTGGTATCCGTCTTTTTCTCCATTCTTGTAACATTTAATTCTATCTAATAAAATAAATACACCCGCCGCACACGGGGGGAGCCAACGGGAATGAGATAAATGCAGAAAATAAACTAGGTCACGTTCTTCATAACGGCCTTGGACATTTTTAAACCAACAGAAAAATTAAAACATTCACATCTATCCTATCGGTCGAGTCCATGATCAATCAGGGTCCATATAATCATATTATATCTACTATATCTCATCCATACAATAACATCTTATGAAAAAGATAAATTAACATTTAACTACTTGCGTCTTAATTAATCAATTAACATTTAATCTATTAAATGATTTATCCAATCAATTAACTAATTAACATTTAATTAATTAAATGATTTTAATCGAAATAAAATTAACGATTAATTTTAAAGGATTTTAATTAATTAGAATCATTCTAAAAAAAATAAATAAAAATTAATATTAAGTCTCTTTTGTTTCTTTCCTTTGGATTCTTAATGAAAAGAGATGTCTTTGGTTTCCTAAACCAAAAAGCATCTCCCTTGGCCCTTTCCAAAATAAAAAATTTGAAAAGGGCCAAGGCCTAAGTTTTTTCCAAAATCAAATATTTTGAAAAGGGCTTAGGCCTATTCCAAATAAAATTTGGAAAGACCAATATTTTGGTTAATAGGCCTGACCACTTTCCAAACTCAAAATTTTGAAAGTGGCCTAGGCCTAGGCCTCTTCCCAAATCAAATATTTAGAAATGCAATTATTATTTTAATGTCCTGTGCCATCCCAATGGCTCAAACTATTTGAACCATTGGTTAGCCACATGACACAACTAAACAAAAGAGAAATTACCAATCACAACTATGAACCATATTGAATCACAAAATACACAAAAACAAAATTTAGGGATCCACCACCTTTGACCAGTCAACCGACGCTGGAAGCAGGTTGCCGCCACCGCCGCCGCCGACCGACCGCCGATGGTGGTGCCGTCGCCAGTCGGCCGAGCACCACCGGATCCCCTTTTTTTCTTTTCTTTTCATGTATTGTTTTGCGAATAAAAAATCTTTCATCTTTTCATTACGTGATTTAAACGATAAAATTAACTACGCAGATTAACATGCTTATTGCTTAAGCTCGAAGCTCGCTCCGATACCACTGTTAGGAAATCTACGCGGGAGCGCATCGGATTTCAAAGTTTGATTTCCTTTTACCCAAGATCGACTTCGTTTAAGCAATAAACAAATAATCTAAAGACGGTGGTTACCTTGTTTGATCTAAAAGATCGACGCTTTGACCATCTAAGGAGAGTAGTTGTGCACAGAGCCGCCCAAGCGTTCGGCCTCTACCGCTAGTCCACATGAACAACCCGCCGGAATCTACGATTGGATTGCTATAGGAAAACTCCGGTTGCTAGACCGGCCTTTTTCCTCTCTCACAAACACTCTATTGGAAGCTCTCTATTTTACACAAGAACTATTAGCTCTTGCAATTGTGATAGACAAAAGAGCTTGACACTCACCTCCTATTTATAGTCAAAGGTGGCGCACCAATAGAGTGGAGGAGAAGAAAACATTTTCCCAATAAAATAAAGAAAATATAATTGATTGATTTATCTCATTTAATTTAATATCCTATATTAAATATTTACAAGATATTGTCAATATCTTATATTGACTATATTTATCTTTTACTATATTACCATAAATCAATTTACACATGTGTGCAAATCTATATATATTAATATCTACAATTAATAAATAACTCAAAGTCAAGATTGACTAAATATAGTGATTCACGTGTATCAACATATACACAAAAATATGCGCCACATATATATCCATATATATATATTTAATTAGTCAACGTGATTAATATAATACTATAATTAATTAATTTGCAAAATACGTGTATCATATACACATAATAATTTCGACATACATCATATGTATATTTAATTAATCAACATAATTAATATCTTGTATTATATTTATTCATAATAAATAAATACCACCATATTAATTAACCACTATAATCTTTATAGTACGAGATAAACTTTCCTTATTTGGCTATCAACTATAACCACATTTTAATCCGGCTAGATGTTCTTATGTGTGTGACCCCATAGGCTTCCGAATATGCTGGTCGTAGACAGAAAGTGCAATTTATGAAAATGCCCTTTATACCTAACGACCACGGGATATCGTCTAGAAACACACAGTGACCCCCAATCAATGGAAAAGTCAAATGCAATGACTACTACCTTCCATGTGAAACTGTTACTGTGTAAATTACAATCCTATCGCTGTAATAATATTCATACGGTCGTACGTCGAGTGTCAAACATTAACGACCGTATCTTATAATATGAATATCATGCTCTTTCGAAGTAACTCATTTACTTCCACTTTGCAAAGATTTATGAGAGTAAGACATTCCTTATAAGAAGGCCCTTTCGGATATTCACCCCTTACCGATAGGTACGCGATTTCCGCATTTGACCATACATGTATACTCCGCGATGCTTGATGACCGTACCCAATCACTACCGCATGATCGCCCCGTGGCTAGGGGAAACCTCAATAGTGTCAAAGCATGAAAATCCACATTGTGATGCCATGCAGACTCCGGTCCTAAGGATAATTACACAACCGTCCCATAGCGTGACACTTATCCGTGTAAGTGGGTAAGTCTAACGTACGCATTCTCTAATACACGTCCAAGTGTCTCTACACTTCGATAGACGAGATCTATCCCTGCCCTTAAAGACAGAAGACATCTAATACGTGCTAGCCTGTTTGTACGTTCAATGCCCTGTTTAATAGTACATAAACCTAGAGACATTTAAGTATCAAAATTATTAAAGTGATTAGAGATCTCGTCAATCATAATCGCCTATCATGGTTTCACTATCACAGTTTAATACTAAGGACGTTATTATATCAAAATTCATAATTGGTTCTTTAAAAGAACATATATATGACAACATAAAAGCCATTTAATATATGTACAAACATAAAGAAATAGTGAAATGATCCGACCCGGTCGGATCCGGTCCAACCCGATTGGGTTTAGGACACTATTTCAACAAGCCCAACTTTGATTTTTATCAAAGGTTTAGACAGTGAAGCAATGCGGTCTAGGATTTGCCGAGGACATTTGTTGTTTAGCAGTTTGGTAGACTGTGTTTGTGCGGGAGCTGGTGAAGAGGCAATACAACCCTTAATGGACCAGTGGTGCAAGTAGTTACAGAGTAGAAATCCTACATGTTCTATAGTTGCTTAGATAGTGAAGCTAGGGATTAGTCAAGGACTATCAGATTAGGAATTTTTGTAACCGTGTACCTCAAAGATTTCTAGTGAATTTTCCTCCGCATCACAGGGGAAGAGAGGACGTACATGATTACACCACCTGGAACCTCTATAATTTCTTTCCTTACTTTACTTTACGCATTTACTTACTATTATTTATATTTAAGCATTGTGATTGTTTTTATTCAAGTTATCCAAGACAAACTGAATCAGAACTGATTGTTATTCACAGAGTACAAAAACTGACATTCACCAGAATTGAGTTTTGCATACAAGCTTTTTAATAGATACAGCAAGATCAGTTTATAAAGGCTAAAACTCAATCCGCTGCCGGTTAACTCAGTTTTAGCTTAAGTTAGTTAGACTTATACTCAACTAAGTTAGCTCAACTCCACACAAGTTTAAAACTGAATTTAATTTGTTTTAAAATCTAGTTTTTGGTGACATGTTTATTCAGCCCCCGTCTAAACTTGTGTCAGCCTTTTAATGGGACCAACAATTGGTATCAGAGCAGAACTTCTGTTCCATATTATCAGTTCAAATAACTGGTATTCAGTTATTTTCGATACCAATCAACAATTGGTATCGGAGCAGTGTTCTTGAACAACAACTTGTTCTGATAATCTCCTATAGTTGATCTTCTAAAAAATCCCAGTTTTTAAATTTCCAGTTCTGCATAACTCAATTTTCACAATCTTGCATCATGGACAACAATCAGTTTGCTTGACAGATGCTCATGTGCAACATGGACCGTTTTGATGAATATAGACGTCGATTGCAGGCCTTTCTTGCTTCCACACATGATGAGATGATGGATGTACTCATTGATGGACCAATTCAAATCACATACATGCAAACATTTGAAGGTGGTGCTCAAGTTAGAGTTCCTAAGACTAAAAGAGAAAGGAAAAATGATGATAGAAAGAGGAACAATCTCAACAATGTTGCTGGACATTATTCTCAGAACCTTGGATAGCAACATGTACCTGAGAGTCAAAGAATATACCACTGCCAAAGAAATGTGGGAAAAGTTACAGCTAGTATGTGAAGGAACTGACTCAATCAAGGAGAACAAGATCTCTGTTGCCGAACAAAAGTTTCATGTCATCAAGATGGAACCTGGAGAAACCATTGAACAAATGGAGACAAGATTCTGTGCAATCATGGATGAATTGGCACTTCTCAAGATAGAATACACCAAGAAGAAAATCAACACCAGAATCTTGAAAGCCTTACCCTCATGCTGGAAGATGAAGGTGACAACTATAAAAGAATCAAGATGGCTTGATGAAGATGACACTTTCAAAATCTACTCAGACTTGAAAGCATATGAATTCATTGAAGATTTTACAGTTATCTCAGCTGTAATCAAGTCACTGGAAGAACAAAAGGCAATAGCTCTTGGAGCAGTAAATGATAATCTAGAGACATCAAGCAGCAATTTTCAACAACAAGATGAAATGCAAGAACATATGGCATTGATGACGAACAGAATCAGAAGAATGAAAAATGGACTGCCAGTCAGTCAAAAATATATAAAGAAGACTACAAAAAGGAAGAAGGATGATAAGTATTTGTGCATCACTACAAGAAACCCAGACATTAGAAGGTTGAATGTCCAGAGCTGAACAATAAAACAACTCAACAAAGAAGAACAGGAAGAAAAGCATTATTAGCTGGTGATGAATCAAATTTTGAAGCCGGAACTTTAAAGGCACTCTCAGATGACACAGCTTTGATGGATCATATGGAGGGGATCCAAATAAGTTTTGTGAATCAAGTTCAAAGTACACCTCAACACATAATTCCATACAAAATACATGTTCTTCAACAGCTGGTTCTAATCTTCGAAATCTTGAATTAGGAGAAACTCTTTATGAATTGATGAACCAACTGGTAGCTATACAAGCTAGTTATGAATCAATCAAAGCTGAGAAAGAATCTCTTATTTTAGAAGTCGAAAGATTAAAACTAAATTGAATATTTTGAGACTGACAAGAACTGATCAAGCAAAGAATCAACATCAGCCTACTACTTTTGTAGCAGCAACTGAATCTTTAGCAAAATCAAGTTCTGCAACTGGATTCAAATCTGGAAAGCCATATGGTGATAGAACTGGCTTTTAGGATTTGATACTCAGCAAACTTCAAAGGAAGGAACTAGTAAAGCTAGAGAATCTAGTGTCACAACTGGCATCAAATTTGTAGCTGAACAAATTCCTCAAACTGAGAACCATGTTGAACCAGTAAAATTAGCTCAAAACAAGTCAACCCAATTTCAGCATCAGTTTCCTAAGAAGTTAGCTGCACCTAATAACAAAGGTGAGTCAGTTGTAACTCAAAGAAACATAGATGGTAGATCGAATGCCAGATCTAAAGAAGTTTACCATGCCAAGAACCAAAAAATACTATTCAGAGTAAATCCTAGAATGATAATCATTCATGGAATCACAAACTCAAGGGGAAAGGCTGGTTATTTCTTTATGACGATGATTCAAACTTTTCTAAATCTATTGCTAAAACTGAAAAGAACAATCATTCACAGAGAACTTATTACAAGTCTCAGTCAAGGACTTAGCAGATAACCCATTTGAGATCTCAGCAGAATCCTCAGTACAGAAGTCAGAATAGACCCCAATATAGAGCTGTTAATCACAAACAGTAGAATGATGGTACTACTCACCTTTCAACAATAGAAAGCATTATGGAAGTCAGTTTAGACTGAAAGACTTGAGAAGTCATGTAAATAAGACACAATCCAGAAATAGATATTATGGGAATGTAGCTTATATATAAGAATAAGTGCAACAATTTCCTAAGGAGACCTTATGAAAATATCCCAAAAGCTGTACTAACAATTGACCCTTATGGACCCAAACAGAGTTGGGTACCTAAAGCTCATTAATTTGTATTGCATGAAATTTGGTATTTTGACAGTGCTTGCTCTGGACACATGACAAGGAGGAAAGACAATTTGATAGATTTTCAAGCTAAGGATGGAACCAAGGTCAATTTTGGTGGAAAGGACAAACCTGGATATACAAGGGGCTATTGAACCTTCATCAAGAATGGATTGAAGATCAAGAATATAGATTATGTTGAAGGACTCAACTACATTCTACTCAGTACAAGCCAATTTTGTGACATGGGATACAGAGTCACTTTTGATAAATAATTCTGCGTTGTCATAAGTGAAACAACATATCAAGTAGTTCTTGCTGGAAGAAGAAAAGAAAACATGTACATTCTGGACTGGTAAACAGCTGTCTCATAAACCTGTTTACTTGTGCATACCAAATCATAAATCAGCTGGCTATGGCACAAGAAACCGAGTTATCTCAATTTTGATGATATCAATATTCTGGTTAAGAAAGATTTAGTGATTGGATTACCAGATATATCATACAAAAAGCACAGTTTGTGTGATGCTTGTCAAAAAGGGAAGCAAGTGAAATCAAGTTTCAAGACCAAGTCTCAGCATTCAACTACAAGAGTATTGGAACTACTACACATGGATTTGTTTGGACCAGTTACACCAATCAATGTTAGTGGAATGAAATATACACTTGTGGTGGTTGATGATTACTCAAGATACACATGGGTAATTTTCTTGACAAAGAAAAGTGAAACCAAGAAAAGACTCACAGAATTGTTGAAGAAACTTCAAAATTAGAAAAGTGTTACAGTTATAAAAATAAGATCTGATAAAGGAACTGAATTTCGCAACAATGTGATCATTGAATATTATGAAGAGAATGGAGTGTTACATCATCTTGCAGCTATAGCAACACCTCAGCAAAATGGAGTAGCTGAGAGAAGAAATAGGACACTCAAGGAAGCAAGGAGGACAATGATTTGTGAATCAAAGTTACTTGAAAGGTATTGGGTAGAAGCAGTAAACATATCTTGCTATACTCAGAACAAAGCCCTAATGAACAAAAGGTTGGAGAAAACACCTTATGAAATTTGGCATGGAAGGAAACAAAATGTTTCATATTTTCATGCCTTTGGAAGCAAATGCTACATACACATTAAAGGAAAAGATGAACTCAAGACTTGTCAACCCAAAGCTGATGAAGGAATATTCTTAGGATATTCAAGTGTTAGTAAAGCATTCAGAGTTTTGAACAAAAGAACACCTAGGCATGAAGAATCTATACATGTTGTTTTTGATGAACCAAACTTCACTGAGATACAATTGAAGAGAATCAGGAACCAGTTTCTCAACCTCAGTTGCAAAAGATACCAGAATTAGCTTTTGTTGATATGGGAAGGTTAAAGATTTCAGAATCTTTAGATCAAGATCAGTCTCAATTTCAAACAAGTGAACCAAGAGTTGAACAACCAGTACAAAATGAAACTGGTCCTACACTAGATCAAGCTCAAGTAGATCAAATTCCAGAAGCTGAAATTCATGAAGAACCAACTCAAAAATTTCATGATCCAATAATGCAACCTCCAGTACATCGATGGATGAGAAATCACCCTGTGGAACATGTGATTGGTGATTTTCAACAAGGAGTTCATACAAGAAACTAGTTAGATGCTATGATAGCATGTTTTCTATCTCAAGCTAAACCAAAAGAGATAGGAGAAGTCTTGAAAGATCCAGAGTGGATACTGGCAATGCAAGAAGAACTCAATGAATTTGAAACAAATCAAGTATGGGAGTTAGTTGAAAGACTAGATCATGCTATTGTCATTGGTACAAAGTGAGTTTTCAGAAACAAACTTGATGAAGATGGAAACATTGTCCGAAATAAAGCTAGGCTTATGGCTAAAGGATATTCACAAGCGGAAGGAATATACTTTGATGAAACTTATGCTCCAGTAGCAAGGTTAGAGGCAATCATATTATTTCTTGCCTTTGCAGTGCACAAGAATTTCAAAGTATACCAAATGGATGTTAAAAGTGTGTTTCTAAATGGAGTACTTGAAGAAGAAGTTTATGTGAAACAACTCCTAGGATTTGAAATTAAAGTTCAAGAAAACAAAGTTTTCAGACAGAGAAAAGCACTCTATGGACTAAAATAGGCACCTAGATCCTGGTATGAAACTCTATCTCCGTTTCTAGTTGATAATGGATTTATCAAAAGAACCATTGAAAAAAATTTGTTCAGAATGAATATAGGAGAAAGCACTCTCCTAGTTCAGATTTATGTGGTTGACATCATTTTTGGATCAGAGGATCCATAACTTTGTGGGAAATTAGCAAGTTTGAATGAAGAGCAAATTTCAAATGAGTATGATGGGTGAACTGAATTACTTTCTTGGTTTACACGTTAAGCAAATGGATATTGGGATATTCATTCACCAAAATAAGTACACAAGAAACCTTATCAAAATGTTTGGAATGGAGAATAGTGCTGGAATAGCAACACCCATTAGAACCAACAACACAATGGATGAATATAAAGATGGAAAGGATGTAGATCAGATACTCTACAGAAGAATGATTGGAAGCCTACTATATCTTATAGCAAGCAAAACAGACATATCATTCGCAGTGTTTGTGCAAGGTTTCAGACTAAACCTAAAGAAAGTCATATGAAGGTGGTCAAAAGAACATTAAAGTATCTCAAGGATACACTTTGATTTGAGATATGGTACTCAAGAGAAGGATAATTCAAGCTGATATCCTATTCAGACTCAAATTATGCGGGATGTAAAATTGACAGAAAAGGCACCTCAGGCACATGTCAGTTACTTGGAAATAGACTTGTGTCTTGGTTTAGCAAGAAGAAAAACTCAATTACAACCTCTACAGCTGAAGCTGAATAAATAATAGCCGGAAGTTGTTGTACTCAAGTTTTATGGATTAGACAACAACTGAGAGATTATGGGATTGAGGAAGGGTTAATACCTATTATGTGTGACAAAACAAATGCAATTGCAATAACTGACAATCCAGTTTTGCACTCAAGGACAAAACATATTAATGTAAGACATCGCTTCATAAAAGATCATGTGGAAAAGAAGGATGTTACAGTTCTCTATACCAACTGAGGACCAGTTGGCTGATATTTTCACAAAAACATTGGATAGAGAAAGGTTTTTCAAATTGAGAACTGAATTGGGAATCATAAAAGTCAGCTAAGTCAGTTGTACGACTGAGATTCGTTAAGGGGATTGATCTTTATCATGTTGGGTGAGGTTACTTGATAGCTCAGTTATTGACATCAATGATCTCAAGCTGACTATCTAAATCAGGACGGAAATGACCTTTATGAGGAACTGACAACTGAAAATTCAAATCAGTTTTTACCAGTCAATGTTATTCAAATGTTAAAAGGATAAAACCGATAATGAACACACAAAAAGCCGAATAGTACATGCATCGGTTACCGATTTTCTCAGAAGAAATTGAAAAGGTACTACACAATCTACAAAAGATCATGGGATCATTATTATGACCGTCCACCCTCTCTATATATCTTTTCAATCACATACACTTTCAAACACAAAAACATTTTTTTATTAAAATACCAGAAAAGAAATTGCAATATGGCTGCTTCAAAGCAATCTCAAGAGTCCAGATTAATAGCCAAAGTAGAAAGCTTTTCTTTTGTAGAATTTGAAGATTTATGCGATAATAGTTTCCTAGCAAGCTTTCTGTGTGAAATGATAAAAAAGATACAAGGGCTAAGAAACCTTTTGGAGGTTAAATTGGAGAAAGAACTGGACTTGAAAGCTCTATTACAATTTTGGGAAAATATGAAGGTGATGAAGCATTCCTTGGTGACAAAAGTTCTTGGAGAAAATGTTGTTATCAATGCAGAGATAATAAGGAAACTATACGATATTAAGAAACCACTTGTGAAATCAATAGACCTACCTTGTTTGCAAGTGAAGCTTTTCTTACCCAGATTTCAGCAACAAATAAAGCAGCCGAAGTTTATACTCCTTTAGATAATCTCAAGACAGAGTTTGGGTTACTCAGTAGATGGATTAGCAAAAATGTAATCGGTCAATATCAAAGATTGGATTGCATATCAGCTGATTTAATATATCTACTAAATATCATCTGGGATGAATTTGAATTCAATTGGCCAGGAGATATATTCAATCAGATCAGGAGGCAACACATTGCTAAAGTAGAAAGTGTTAGCAGATCCCAAGCTGAAGGAAGACAAACAGTTTGAAGATTTCGGTTGAAGAAGTCACTCATCAAGGTAATTTAGCATTACCTAGAAATGGTCAGTCGAGGAAAGGAGGCTGAACAAGCTGTTGTATCAAAAACTACTTAAACTGAGAAAATTGCAGCAGTGGT
The DNA here is from genome assembly GCA_026214975.1 of Gentiana macrophylla. NCBI lineage: Eukaryota > Viridiplantae > Streptophyta > Magnoliopsida > Gentianales > Gentianaceae > Gentiana > Gentiana macrophylla. Next base: position 61,327,526 of record CM047809.1, read on the forward strand.
AAGTTCAAGGAAATTGCCATCCAAAGCTGAAAAAATGAAGAAGATTGTTTCTAGACAGATAGATGAATAGAAAGGAGTCAAGCGGAAAGATGACTCACAAGAGAAAAAGTAATTTGGAAGACATTTGATCCTAGGTACTTCAGTCAAGGAACATGTAACAAGCAATAAAGTAACAATTGAGGGGGAATAAGAGCTGATAACTAAAGATGTTTCTCACAAGAAATCAGAGAGACATGTTTCTGCTATGGATATTGGAGATAAGAAACAGCAAACTCAGCAACAAGAGAGTCAATTTGAACCAGAAAGGATCATCAATTTGATGAAGATAAAGCTAAGGATAGTAGACTCTCAGGAATCAATCAAAGAAGCACTTAGTAGTATCAAGAAAGAGCTCTCAGTGATCGGATTTTAGAGAGATATTTTCTCTCAGCTAGCTCCTTTTTCTTCTTCGAATGAGCATGCCAAATCCCCTCTTCTACTGTGTTTTAGCTCTTGTTTCTTACTCGTTTAGCTTCCATTTTACTTGCTTAACTTCATACTGAACTTACTGCTTTAGTTTTGATCCATGACTCACAAAATCAAGAAAAAAGATTAATATGGTACTATTCATGCACCGGTTGCTGTTGAACATGAAAGTGCAGCTTATGTGCATGTTGTAGCAGCTCCTGCTTCCATTGTTGCTCTTCCTGTAGCTCAAGATGATGATGGATTAACTCTGGAAAAGAATCCGTTGCTAGATCCCCCCTGTTTCATGGAAGCATGCAGGAGCTGATCTTGCACCTGGTGTGAGTGGTGTGGTTGATGCTCCTGCAGTGATGGAGGTGATGGAATCTGCTCCAAAGTGTTGTAATCCCAAAGTGTATGAGGCAATGAAGTTGAAGTCTGGAAAATTTGTTATTGCGGCTGTCAACAATGCAAAAAAGAAGGTCAATGTGGCTCATTCTGAAATGGTAGGTTCCTTTTCTCTTTTAAAATTACTTGAAGTTGAAAAACTGGCTGAAAATGTACAATTTGTGGTGAATGAGGCTCAAGTTGTTAGTTTAAATGATGGCCCTATGTTTGATAAGGCAAATGAGAGTGTTAATGCACCTGCTGGACTTGCTCCTGCACCAGTTGAACCTGGTTCTTCAGGAGTAGGACTTGTTACTGATGGTGTTGTTGACACTTTAGGACATGGTTGTGTATTGGAACAGGGGACTCAGTTTGGGATGCATCCTATCTTTACTACTAATTTGGAGAATTATACTCCAGTTATTGGTTTGAATGCTACTGTTTAGATTGTGGCTGGTGCTTCTGCTGCTCCTAACACTGGTGTTGATGTTCCAGTTATTTTGGATGGCTCTACTGCTACTCCTGTTGTGTGTGGGGTGGATGTTCAGGCTGATGCTCAACCTGTTGATTTTTTGGGGAGTAATGCTGCTAAAGTTGCGAATGAGGTGGCTTCTTAAGCACAACTGGTTAAGAAAAATAGAGAAAAATCAGATGAAGTAGTTACTTTGACTGATCATGTTATTGTTGAGGATACTGTGATGTTAGAGGAGGAAGATTTGAATGATGATAGTTTGGAAAAGCAGAGCCTGATTGTCATTTTTCCTACCAATTTTCCTGGAAGGTATGCTGTTCAAAAAATTGTTAACTCTTGGCCTAGGAAATGTAGATATCACTATCACAATTCTGGTTGGATAGTGTTCTTTTTTGAGAAAGAATCAGATTTGACTAATGTTCTACAAACATGTCCTTTTTATGCTTATGGAAAACCTATGATCTTGAATAAGATGCCTATACTATTTAATTTTAGTAAAAAAAAGCCAGTTCTGTGGTTCTAGTCTGGATTCAGTTGCCTAATCTTCCATTAAGGCTTTGGAAGGATAGGGCATTGAGCAAAATCTATTTCTTTGTGGGGTGCCCACATTACATAGATAAAGTTACAGCTTCTAGGAAGGTTCTGAGTTTTGCCAGGTGTCCGGTGGAGTTGGATCTCAAGTTCGAACTGCCCTCTATGATTCCTATTACTTTGCATGATGGAAAGGTTCTTTTGCAGCCTGTTCTGTATGAAGAAATGCCTAAGTTTTGTACCAAGTGTAATAGACTAGGGCATAATGATGCTGGTTGTGATGATGCCAAGATTGCTGTATCTGCTTTGTATGTTGCTAGGTCTAAGGAACCTGGTGCTACAAAAACTAATGCCTCAATAAAGAAGAAAGTGATTGTTTTAGATGCTGATGGCACAAAGGATAAGGCCCACGCCATCGATATTTATATCACATCGTGTGCGCTTACGCTCCTGCTTTGCAACATCTACTATTAAGAATAGTGTTATTGATAAAGGAAAGAATGTGGTTATTTCAAAAGAGAAAGAAGTGATTGTGGAGTAGGTTTCCACTCCTATAGCCAATAATTTTGATGTTTTGGATCCTGATAAATGTTCTACTTGGGCAAGTGATGTTGAGGCTGAGGATTTGGTGGATAAAGGAGACATTGTTGCTTCTGTTCCAGAAAATCAAGGAAGAAAAAGAAGAATAAGAGGAATAACACTGCTGGTGTTTCTGGAAGTGTGCATAAAACAACTAATGCAATCTCTACGGGTAAATCACCTCTAGGTAGACAAAAATGATAGGTTTATGGAATGTTAGAGGGTTCAATAAGGTCCCAAAACAATCTACTATTGTCAAATTTCTTAGACAACACAAGATTACCTTATTTGGAATCCTTGAGACTAAGTTTTCTCAGAAAAGTTTGGATACTTTTTTGAACAACAAGATTCCTTCCTGGAATTCTGTAAATAATTTTGGCCATCTTGATAATAAAAGGATGTTGGTTATTTGGGATCCTTCTTTTGTTGTTGTGGAGGTTTTGGAACTGGATTCATTGCAGTGTCAAGTTATTTGTTACTGGGATACCTTTTTGGTTACTTTTGTGTATGTTTTTCACACTACTGGCCATAGGAGGTGTATGTGGGACAGAATTAGGGGATTGATTGTTTTCTCTTCTCTCCCTAGGATGGTCTTGGGGGATTTAAATTATGTGCTTTCAGTTGATGATAAGATGAATGGGAATGTTCCCACAGATTATGAGATGCAGGATGGTGTGGATTGTTGTCTGGATGCCAATCTTTTTGATCTGAACACTTCTGGAGAATTCTACACTTGGACTTCTGGTGGTGTTCTAACAAGAATTCTACACTTGGACTTCTATTTCTAGGGATCATTTGGATAATCTGATTAAGGATGTTACTGATTTGGTGGTGAAGGAGGCCCTCTTTTCCTTTTCTAATGAAAAATCTCCAGGTCCTAATGGTTTTTCTGCTGGTTTCTTCAAGAAATCTTTGAATATTGTTGGCTTTGATTTCACCAATGTTGTGATGGAGTTCTTTAATAATAATGCTATTTTGAAACAGATCAATCATGCTATTATTGCTTTGATCCCTAAGACTACTCATGATGCAACTGTGATAGATTACATGACTATTTCTTGCTGCAATGTTACTTTCAAAGTGATATCTTTGATCCTAACTACAAGGTTATCTGCTTGCCTACCTGATCTTATTGATGAATGCCAGACTGGTTTTGTTGATGGTAGGGCCATGTCTGACAACATATTTCTGTGTCAGGAGTTGATTAAGAAGTATGGTGTTGCTAGAGGTCCCCCTAGGTGTATGATAAAAGTGGATCTTAAAAAGGCATTTGATTTTATGCACTGGTTCTTCTTGGAGGAAGTTATGAGGGGTCTTGGATTTCTTGACAGGTTTGTGAGATGGATTATGTTGTGTGTTACCACCACTTCTTTCTCTCTGTCTAGAAATGGTGAACTTAAGGGGTTTTTTTCCTGGAAAAAGGGACTTGAGGCAAGGTGATCCACTGTCTCCCATCCTTTTTGTTATTGGTATGGAATATTTTTCAAGAATGCTGAGGATTTTGGGGGAATATTCTGAGTTCAATTTTCACAATGGTTGTCAAATTTGAAGATCAATCATTTGGCTTTTGCAGATGATTTGATGATGTTTGCTAGAGGGGATCCTATTTCTATCACTCTTATGATGAGCTGTCTTACTGTTTTTGGTGAATGTTCAGGCCTTGTTGCTAATGTGCAAAAGTCTGAGATTTTCTGTGCTGGTCTGGATGATTGTAATAAGGAGGTGCTGCTTGATATTTCTGGCTTGAATGAAGGTGTGTTGCCTATTAGGTATTTTGGTATTCCCTTGTGTGCTGTCAGGCTGAATGTTATGCATTATGATCATTTGTTTGCTAACTTGAGGAACTATTTTTGAATCTGGAAGGGTGCCACTTTATCCTATGCTGGTAGATTACAGCTTGTGCTATCTGACATTCAAGGTGTGTACTGTTTTTGGCTAGGTATTTTTCCTATCATTGGAAGTGTTAAATTGAATATGGATCAATTATGTAGGAGGTTTTTGTGGGGGGGGGGGGGGATCCTGTGATTCCCATAGGAAATCTCTAGTTGAATGGAATGAGGTTTGTTTGCCTAAATCTGTGGGTGGTTTGGGGGTTTTTCAGCTGGATGCCTGGAATTGTGTAGGATTTTGTGGAATTTTCAAAGTAAAAAAGACCATCTTTGGGTGAAATGGATTAGTGTAGAGTACTTGAAAAGTGTGGATCTATGGTCTTATAAGTATAAGCACGGTGATTCTGCCCTAGTCAAATCTATGTTTAGGATTAGGGACGTGATTCTGGAAAGTGCAGGTTCTGCTGCTGTTGCATTAATGCAGTCTGGGTCTACAGGTTCTAAGTTGTTTCCTAGCAAGGCATATGATTTCTTTAGGCATCATGGTCCTAAGGTTTGGTGGTGCAGATCTGTCTGGAATCCTAGGGCTGCGCCAAAACATAGTTTTTTTAGCTTTGGATGGCTATGAAGAAGTGTTTGCTCACTACTGACAGGTTGCAGTTTGATGACAAGGTATGCTCTTTGTGTAGTTTGGTGAATGAATCTGCCTCTCATTTATTATTTCAGTGTCCTATTTCCAATACGGTTTGGGGCAAGATCAGTCTGTGGTTAGGCATCCGTAGAAGACTGGAAACTGTGTCCGGAGCTCGTAAATGGATCACTGGGAAGTGTAGGGGTACTTCCCATGGGAATGTGGCTAGACCTGGTTCTACTTCTGTGGTTGTTTATTGGATTTGGCACATGAGAAACAAATGAGGTTTGATGGTTTTAACATGAAGATATCAGATGTGCTGCATGTATTAAAACTCATATCTTTTATATAATGCAAGCTGCCTTCCCTTTGTACATTTTTACCCCATGATGTTAGGGTTTTGTACATCTTTTGTGACTTCTTGTAGTGCATGTTGGTGGTTGTTTGAGATTATTTTCTTTCTCTACACACCTTGGGATAGGCTCTGTGAGTTATGCTCTCATAAGACCCCTTTTGCAGTTTTTGTGTGTTGTTAAGTGTTTGGTGGATGTTGTTTCTTCTTGCATATAACCTCAGGGGTCTAATGCTACTTGGAATCAACAAATCTAACCTCTTCTCAACACTGTGTAGGTGTTAGTCTAGTTCTACTATTAGATTAGGATGTAATTTCTTGTATTTTGCATACCTTGGTTATAATATTTACCTATAACAAAAAAAAAAGCACTTAGTGCAGAAGAATTTATTTTTCTTAGAGATGGTTGAAATACAAAATTTGTATGCAATATTTCCTATGAATGAATTTCTAACAAATGGCTACAAATTATTGAAAGAAAAGGAAAAACAGAAGAAGAAGAAGCCAGTTTAATCATCAGCACCGAAGGATGTTTTGAAAAAGAATGATGATGAAGACAAAGATGATGATTCAAAGAATCTGACTGAGCAGACCTCGATCTTACAAACAAAAGAGAAAACTGAAGTTCAAAAGGAATCAGTTACTCAGGAAAAAGAATTTCCAGTTGGATCCCAAACAACTAACGATCTGTATCAAACAAAAGAAACTAAACAAGCTGAAGAAGTTGGAAAAGAGTTGATGCTTGTGGACAATCAAACTCTGTCATACAAGGAAGAAGTTGATCCGACATAGTTTTTGACACCTAAAGAGCTTAACAAAGTGCAAAATACTTTGGATAGTATGCTCAACCAAAAGAAAGATTACAATAATCTATTGTCGAAGATCTCAATTTACTTGGATTACCGGAAGAAGACTGATGTCTCTGTTCATTCAAAGTTAGACACTATCAAGCAAACCACTTCTAACTTTGATTATGAGATTCCCCATTTGAATGAAAAGCTTGAAATTACAACCATGGAGGATCAAGATATTCAAGCTCAAGCAAAATGGCACCTAAATAAGAGTATTTATGGGTTAGAGACTCAGCTTTCAGAGATTCTAACTTCTCGGAAAGGCATTGTAGATGATCAAGAAGTGAAACATTTGTTAATCAATCAGTTGTACGATGCCAAAAAGGAGGAAGTAGAAGTATAAAAACTCAAATTGGAAGAAGAGAAACTAAAATTACAAGTAGAATTAGCTGATCTCAGGAATGTGAAAGGAAAACTAGTTTCAAGCGTCGAGAATCCAGTAGAGCTCAGTGATGAAGAGCTAATTGTAAAATACAGCAAACCCGGAGAGAAAAGGGAAGATCTTACACAAGATCCGTGCATCAAATTTTATAAAGATTACAATCATGTGAAGGCCAAGTACAAGTACAGAACTTATGAGGAATCACTTGTATATTTTTTATCTGATGTTTATCATGGTCAAATGATGGATGAACACAATAAGATAAGGAAGATGGAAGAAAGACTTCAGATCAAGGATAAGAAAGAGCAAATGAAGGCTGACATAAATGAATTCGAAGAATATTAAAAGGAAAATGATGATCTACCTAAGTTAACATTATGGAGGAAGTGGAAATTATCAAGCCAAATAGATTACAACAGAACCTTTTCTAAAGAAGACACAACTTTATTAACTGAGTATAGGTTCTATGACAAAGAAAAGTTATCTTTGAAAGTTACACAATCACGATAAGTGATGAAGCTTATGTGTTATATTTTGATCAGTTATGTAACTTGTTCCAGTTTTGAAAGTTCTAAAGATATATCCAGTTTCGAGTTTACTGTGTTTTTCATTGTTTATCTTTAAGCTTTTCTCTTAAGGATGGTTATGGCTTCATAAAAAAGGGGGAAATTATTAGAAATAAATTATGAGTTTTGATGATGATTTGTCTTATTTATTTACTTGTTTGTTTTTACCCCATTGATGAAGTGCTCAAACTAGCTATTATAGTGAAAAGCTAAAAGATGTCTAGAAATAATATGTATAGGATTTATTAGAGTCTGATCTTTATATAGGTTGAATCAGACAAGCACTGTAATAGATAGAGTCGTAGAACTGAAAACTAGAAATCAACTAGAAAACTGGAAATTATACATAACTGAGTTTCAGACAAACTGATAACTCACAATAAACTGAAAAAATGTTACTCAGAGCCAAAGACTGACATTTACTCAGAATTAAAGGAGGTAAGTTCGATAAGGGACACATACTTAGTTGGCTTATCTAGAAGCAGAAGGTTGAGGGAACAAACTCAGTATTAGAAGGCTGAGGGACACCGACTCAGTTATTGAAGATCGAAGAACTGACTGTTCAAACTCAGTTTATGAAGAGTAAAGCCGAGACTGTAAGGTTAGAATTCAGACAAGACTGTGATGACCTGAATTGACTTTATAAATCTTGTATCAAGACCTAAGATACATAAGGACAATGATATCTTAGATGATTTATGAGTTATGGTATACTCTGATTAAGTGAATATGAATCAGATGGAAAATAGAGTACTAAGTTTTGAAGAAGAGTAAAAACACTCAGTTAATGCTCTAAAATGAAAACTGACTCGCTCGGTTTTCTGAATCTTAAAACTGACCAATTATAAACAACTCAGTTTTAGAGCTGAAGACATAGAAGAACTGAAAGAAAATTCGAATGTTACAAATAAAGAATTTTTATTTGATGATGGACTGACATGTCAGAACGGTCACTGACATCTAACAGGACGACCAACGGCTATACGGATTTAAACGTTTGATAGATAAAGGATTGAAATTTCAAACAAGATGAACGTTGGACCTCACACTATAAATAGAGGGCTTGGTATCAAGGATCAAGCACCTGAATTACGAATTGAAATTGTGAACTAAATTGCAAGCATTGTTCATCTGAATTTCTATCAAATTTCTATCAAGTTAAGAAGAGTAAAAACACTCAGTAATTGTTATTCACACAGTACACAAACTGACATTCACCAGAATTCAGTTTTGCATACAAGCTTTTTCATAGATACAACAAGATCAGTTTATAAAGGCTAAAACTCAATCCACTGTCGTTAACTCAGTTTCAGCATAAGTCAGTTAGACTTATACTCGGCTCAGTTAGACTTAATTTGTTTTAGATTCTAGTTTTTGTTGGCAAGTTTATTCACCCCCCTCTAAACTTATGTCAGCCTTTTAAAGGGACCAAAAATTGGTATCGGAGCAGAGCTTCTGTTCCACATTATCAATTCAAATAAATGGTATTTAGTTATTTCCGATACCAATCAACAATTGGTAGCGGAGTAGTGTTCATGAACAAGAACTTGTTCTGGTAATCTCATCTAGTTGATCTTCTAAAAAAGCTCAGTTTTTAAATCTCCAATTCTGCATCACTCCATTTTCACAATCTTGCTTCATGGACAACAATCAATATGCTAGACAGATGCTCATGTGAAACATGGACCGTGTTGATGAATATAGATGTCGATTGCAGGCATTTCTTGCTGCCACACAGGATGAGATGATGGATATGCTCACTGATGGACCAATTCAAATCACATACATGCAAACAATTGGAGGTGGTGATCAAGTTAGAGTTTTAAGCCTAAAAGCGAATGGAACAATGATGATAGCAAGAGGAACAATCTCAACAATGTTGCTATAGACATTATTCTCAGAATCTTGGATATCAACATGTACCTGAAAGTCAAAGAATGTACCACTTCCAAAGAAATGTGTGAAAGTTATAGCTGGTATATGAAGGAACTGACTCAATCAAGGAGAACAAGATCTTTGTCACCAAACAAAAGTTTTATGACATCAAGATGAAACCAGGAGCAAGTATTGAACAAATGGAGACAAGATTCTGTACAATCATGGATGAACATGCACTTCTCAAGATAGTATACACCAAGAAGAAAACAACACCAGAATCCTAAAAGCTTTACCCTCATGCTGGAAGATGAAGGTGACAAGTATGAAAGAATCAAGAAAGCTTGATGAAGACGACACTTTCAAAATCTTGTTAGACTTGAAAGCATATGAATTCAGTGAAGATTTAACAATTATCTCAGCTGCAGTCGAGGCACTCGAAGAACCAAAGACAACAGCTCTTGCAACAGCAAATGATAATCTAGAGACATCAAGTAGCAATCTTCAACAACTAGATGAAATGGGAGAACAGATGGCATTGATGATGAACAGAATCAGAAGAGTGAAAAATGGACAGTCAGTCAGTCAAAATATATCAAGAAGAATCCGGAAAGAAAAAAGGATGATGAGTATTTGTTCTTCATCTATAAGAAACCTGCACATTACAAGGCTGAATGTCCAGAGCGGAACAATAAAAGAACTCAGCATAGAAGAAAGGGAAGAAGAGCATTATTAGCTGGTGATGAACCAGATTATGAAGCCGGAACTGAAAAGGCACTCTTAGATGACACAGTTTTGATGGCTCACATGGAGGATCCAAATGAGGTTTGTGAATCAAATTCTAAGTACACCTCAGCACGGAATTCCATACAAAATGCTTGTTCTTCAACAGCTGGTTCTAATCCTCGAAATATTGAATTAGAAGAAACTCTTGATGAATTGATAAACCAACTGGTAGCTATACAAGCTGGTTATAAATCAATCAAAGCTGAGAAATCATCTCTAATTTTAGAAGTCGAAAGATTAAAGACTGAATCGAAGAGCGTATGGGAATTCCTATCCCTTGGGGCTAATGAGTAAGAGTCCTGCACCGGCTCCTTCTTTACATGAGGCTCCATCAACATACAAAGTCCATTGCTCACCTTTGCAGCTCGGCTGATCTTGGCCGATATGGTTATATCCGTTCCTTCTGCTTAGAGGTCTACTAATGCCTAGGCCTTAACCGCAATTCAAGGACAGAAGTCCAAATCATATTCTGCTAGTTCTACCACCCACTTTGCTAACCTGCCTGAAGTTTCTAGTCGGGCTAGTATTTGATGGGAATAGAGCCCGAAAGATAATTTATGTAATTATTTTTATAATTGATAAATGACAGATTTATTCTCATCTTTTTATTTGCTTCGTGCTTATATGTAATACACCACTGAAAACCCCAAGTCCTATCATATGTAGACATATAAATTAGTGTGTGTCACACGTGAGGATTAAGTTTATGGTGATACACTTGAACTGTTAGTCCGTGGTGAACTTAATCAAAGTATGGGGTCTATTGATTAAACCACCATTAATGCGCCCAGAACACTTTATGGTGCGACCATCTTATCTGGACCGTAGATATTGGTTATCTAAGTGGGGGCATATATATATGATGTAATCATATAGGACTGGACCGATTTAATCTGCATTTCTCAAATAATTTCGTGATTGAGAAATCTTATTAAATCACAAGATGATCATATATGGATTAACCTTAGTCCTGAAGTGATTTCATACTCCTACTTGTTTCAATATGGGGTTTGATGTGTTCGTTAAGGATTACTAAGAGGCATGGTCCGAATCACTTTCACATTGGCACTATTCTGGAATGAGTGAGGATTGTGTGTCTCACAGATATGGAATCCATTCCTTCCTGCGGGAAGTAGAAAGATAATCCCCTTACAAACAGATCGATCGGCCGAGTTGATATTGGTTATGAACTAATTGATCACTAGTGGGTTGATGGTAAATAATGATAAGATGCAATGAAGAAGGTTTACGGAAATAATCCAGCTTCGTTACGGATAGTCTATGGAGGGTTGGTCTGTATGTAATGATTGTATCAATGGACACTTATCGAATCCACGCTTTGAGAATAAGTTATATCTATAATCAATATAGTTCAGTTTCGGATTTATGGTGGCGTATTTCCGGAATTAATAAGTTGAGTAGAAATGTACTGTTCGATGAATATTTTACACAATTTATTGTAGCTACTGGTTATAGATCCATGGTCCCCGGGCTGGCTACTAACACCCGAGTGTTTTCTCGTAATGTGGAACCTCGAGAATAAATTAAATAGTTGGTCTATTTAATGAATATGTTAATATAATTTACTCGGTAAATAATATGTAAAATAGAAAAGACATTTTCAATTATCCCAATTGGCATAAAAATTGTGCCACTTTATTTGCTTTTCGGAAAAGAAATTTTCTCCTAATTAATTATAATGTGGATAATATAATTATTTGTGTGTTAAATAATTAGAAATAAGAAATTAATTTTCCTATTGGATAAATAAGAAATATGTTTTCCTACTGGATAATTTTTTTATTCTTCCTTAAAGGAAAAGATAGAATTGTGTGTATAAGATAAACTCTCCCAACACAAATAATTATTGAATCCAACGCCATTTTAAACAAAAAAGAGACGTAGTTCTTTTGAATAAAAAATCGAGAAATTTTGTTTTCTTATCGTAACCATTGGGAGAAGAAAAACTAGGGTTTTTCTTTGGCATATTCAAGGAGGTTTTACAACGAGGATCGACGTCTACTAGTCGTCGCTTTGAAACCAACGGTATTTGAAACCGATAAGCTGGTGATTGCTTTTCATGATTTATTGTTTTCGCTTATTGAAAAATAATAATTCTGAGATCCTAAACTTTTATCATGATAAAAATAGGACTATAAAATTCGTTGGTGAATTTTTGTTGTGTAGCGTCTACACAAGAATTTTTTAAATTATCGGAAAATTGGAAAATCATGAATAAGTTGACATTAGTTAAACGGTATTTGGAACCGATAAACTAGTGTGAGTTTTAAATTTTGTGATTTATTTTTTTTGAATTATTAGAAAAATTCATGAGTACTAATGTAGTAGGATTATAAAATTCTTGGTGAATTTTAATTGTGTAGCGTGTACACAAAGAATTTTAATAAATCCATAAAATTGAAAAATCATGAATATAATGACACTAGTTAGATGGTATTTGGAACTGATAAACTAGTGGGAGGATTAATTTAAATATTCATGATTTATTGATTTTCGGATTGTGAAGAAATTTTGAAAATCGTAATAAGACTACCTAATTTTAAAAATAACAAGTGGGAGCGGGGAAGGTGACAACCGACCCCATGGCCTCTACTATTGACACAAGAAAGTGAGAGAGGTGTGACGCCTCATGCCGCTTTGATTTTGGCCCCGCTAAGGATGGCCTTCACCGCTATCAAAATGCATGGCTTTGTCTCGGAAAGGATAAGATTTTCGGTACTCGTCGGGTCACTGACCGACCCTAAGGCATCATACTCGGGGCGTACTTTGAGATCTGAAACAGTAGGTCACACTCACAAGGATATTTTTGGAAATATCTTGGCTGAAAAAGGAAGGTGTTGGAAATAAAATTTATGTTTTGATGATGATTCATCGCTTAATCAGTTATTGTTACTAACCCCATTGATGAAGTGTCATAACTAGCTGCTAGAGTGCAAAGCAAAAAGATGTCTAGAGATTAATTTGTAGGACTTTATAGAGTCTGATATTTGTATAGGTCAAATCAGACAAGCACTATAATAGTTCTAGGCTGTGAACTGGGAAAATAAGAAACTGAGATTTAGTTTAATTGAGATTCAATAAGAAACTGAAAAACAGAGCACACCAACATGAAAACTGAAGAAGATAAGTTCGCTGAGGGACACAGACTCAGTTGTCTTATCCAGAAGACTGAAGAACTAAGGGATCAAACTCTGTAGATGAAGAACTGAGGGTCACAGACTCATTTATAGAAAAGAACTGAGGGTTCAAACCTAGTTATGAAGGCTACGTCGAGACTGTAAAGTTAGACTTCAGGTAAGATTGTGGTGACCTGAACTGACTTTATGGATCTTGTATGAAGGCCTAAGAATCATAAGGACAATGAATTCTTAGAAGATAATGAGTCATGGTGTACTCTGATTAAGTCAATTATAATCAGATGAAAAACTGGAGTACTGATATTTAAGGAAGAGTAAGATCTCAGTTAATGCTCCAAGTCAGTCAAGAAACTGACAAGTCATAATCTCAATATAAAACTGATAAGGAAACTCAGTTTTATATGTCAGTCATCCAACAAATAGATAGTACAGTCGAACGTTGTAAATGAAGCAATTCTATTGGATGAAATACTGACACAGCAGAACGGTAACAAAATATAGCCGTTACGAGATTCAAGCAGGATGAACGACAAAACCCTATAAATAGATCACTTCTACAACAACAAGGTGAGAGAGGAGGAGGAGGAATTAAAAACAGATTTAATTAAAAGATCTAATTAAGGGGGAAAGTCAATTTTGGAAGAATTCCTGCTAAGTACTAAATTGCAAGATCAAGAAATTTCTTCAAGTATTCAAGCACATTCAAGCACAATCAAGAATCTATCATTTGAAGAAATTCAGAGCCGTGCAAAATTTAATTATCCAGAAGAAAAGCTCAAATCACAATTGAATCATTGTTATTGATTTAGGTCTCAACTTTGATTTCATGAAAGGTCTAGGCTGTGAAACACCAAGAAGGTTTGAAGGACAGTTTAGGGCAGTCAGGAAGACTGTGTTTGTGATGAGCTGGTGAAGAGGCAATTCTACTCTTCCAGGACTAGTGTTTCAAACAATTGAAGAGCAGCAATCCTACCTGTTCTACAAGTGTTTAGATAGTGAAGCTAGGAATTAGTGAAGGACTATCAGTTTGAGAACTTTTTGTAACCAGGTCATCTCAAAGAATTTCCAGTGGAATTTTTCTCCGCATCACAGGGGAAGAGAAGACGTACAGGATTACACCACCTGGAACTTCTATAATTCTTGTTTATTTATTTCATGCATTCATTTACTTCAATCCAACTTTAATTATCTAGTTCTCGTGTTATAAGCTAATCAACAAACTGTTTGTTATCTAAAGGCTAGTTCTATCCGCTGCCAGTTAACTAGACTAAGGATAAGTCAGTCTTGACTTATACTCAGTTGAGTTAGCTGAACTCCGCACAAGTTAAGGGACAGGAACAAAACTGAACTAAGCATCAGTTTAATGTTTCAGAGAAACTCAGTTCCTGGGAGACTTTCACCTTTAGAAAAGTGTTTTTGTTGACAAGTTTATTCACCCCCCCCCCCCTCTAAAATTGTGTTAGCCTTTCTAAGGGACAAACAATTGGTATAGGGGCAGTTCTTCCATTTAGAAGTGATTCAACGATATCTTACAAACCAGTTGTTGAAGACCCCTTAATGTATCAAAATGGATACATCTAGAATTTGAAATTGGCTAAATAACCCCCTGACTGATTATCTGCAAAATGTTGTTTATGATATTCAGGATCAAGTATTTGAATGTTTCAGTACTACAAGCACTCACACAAATCTGGAACCTCATTTCAGTTATGGTGAAGATATTGACTTTAACACAGATAAAGATGAATCAAGAGGATTCCCATCCCTAAGTGATCTTTCAGAAGAAGCAGAAAAGGAATGGCTACGAGTAGCTGATTATGTAAAAGACAAACTGACTAAAGATCTATCCGTTGCAAAGGTCAAAGATGTTGTACTACCCATGAGTTATGGAAGTGAAAGTGATGAGGAAATCATACTGCTAGGAGCAGCACAGGCAAATGCTAATGAAAAAGGGAAGCAAGTTTTAATTGATGATGATTCCTCGACAGAAGGTTTACCTGTCAAACATCAGGAGGTAATTGCATCTACATCCAACACTCACACTGCCTTGAACAATCAGAAAAATGAAGATTTCAATAAACCCTTGGACATACTCATAAAGGAATTAGAAGTAAATCAAAAGAAATATGAGGATGTCAAAAAGGAGAAAAAGTCAATGAAAACTGAAATTTCTAGATTGAATGCTGAGATCAATTTAATCAAGACTAATAATGAAATCAAGGTAATTCGACCAACTGATGAACTAACAGAAGTAATAAACATCACAGAATCATCAGTTGATACAATTCCCAGTGTTCAACTCAAACCTGGAAAACCTTTTGGAGACAGATCTGGTTTAGGATTTGTTAATCATAATAATTCTAAGTCGGACCACTGCTCGATTTGCATTAAATTTGTGACTGCACAACGGTCAGGAACTCAGAAAACTGATAAAATTATTAGAACTGACAATTACTCAACGACATCCATTTGCACAAATGGATAAACTGGAAAATCCGTTGGAAAAATACACCCAAGCCAACAGATTTTACAAAAGACTCGGAGATCGGAAGGAAAAACGATCGAGAGATCGATGAAAAAATCTTCAAGTCGTATTCATTCGAAAATAAAGATCATTCACGGAATGACAATCTCCGAGGGAAAGGAAGACTATTTCCCACTGATGAAGATTGGAATGAACCTTCACGTCAGTTTCACAAACTGATCAAATCAAAATCTGTCTGGACAAAACAAGAAAAGCATGTAAAAACTGACTTTAATCAGTCAAAAAGTCAAGAGAGGTACAAGGTCAAAAATAAAATTGTATCATCGAAAACTAACCAATTAGGACCCAAACAGAGATGGGTACCAAAAATGTCTAAATTTGTTTTGCAGGAAAATTACGGTAACTGGAGGCCGAAGAACTGAGTTTTGTTCACAACTGAGTTTTTGGATTCAGTATAAGGACAAGACTGAAAACATACAGCTGTAGATACACCTCATCTACCCTATTCACTACAGTCTAGCTACAGATGTCAAGAAAAGACGTGGTCCTTCTCAATCTAAACCGTTCATATTTTCCACTAATCCACCTTTTTCACAAATCTCAAAACATTTATGACAAGACATTATGAGTCCCACCCAATTCATAACTACCTTTCCTACAAATTATAAATAACCCAGAATTTTCTCTTATAATTCTTTACACTCGAATTTTGAATTTGCTTTTTCAATCATCAAATTTTCAAATTTTCATTCAGATCCAGAAAATAATGACTTCCACTCTTATTGAACCCGGAATGATCACATCTCTTGACCAGTATATTGCAAAATATACTGATCAAACCTTAGCCAAAACAATTGCAGCAAAAATTAAACAAATTAAAGGATTGGAGGCTGCCTTCAACGTTGATCTGAAAAGTGTATGTCTAGAAAGCATTGGAGACTTCTATGAATTTGGAAGGACAACTATAGAAGGAAAAGACACAAACACCTATACCACTACTATAAATGGTAAGGAGATCAAGGTCACCGAAGATCTAATTGCAGAAATCTATGGGTTTGACAAATCCGGAGGAACAGCAGCCATCAAGTTGACCAAAGAACAAAAGGAAAAACTATGGAAAGATATAGCAATTGATGCAGAATCCATGAGCTTACAAACCGGGAGCACAAGTCTACTCAAACCAATTCAATTCAATTTTCTCTCAAAGATGTTGGCAAATTGCATAATTGGAAATGCAGGAAACTATAGCAATCTATCTGGAGCAAAGTTGGATTTACTTTATGTGATTTGGTTTGGAGAAAGATTCAATAGGCAAAGATATCTTTTTGATCAATTAGTGGCTCAATCAATTGACATACCCAAGAAGAAGACCGATGTTAAGAAAGGTCGTTTCTATCACAAGAAAACTCTTGCATTAGTAGTCCAAAGAATACTCGACCATTTTGGAATCGCAAAGAGAAAAGAAACATCAGTTGCTGATGGGAAGATTGTTGTTAAGGAAGAAAAAGCCGGAAAAAGGAAAGCTGAGGGTTCAGTATGTGAACCTAAGAAGAAGAAAAGCTGGAAATCGAAGAAACCTTCAACTGGAGATGAAGTCTTGGAACAGATTGAAGAATTAAGCAAGAGAAGAAAACAATTGGAAGATTTAGAGAAAGATAAGTCTGATCTTATTACACCACTAACTGAAACAATTGCTGAAGGATCAGCACAGACAGAAAGAATTGAAGCTATTCTTGCTGAGTCTGCCCCAACCCCAGTAACTGAAGCATTACCCATTCAAGAACCAGTCTCACAAGAAAATGTGATGACAAAGGAAACTGAAGTTGTCAACAAGGAACAGACGGTTGAAACTCAATCACAGAAGAATGCTGAGACCCAGGGGGAACAGACCCTGAGAGTAGAACATGTTGACGAATTCTGACAGTGATGAAAGATTGATCGATAAAACAACGTCGGAAATGCTGTCGTTACTTTCAAAATCTAGATCTACCCCCCATAGATCTTTTTCCAGATTAGAATTTGAAGAATCAGCCAAAGAATTTTCAGCTTCTAAATCTGTGGAAAAAGGAGCCGAAGCAGACTCAAGATCAACAAAAATCATCAACTTGGATGAGCAAGTCAATGAAGAAGAACTCATTGAACCAACAGTGAAAGAAGTTCCAGTTATTGAATTGGAACTTGAACCTACTGAAATACAAGCTACTGAAGAAATTGTAAAAGAAAAAGTTGTGGAAACTGAGCCGACAATCTCAAGAAAAGAATCGTCAGAAATTCCAATTACTACTGAGGGAAAAATCATTACAACTGAGCTTATGCAAACTGAAGACATTGCAAGAACTGATGTTGTGCAAACTGAAGATGTTTCCAGAACTGACCCTATGCAAACTAAAAATGTTATTCCAGAAAGTAGTCAAGAAGTCACAAGAGAATCAGGAAAGATCATCACTCAATCATCAAGAGATCATGGAGAATTAATGTCAGCTGATTATGAACGATTGCCAAATATCAAGCTTGGAAATTCAGTTCCATTGCAAATCAAAGGAATCAGCTAGTAGAAATGGAAGGTACTGAGAAATGAGTATTTGATTTATACAAAATTACAAGTCTATCATAGATAATCAATACCGAAGATTTTCTGAATCAGGGATATGCACTGATAAGAAATAGCTACTCGGAAGAATCCACAGTTGGTGGAAATTTCAGAAAGAATAATGATGATGATGATTCTCAGGATTATGCTAATCTGCAGAAAGGGATCTAGCCTCCTAAAAAGAAAAGAAAAGAGAACTGAAACTGATCAGACTACTGATAATGAGTCTAGTAGTTCTGAAGAATCCAGTGAAAGTTCTAGTTCTAAGAATGTGTCTGATGCACGACAAGAATAAAAAGAAGGTTATAAATCTCCCACAGACAAGTCTTTGCTAGAAATAGCGAAAACAGTGGCAAAGATGGTTGGAGAAGATTCAGATAAAGAATTGAATGTTCAGTTATCACCCAGAAGAAATATTGATCAATCAAACTTGGAAGAGGTTAGAAAACAATCTGAAGAAAGAAGAAGATTGGCAGAATAAAGGGAAAATTAAAGCAAGTTGTTGTCTCACCACCAAAGCAAGCTAAATCAATTGGAATTGAGACAAACAAAGACAATGTACAACAGCTGGAAGCTCACAAGATATTCCCACTCAGGTTGATCTCATTAAGTATTATCACAATGAGATAATCAGAATTCAAAAGGATGACAACAGCTTATTCGGAAAAGTCCTAAAATCCTTAGAAGCTAGTCAAGATGAAAGAACCAAACTTGAAACTGAAAACTATCAAAACACCTTGATTGAACTTCGGAAGACAACTATTGAGAATGACGCAAGAAGAGATGAAACTCAAGATAGATGGGAAAGCATTCTCAGTAATCTGGTTGATAGAATGATATTAATGGAAAATAGAATGAAGGACTCGGTTGTAGCTCAAACCATTTTGGCATCAACTCAACAAAATTTAAACGCTTACATCAGAAGCCTGATTCATAAAGATGATGTCAATAAGGGGGAAAGTTTGGACATCCTAAAAGTCAATGCAACTGAGATTCCACAATTCCATGCAAATGCTGATGATAAATTGAATGAGCTAAAGAAAGCTAGAGGAGAGTTTACTGATGAAGAAATGGAGTTAATTATTAAATACTCAGAGCCCACTGATAAAAGAGTTGGTTTTGATTCTCGTCTTTACAGTCTATTCAAAGATTTACCAGCAAGAGAAGGAGTATCAAGAGAAGAATCTCTAGAATCGTTCCTACATATGCAGAAGTTGCTCATGCACTAATTCAATAAACTCAAGAAATGGGATGCATATGGTATTATTGATAAGGAATCAGAGAAAATTGAAAAGGCTGAACCTGAATTTTTTCAAAATCTACTATGAACAGCCACCAATGAAAGACTAAGGGCAACTGTCTTCACCTTCGCTGTACTCTTCAAAAGCAAATTCTTCAGGAAACACAACTTATCTGAATCTTGTAATATTTGGGCAAGTATCCATGGGATTGAAAACTCAGCTACAAATGATGCTATGAGAACGGTTGCAGAAACTTATTATAATCAATTTTCTTTAACTGTCAAGTAAAAAGAAACTATCTTCTAGTTCTTTTTATTTGTGTTGTATTACCCGGCATTGTAACTCAGTTATCAAATAAACTATCAGTTTTTCAGTTCACCTTGTCATTTACTATTTTGTTTTATCTTTTTGCATTGCTTTTAAGGATGGTATTGACATCATCAAAAAGGGGGAAATTGTTGGAAATAAAATTTATGTTTTGATGATGATTCATCGCTTAATCAGTTATTGTTACTAACCCCATTGTGAAGTGTCATAACTAGCTGTTATAGTGCAAAGCGAAAAAATGTCTAAAGATTAATGTATAGGACTTTATAGAGTCTGATATTTGTATAGGCCAAAACAGACAAGCACTGTAATAGTTCTAGGCTGTGAACTGGGAAAATAAGAAACTGAGATTTAGTTAAACTGAGATTCAATGTGAAACTGAAAAACAGAGCACACCAACATGAAAATCAAGAAGATAAGTTCACGAGGACACAGACTCATTTGTCTTATCCGTAAGATCAAGAATCGAGGATCAAACTCAAGAGATGAAGAACCGAGGTCACAGACTCGATTATAGAAGATTGAAGAATAGAGGTTCAAACCCGAGTTATGAAGACAACGTCGAGACTGTAAAGTTAGACTTTAGGTAAGATTGTGGTGACTTGAACTGACTTAATGGATCTTGTATGAAGACCTAAGAATCATAAGGACAATGAATTCTTAGAAGATAATGAGTCATGGTGTACTCTGATTAAGTCAATTATAATCAGATGAAAAACTGGAGTACTGATATTTAAAGAAGAGTAAAATCTCAGTTAATGCTCCAAGTCAGTCAAGAAACTGAAAAGTGATAATCTCAATATAAAACTGATAAGGAAACTCAGGTTTATATGTCAGTCATCCAACAAACTGATAGTACAGTCGAACGTTGTAAAGGAAGCAATTCTATTGGATGAAATATTGACACAGCAGAACGGTCACAAAATATAGCCATTACAAGATCCAAGCAGGATGAACGACAAACCCCTATAAATAGATCACTTCTACAACAACAAGGTGAGAGAGCAAAATTTAATCATCCAGAAGAAAAGCTCAAATCACAATTGAATCATAGTTATTGATTCAGGTCTCAACTTTGATTTCATGAAAGGTCTAGACTGTGAAACCCCAAGAAGGTGTGAAGGACAGTTGAGTGCAGTCAGGAAGACTGTGTTTGTGATGGGCTGGTGAAGAGGCAATTCTACCATTCAAGGACTAGTGTTTCAAACAATTGAAGAGCAGCAATCCTACCTGTTCTACAAGTGTTTAGATAGTGAAGCTAGGGATTAGTCAAGGACTATCAATTTGAGAACTTTTTGTGACCGGTTCATCTCAAAGAAGTTCTTGTGGAATTTTCCTCCGTATCACAGGGGAAGAGAGGACGTACAAGATTACACCACCTGGAACTTCTATAATTCTTGTTTATTTATTTCATGCATTCATTTACTTCATTACAACATTAATTATCTAGTTCTCGCGTAATCAAACTGTTTGTTATCTAAAGGCTAGTTCTATCCGCTGTCAGTTAACTAGACTAAGGATAAGTCAATCTTGACTTATACTCAGTTGAGTTAGCTGAACTCCGCACAAGTTAAGGGACAGGAACAAAATTGAACTAAGCATCAGTTTAAAGTTTCAGAGAAACTCAGTTCCTGGGAGACTTTCAGCTTTAGAAAAGTGTTTTTGGTGACAAGTTTATTCACCCCCCCCCCCTCTAAACTTGTGTTAGCCTTTCCAAGGGACCAACAATTGGTATCGGAGCAGTTCTTCCATTTAGAAGTGATTCAACGATATCTTACTATCCATATGGGTCTTATTTTGGCTTTTATGATCAGCCCTCTAGTTCCTATGGATCTAGACCTGAACATAAACCCAAAATTAAGAAGATATGGATACCCAAAGTCAAACAAGTATGGGTGAGGAAATAATCCACCAATACTAACCCTTTAGGACCAAAAAGACTAAAGGGGACCTCAACTACTCTTTGGTTGCAGGATTGCCCTAAACTGAGACCATGAAGAATCCAAATAAATGGGTGCTAGACAGCGGTTGCTCTAGACACATGACTGGAAACTTCACACTCTTTTGATCATAAAAACCCAAATCCAAAGAAGGCTCTGTCACTTTCAGTGATAGCTCCAAAGGAAAGATCGTTGGTGAAGGATCCATTGGTAACCCTGAATCGCTCATCATAAATAGTGTGTATTTTGTAGACAACTTAACTCATAATCTTTTGAGCATCTCCCAACTTAGTGATTCCAATCTAGAGATTACATTCGACAAAAAGACATGCAAGATAAAAGATATGTTGTAAGTAATACCATACGCAACGGAAGCGATTTAAGGATCTAGATCTATAAATTACACGTAATAAAATAACTAGATCTACATCTACAAGGGGGTTGTAGAACATACCTCTTGGATCTCAAAATCCAAGTAGAAGAACCGCAATAGAAATATTAAAAGATTGTGTGAAGAGCACCACGATCTTCCGTACGTGTGATCCAAGCAACTCCCGGTGGAAAGAAATTCTCGTCTCAAATCCTCCCGATATGCTACCCGGAAAAACCTCCAAGATTTTCCTCCTTTTTCCCCCTTGGCCGAAAAAACATTCCTTCTCCTCTCTAAGAGGTGAAGTCGAATTATGTGTGTATGTAAGGCTTGGGAGAACTCTTTTTATATAGGAGAGTAATCATTGTCCTCCAAGGATTTTATTTTGCAAATAAATAAATCCAATAAATGAAAATAATCCCATAATATTCTAGAACAAATCTAGAATAAAATTTATCTTTATTTCTTACCATAAATATTTATCCAATAAATATTTTGTGCACATGTCTTAAAACAATTTCTTGTTTCCTAAAACAACATGCTTGGGGCGAAAATTACACTTATTGACCTAGTCAATATTAATTTTCGGTTATAACACATAGATTGGCCAAGATTATGAAAAATGTCTTTTTCACATATTTAATTATTTAGCCCAACTAATTTAATAGTTCACTAAAAAATTAATTCACATATCGTTTTAATAAAGTCCAACAATAACTAAATTAATATTATTAGGATTCAACGTCCGAGAATAGCTATGCTATATTGGAGGCACGTCGGGGACCATGGACTAATAATCAGCGGCTCCGATTAATCAAATAAATAATAATCTTACGAACAGATTAATTATATTCGATAAATCAATCACAGGAATATGCCACCATAATCCCGTGACTGCACTCCTCCGATTATGATATTATATTTATCTCCTCACGAGAATAATAATAAGCGTCCATTGATAGAATCATTACATATGGATTAATCCTCCATAGACTGTTTATTCCAAATCGGGAAGTTACCGTTAACCCTTTTTAGAACCTCTTATCCTTAATTACCATTAACCCCCTAGTGATCAATTAATTCATACAACTCACTGGTAGCTAATCAGTGTAATATTAACTTGCGCGATCGATCAGTTTATAGGATTAACAAATAAGTGGAATCGTCTATCTACTTCCATAAATGGAAGGAATGGATTACTCAGATCTGTGATAACACGTACTACTCACTCAATCCAAACAATGCCAAGATGGGGTAATTCGGACCACGACTTAGTGTAATCCTTAACCGTCAAGTCAAACCTCATCATCGATTCAAGCGGTTGATCGTGATCAACTCAGATTAAGATATATCCATAAATATGATCATCGATTGATTCGATAAGACTTCTTGATTACGGAATTATATCATGAACTTTAATCAAATCGGTCCAGCCCTATATGATATATCTATCATATATAAATGCCCCACTTGGTTCTCTTAACCGAAAGTCCGGATAAGACAATCACACCTATTGTGTTCTGGGCGCATTCATAGCACGTTAAAGGAGAGACCCGATACTCTCGATTAACTTCACTACGGGCTAATTGTATTTTAAGTACATCTTCACTAACTCAATCCTCCCGTGTATATCCCATACACTGAGTTAAGTGATTACATAAACGATATACTTTAGGGTTTTCTGTAGTGTAAATACTATTGTCACATCGGTGAATATGAGAATAATAAATATGAATAATAATATCATTTCATTTATTAAATAAAACAATTACAAAATTGTCTTTCGGGCATCACACCTAACAATCTCCCACTTGCACGAAAGCATGTGATTAATTGTTTTAGAGCACACCCTATTATTTAAAATACAACAAACTACATCTCCCACTTGCTCTAAAGCAATGGAGACCCATCCCGTATTCTAATACCCATTAAGCATATCATAACCATTGCAGATGACAAAGTACACTCCGAGTTTGCCGTCGTAGGATAGGTCAGTGATTGGGGGAGTACCTACCTCTAAATATCATGGGTCTTAATGATTAGTCAGGTTTTCGGCTCGAGACGACCGTAGAATCGAAACATTACCGGTCCATCTAATCATGTGGTACTTTCCCAATATGCTTTTGACCTCTAGTGATTTCGAAAATCCTTATAAGCTACCCCTTCATCGTGTGCACAATGATGTGGTATCGTCTTCCAAATCTAGAATCACTCCCAGATATGAAAAGGAAATCCTTAAGCTATATCGCCTCTCTAGCTACTACAAAAGCCGCTAATCACCCAACTAGTTAAAGTCGAGTTGGCGTTGCTAGATTCCTCCAGGCAATAGCTTTAACACAAGAGTAAACACTGAGCCCGAGATCGACTTAACGATCATCCTCAATCTGACTTAAAGTCAAAATCAGTGTATCACACATATCCAAGTTCACACATGAATATGTCCGCATATTATTCTCATTCTCTTCAAGATACTAAAGGACATACTAAACTTTCTTTGTTAACCGCCGAATATAAGATTCGATCAAATTTGACGTTCAATAACCTGACCATCCCTTACTAGAAAGAGAATCTATCCCATTTCTCGTTGATCCGAAGATTTAGAGAGTCATTCCTGAGGCATAGGGTAGAACTTCCTCGTTGAATATTGCATACACCGATGCATCATCTTAACCAATAAGATGGATGGAAAACCAGTGATTGATTCTAATGAATCGACCGAGTCAAACTCTTTAGAATGTGATCCAAATCTCTGTTGCAGAGAATTGTGGCATTGTCAGATTCTGACTTCAGATAACACACCCATGTTGATTCCAATCAGTGCAAGGTTATCCTTCACAAACACTAATATATATATATATATATATATATATATATATATATATATATATATATATATATATATATATATATATATATATATATATATATATATATATCATTCACTCAGTACTAAAATTGATATCCGATCTACAAAAGACTTATCAATATTCTCGTCAAATCCACATATTGTAGAAATATATGACTTCCAATGACCGAGAGTGATTTTTATCCACAAAGGACATAAGCCTTGACAGTCATCCTGTCATTAGTTCATAAGGCAATTCCCTTTTGTTCCGAATGAATCAAGACTCCATTTGTTTGGCAAGAAATTCTCAGGGAATCACCCGTATTTTCTACTTTTGAACGAAATCATGCAATACGAAGTGGTAAGAGAGTCCAAGGTCTGATTAACTATCTACTTCTTAGGGAATTACCCCTAGACCACTCAAGCTTTGCTCTGAAAGAAAAACTTTCCTATTCATTCTACTCTTTTCCGTGTAGATCCAATTACTCCCACTGGGCCTGAGACGCTCAGGTGGTTCTACAAGAGCATGAACAGAACTGGAGTACCGAACTCCATTCACAGGGTCATGGATATTAAACCATCCTCTATTATCAGAATCCTATACTGCTCACAAAAGAGCCATAGGTCATCAATCGATCCTCAGACTACAAAGTCCGCAGAACCCATAATGGATAAACCATACTCCCAATACTTACTGGGTGGATCGAAAGTCTGATCTAGTTAAGTAGTATTTAGTGTTATCACCAACAACCGATGTTGGATGTGGTCTGATTTTAATCAGTTAGTAACTACCTTGAGTAAACGTACTTCAAGGTTCAAGGTTTTGCTGTATATGGACTCTATCAGAAAAGGATGCATCAGTATAACTGTCCCTTCCCGATTTCAAGAATCCTATATCTAACCTTTATACACAATAGCTTAAAATATATATCATGAATGGTCATTGACCGAACGTATGCGTGAAATTCCCAGTCTTACTTTCAAGCACCGTGTGCTAAATGCTTATATTTATGGAAGTGGGGTGAACCGAATCCACACCTTATCCATAAATTCTAATGCATATTGTAGGTAGACTTCTCGGTCTTACATTTCAATGTAAACCGTTATTTCACTTCCAATATATTTATTGAGTTAAGCAGAGTATTATATCACATCTAAAACTATAGCATGGCAATTTAACGGTTTCTCACTTAGTGAGAACTTGTCACAATGAGGCAGGCTGAGCATCAGTCTCGAGGACTATGAATGGCCTATTCCGAGTATAGAATACTCTATCTCTGTTGAAAACAGAGAAACCTCAAAATATTTTGGATAAACTTTCCGGAGTGTTTGAATAGTTATCAGACAAGAAGTCACTACTCGGAAGCTCCTATTGGCTTGTATCTTTCATCAGACCCCGAAGGTCGTCATGAACAAGCTATGTTACTTATTTATAACCATTATCCTTTCCCGATTGAAAGGAAACTTAGTCATCGAACCTTTGAGACAATACAACCAGACTGGGAGAAAGGAATCACCCTGAGCCTGTCTTCAGGTCTTGTCTTTTAGGGACTATGCACTAACTATGGAATATGAAGAAGCTTTTATCTAAATATGGAAACCAATTGCTTTTAATAGTTCTTAAGATGTGTTTCATATACATATTTCAAAGCGATTCTAAGTGGTTCTCGACTTTATCAAACAAAATTCGAGTCTTGGGTTCAGATTACAAATGGTATATTCACTTTCTATACGACAAACAAATTTTCGAATAGAAGGTAAATCCTTCGTTCCAACGAATCTTAAATGTAAAAATAATTTTTCCGCGATATCCAAGGATTGAATCCGAGATTCATTTCCTTATATCACTCCCACTCTTCTAGCTAAAATTAACTTCCCGTTGTTTACTCTTTTAATCGTTAAATGCACCGCTACCTTGTTCTTCCAAAGAACTTAGCTTGAGAAAATCGCCAAGGATTCATAGGTTGGTGATCCCAAATCACTGTCCTTATCCTATGATTTTCGCTAATTAATTTTCGTTCGACCTTAAAAATTTCTCGCTTAGATGACTAACAATTTTAGACATATTCACCCATTCTTTCCGTGAATGGAAATGATCTTGAACCAAGTTGTTCGTTTGAGTGAGACACTACTCTTGCACCGTGGGATGTCTATTTCGAGTGTTACTCGTCGGGACTTCTCGGATTTTCTAATATACCAGAAAAAACAACAAATCATAACATTAAAGCTCCCACTAGTTTATCGGTTCCAAATACCATCTAACGAGCAGTGCTTTATTTTTTATGATTTTCCGATTTTTTCGATTAGAAAATCTTTCGTACATAGTTCCAATGTTTCCAGAAAAACAACAAATCATAGAACTCCCACTAGTTCATCGATTCCAAATATCGTCCAACTAGAAACATTTCATGACTTTCCGGTTTTTCAATTAGAACGGTTGCGTGTGTAGTCAGTTACACTTTTCTAATGTTCTAGAAAGACAACAAATCATAAAGCTCCCACTAGTTCATCGATTCCAAATATCGTCCAACTAGTAACACTTCATGATTTTCCTATTTTTCAATTAGAAAATTACTCGTGTAATTACTACACACTCAAAATTCACTAGAAGAATTTCAAAGTCCGAAATCACCTTTGATCAAACTAAGTTTGTCTTCCGTTTGATACGAATGACACTAGTGCCATACATGTATGTCACTCTAGTTTTTTTTTTAAAAAGGCTTAAGAGAAAATCTCTCTTTCGAAAAATAATGCATTATCGATTAACTAGTTCAACGTCCTAGTTACTTTCCACTTTTTAAAGAAGTCAATACTAGTCAATTATAAATTTTAAGCAATTTAGTAAGAGATATAATGTCAAATAAAATGACATATATTAATTCAAGTTTAACACTACTATATTATTTTATTTTAGGAATTGTAAACTAAAATTAAGTCTACTCTACCATTCCAAGTTTTAACCTCGCATCTCAATGCCGCCTTAGGGTAGGTCAAAGAGATGACGGTTAAATCGAGACAATCTCATCAATGAATAACTTGTGAGAATCGAACATCCCACGAGAATCGAACATCCCTTTATTCATTGACTACCTTCCTTTTTTAGCCTAGATATTATCAAGAATATCCTTTATGAGTGTGACCTACTATATCGGATCTCTTAGGTACGCCCGAGTGTGCCGTCTTAGGATAGGTCGGTGACCCGGCGAGTACCGAAAATCCTATCCTTTCGGAGACCAAGCCATGAATGTTGATAGGGTGAACACCATCCATAGGGGACAAAATCAAAGCGCCGCGAGGCGCCACCCCTTCTCTCACTTACTTGTATCTATAGTAGAGGCCGTGGGGTTGGCCGTCGCCTCCCCGCTCCCACTCAATATTTTGGAAGTGGTGGTGGGTTAACTAACCACGCCTTCCCCGATGTTAACATAAAAGCACATCAAATCAAGGATTCCGAATGGTGTCGGTAATGCAGCAAGCCTACCCGTCCTATTCGTTGGATCATATGTGATGATCGGACGGAAGTCAGTCAAGAGAGCCCTATTGAGATAAGAAGGAATCACCCCTCCGCTCGCGGGTGTAGCTTAATCTTGCCGGACCCCGTGCATACATCACACTAGGAGGGTTCGATCGGTCGAGCGAAGCTCGATTGACCACCCAACCTATAAAGCGAACCGTTTTTATCCAAGATTTATTGTTCTTTTACCATCATTCAATCTCGTGAGACACTACGAATCGAAAACGTGATCTCGTTTGGGCTTTAAGGCGGTTCACCGAGAACACACACCGAAAGGCTTAACGATTTCATAACCCGTCCTCGGATCTTTAATTAGATACTAAATTAATTAATTACCACGTATTAATTAAATTTCAACTAATTACGCGAGTTTGTATACATGCCTATTTTAATTATTAAAATTCTACATGTATGTATGGAGTGGATTTATGATATGATGCATGTCATGGCAATACCGATTTTATATCTATTTTATGATCAAACACATAAAAATAAATTGCGGAAAATTTAAACACCGAGATGGATTGTTGGTACCCCCGACTAACCTATTTTCTAAGGAAAAGTAAGACTAATTCTAAGTCTTCAAATCTCGATCTTCGATCTTGATCTTGAAACTTCCGGATCTCAAATCTTCGATCTTGACACGAACCACGAACCACGAACGACGAGGAGACGAGGCCGTAATAAACCAATATATTTAAAATATATCTATATTATCAAATTGTTTTATAAAAAAAACTTCTTTTTTTTTTATTTATTTTTTAACAATGTCGGCAAACCAATTAGGTTATATAAAAAAAATTAAGCTGCCGCATATTTTTTTTTTTTTTTTTTATCAATTTGTCTTATGACCTAAGTAACAAAGAAAAGTCAACCAAAAAAAATATGATTGCCGCCGCATAAAAAAAACGAGCCTGTGACCAAATTTTGCTGGAAAAATAAAATAAAATAAAACAATCGGCCTCCTCTCGTTTTTACCTCTTTGATGATCTTCAATACCATGATCTTCAACACATCATCTGCGTCGTTTAGAACCCGGATCAAAATTAAAATTACAAAGAAGCCATCTTTTATAATTTTTCGCATGACGTAAAATAAATTACACATCCTATGCTCAATTGATACTAATCAAAGAGCTACAAAATAGATCTATAGGTAAACAATACCAACCCCAATCCATCTCTTCAACGAATACATTCATAACATAAAAAAAATAAACATAATTTTCGGCCCCTTTTTAAAAAAATTGGGACAAAAAAAATCCACATGTTTACCACTCCTAGATCTAATATTTTATACGTATAAATATAAATCACCTTGGCGACTGATACCACTGTTAGTAATACCATCCGCAACGGAAGCGATTTAAGGATCTAGATCTATAAATTACACGTAATAAAATAACTATATCTACATCGACAAGGGGATTGTAGAACATACCTCTTGGATCTCAAAATCCAAGTAGAAGAACCACAATAGAAAGATTAAAAGATTGTGTGAAGAGAACCACGATCTTCCGTACATGTGATCCAAGCAACTCCCGGTGGAAGGAAATTCTCGTCTCAAATCCTCCCGATATGCTACCCGGAAAAACCTCCAAGATTTTCTACCTTTTTCCCCCTTGGCCGAAAAAATATTCCTTCTCCTCTCTAAGAGGTGAAGTCGAATTATGTGTGTATGTAAGGCTTGGGAGAACTCTCTTTATATAGGAGAGTAATCCTTGTCCTCCAAGGATTTTATTTTGCAAATAAATAAATCCAATAAATAAAAATAATCCCATAATATTCTAGAACAAATCTAGAATAAAATTTATCTTTATTTCTTACCATTAATATTTATCCAATAAATATTTTGTGCACATGTCTTAAATCAATTTCTTGTTTCCTAAAACAACATGCTTGGGGCGAAAATTACACTTATTGACCTAGTCAATATTAATTTTCGGTTATAACACATAGATTGGCCAAGATTATGAAAAATGTATTTTTCACATATTTAATTATTTAGCCCAACTAATTTAATAGTTCACTAAACAATTAATTCACATATCGTTTTAATAAAGTCCAACAAGAACTAAATTAATATTATTAGGATTCGACGTCCGAGAATAGCTATGCTATATTGGAGGCACGTCAGGGACCATGGACTAATAATCAGCGGCTCCGATAAATTAAATAAATAATTATCTTACGAACGTAATAATTATATTCGATAAATCAATTACGAGAATATGCCACCATAATCCCGTGACTACACTCCTCCGATTATGAGATTATATTTATCTCCTCACGAGAATAATAATAAGCGTCCATTGATATAATCATTACATATGGATTAATCCTCCATGATCGCTTCATTCTAAATCGTGAAGTTACCGTTAACCCTTTTAGAACCTCTTATCCTTATTTACCATTAACCCCTAGTGATCAATTAATTCATACAACTCACCGTAGCTAATCGATTGTAATATGAACTCACGCGATCGATCGCTTTCTAGGATTAACAAATAAGGAATCGTCTTATCTACTTCCATAAATGGAAGTAATGGATTCGATATCTGTGATAACACGGACTACTCACTCAATCCAAGATACAATGCCAAGATGGGGTAATTCGCACCACAGACTCGGTGTAATCCTTAACAAACAAGTCAAACCTCATACTCATTCAAGCGGTTGATCGTGATCACCTCAGGATTAAATATATCCATAAATATGATCATCGATTGATTCGATAAGACTTTTTTATTACGGAATTATATCGCGAAAACTCTAATCAAATCGGTCCAGCCCTATATGATATATCTATCATATATAAATGCCCCACTAGGTTCTCTTAACCGAAAGTCCGGATAAGACAATCACACCTATTGTGTTCTGGGCGCATTAATAGCACGTTAAAGGAGTGACCCGATACTCTCGATTAACTTCACTACGGGCTAATTGTATTTTAAGTACATCTTCACTAACTCCATCCTGCCGTGTATATCCCATACACTGTGTTAAGTGATTACATAAACAATATACTTTAGGGTTTTCTGTAGTGTAAATACTATTGTCACATCGGTGAATATGAGAATAATAAATATGAATAATAATATCATTTCAATTATTAAATAAAACAATTATAAAATTGTCTTTCGGGCATCACACCTAACATATGTCTGGCAAGCTTTTTCTGTCCTGTCATCGTGAGGACAATATATATACGATTGAACTTCATAAGCTTCCGGATTGTCCAATATCTTGTGTTGTCTCTGAGAATGACAATGTTAATCTGTGGCATCGACGCCTAGGACACGTTGGTATCTTCACCATGCATAAATTAGTTTGCCAAGATCTAATTCATGGACTACCAAAGTTTGACTAATTCAAGATCTAATTCATGAAAGGCAAACAAACAAAGACTTCCTTCAAATCCAAACAAGACATCACCACTACACACACACTTGACCTCTTGCGTATCTATCTGTTTGCCCAAGTCGTGTTCGAAGCCTTGGAGGGAAGCTGTATGCCCTCGTAGTTGTAGATGATTACTCCCGATACACATGGGTTATGTTCTTGACTCACAAGAGTGACAGTGCTACGTCATTTGAAACTCTGGTAAAGCAATTACATAATACTTTTTATATATCGGTTGTGACTGTCCGGAGCGATAGAGTCGGAGAATTCATTGATGCAGAACTCATTGAGTTTTGTGAATACTCTGGTATTCGACATGAGTTTTCTGCTCCTAGGACTCCACAACAAAACGGGGTTGTTGAGGGTAAAAATCGCTCTCTCTAGGAGTCGGCACGAACGATGCTAAACGAGTTCAATGTGCCCCATTTCCTATGGGCCGAAGCGGTTTCTTGTGCCTGTTATAACATTAACAGATTATCTATTTGAAAGACTCTGCACAAGACTTCCTACGTGATTCTTAGGAACCGACCACCCAAAATAAACTATTTCCATGTTTTCGGGTCAAAATGTTATGTCTTAAGCGATAAGGGAAACTTGGATAAATTTGCATCTAAGTCCACCGAATGCATATTCGTGGGTTATTCCGAAACCTCATGGGCAAATAGATGCTATGATCCGGTTTCACGATGCGTTTGTGAGTCCATACATGTCTCTTTTAATGAATCAAATTCCATGACTAATGCGTGTATTAATGTGGAAGGAATTAAAGAATTATTAGAAAAGACTAAGCTTATAGATTTTTCCGAGTTTGAGTTTCTTCCTCCAGCCATGATGTGATCCGTGACCGAATCTGATCCGAAATTGCCGAAGGACCGACTGAAGGCACCAATAAAACGAGCACCGCAACCCTTAGCTAACTTGTAACTAAGAACCTTAGTATGACCTCAACCCTTAGATAACTCGTATCTAAGAACCTTGGTATACGAACGCCATAAGGTATGCTCAGAACTTTGATAAGTTCCGTTTGGAATCCACCAAACAACGGCATTGGAATCCACCAAACACCAAAGTGAGAAAACTCACCAAAGCTTAAAGCTTCAAATAAAATATATCAAAATTGGTCTCCTTACAAAGAGTACTACTAAAGCCGTTTTATAGGCTAGAATAAAAGTCACAACCTACACCCAAAGCGATTTGGGACAAAGTTATTTAATAGAAATAAAAATAAAAATAAAAGAAATAAATACTAATAAAATTCTAAGGAAAATATTCCATGGGAACAATGTGGGATAAATGATCTCCAAACCAAAACATCTCATCTTTGATCACATCATTCCCTCCCGGTTAGAAAGGATTTGTCCTCGAATCAAAAGGATGTCGTAAAAAGCAGCAACAAGTACACAACAGGACGAACCAACAACAAACACCAATGATATGCCCGGATCAAATACAAGGTGTAAATACGGCTTCAAAGAACTAGAACCTCGAGCTGATGATGAATACCTCACCAAGGAAACCAATGCATAGGAATGTCGTGAGTGCTCAATGCAACTTATTTTCTCTGAAGCAGCAACATAATCATAGGGATTAGAAGCCGGAATAACAGCACAATACACCGCAAAAGGATCAATGAATGTTTGCTTCGGTTTTCCATCAATGTCAACTGGGACAAGAACATCCATAGGCAATATATTGGTTGGATTGGGTATATCAGATGGCCCAGTTCGCTCCTCGAACGGATGATTTCCATGTACCTGTAAAGAAGACGAAATAGAACCCGAACAAGTGGTCGGTGAAGTAGGACCAACTGTCCCATCTGCCTCGATTTTCTCCACCACTAATGCGATATCCTCGGTCTGCATCACGACATCACACTTTATTTCATTCTTTAGCTCCACCACACCTCCACTCTCTCCGTTTTTCAATTCTGGCTCAATATTTTTTGCTTCCACAAAGTTCACATCAGGAATCGCACCCCTATCTATTTCTATGGCCTTAGAATCCCCTATTTGAAAATCACATTGTATCATAGGGTGTAGGGATTCTAATACATGCTTCTTGCCACCAAAAGAAAAAGAATAGCGAGTCCGGGACGCATTACGACGTATATTATTTAAAGATAGCCATGATTTCCCTAGTGTCAAATGTACATCACTCAGTGGCACCACATAAAATGATACAATATCTTTATAACGTCCAATGGATATTGGAATCCGTGCATACCGTGTAACTTTAACCCGATGACTTTCTTCAACAATGTAGTAAGGACGATGAAGTCTTTCCGTGTGCAAGTTTAACTCCTTAACCATATCTTTACTAATTAAATTTGGGGGAATGACACCGTTGAGCTTATAAGCTTTGTGCTTTGCAATTATAAGCTTTGACCTGTTTTTTACATTTAAAGAAATTGAAAAAGGGTAAAAAAAAACCTTATAAAATCATGGATGGACTGAAATACCCCTCTCTATTTATCCCCAAATCCCTTAACTCCTTCATCCACTTCTTTATTAACCTCATTATTCATTTCCATCATCCAATTTAATTACCACCATGAATCGAGCAAAATAGGCTCAGTAAAATTCTTGTCATTTCTACCCAAAATCACCCCGTCTTTCTACCCAAATTCCAACATAGGATCAGCAAAATTCTTGTCAACAATCGAGCTAAGTGTGCAAACTCACCGGTAGTTGAGGAAGGTGATCGGAAAGTTGAAGAAGCTGACCGAGCAAGTCTGCAAAAGGTATTATTTTGGGGTTTGGTATCTGCATGTGGATTATAATTCAATCGAGTTAATTCATTTACAAATGTTTGATTTTTTGGGTTGAGTTTAAATTTTGTTAAGTATATGATTTTGGAGAATAGGAAGATGTGTGATTTGTTATGGTGTTGAATGATGTGGGATCGGTTAACGCAAATTGTGTAACCAAATTTGTTAGCTAAAACAATGGCGGTGATGAAATTTGTTCAAAATGTGTTATTTGCTTCAATTGTATTCAAATTCCTTTGTTCTTTCATTCGATTGATACTTTTGTTTATTTTTTGTTGGTAATAGAAAGTTGGTTGAATAATGACGTTGGTTTATGCACTTAGCGGACAAGATAGGACTGCAAAATGTGAAATCGTAAACCGATGTCAAATTGGTAAAGCAAATGAAGTTTATCAAAAGCTTGACACCAAGGACAAAACAAAGTTGGAATAGTCTTTTTTTGGACATTTAATCCATTTGAAGAATATGACAGCCAACCAGATAGTACATCAGTTGATAATGAGGTGGGCGAACCTTGTAAATCGAGAAGTTTTTTGGTTCAAAGTTGGAGCCAAAAAGATACGATTCCGTGTACAAGAATTTGTGCTTGTTACCGGTTTCTTGGTTGGCAATGATAGCAATGTCGAGAAAGACGTAGGAAAAGAGTCTAAATTAGTTAAGAAGTATTTTAAGAACCTTACGTCAGTGTATAGGAAGCATGTGTGGCAAAAGTTTAATAGCACTAAGAATGATGTAGACCGTTACAAGTTGGGGTTGATCTTTATCTTGACGTACGTTGTGTGGGCATCAGAAGAGAAACGTGCGGTGGATTGGTGGATTTTTCAGTTGGTTGATGATTTGGATGCTTTCAACAAGTATCTATGGGGAAATGACTCTTATGAAAGCATCATCCATGTTTTGAGGAGGGACCTAAGAGATGTTCTCAAAAGGTCCCGATCGCATATACTTTCTATGGTTTCCATGATGCTTTGAAGGTATGTAAAAGCGAAAATCTGTGTTTTAATTCATAATATATATATATATATATATATATATATATATATATATATATATATATATATATATATATATATACTGTTTTTTTTTTTTTTGTTATGTTTGGTCAATCACTTGTATGTAAATGCATCGTAGGTTTGGGCACTTGAAGCAATTCCTTCTTTAAGGAAGTTTTCCGAGATTGTTAATGAGAATGCTCTCCCAAGGATGATGAAGTGGGGAAATGCAAAAGGGTCAACTCTGCATTAGTTGAAGTTGTTCTTGAATCGGGAGAGGTAGTGATGTTTAATTTGTATCTTAAGTTTGGTATGTAAATGCATCCTTCACATTAATCATGATGCAGGTGGATGTAGTTCAAAGTTGGTTACATCCGGTCGAAAGGAAAAAGCTTATTTTGTGATGCTCCGGGAAGTTGAAGTTGAAGATGATGAAACTACTTATGACAATGCACCTGAGCAATCAATGGGTAACGTTGATTATGAAAAACTAAAAGAATTGGTAAAAATTGCTGTGAGTGAAGAGAACAAAAGAATGTGCGAAGAGTTGGTAAAAATTGCTGAAGAGAACAAAAGAATGTGCGCTTTTGTGGATATGCTCCAGCATAAAGTTAAATTGATGGAGGTTCGTCTTTCAAATGAAGAGTTGAATGAAATGGAAGATGAAACTGTGGAGGCATCCCGAAACGGCAAAGGTGTAAACTTAAATTTGTCCTTTATGTTGTTTATATAGGAGAGAAATAGTTTATAACATTGTATTTCTTGGAATTATGATTAGGAAATGCCGTAGTTGAAGAGAAGGAAACCGGGGAAGGTGATAAAAAGGTAGGGGAGTTCCCACTAGAAAATGAAAGTGAAGGTGAAGAGAGAAACGAGGCCACTGAAATTGAGGAAGAAGTTGCTATTATTGTGAATGAGGTTGGGGATGGTGATAAAGAGGTAGGGGAGGTCCCACCTGAATATGTAAGCGAGGGTGATAAAGAGGTAGGGGATGAACTCGATGCTCCGGTTGAGGCCACTCAAATTGAGGAAGAAGGTTCTGCTATTGTGAATGAGGCCGGGGATGGTGATAAAGAGGTAGGGGAGTTCCCACCTGAAAATATAAGCAAGGGTGATAAAGTGGTAGGGGATGAACCTGAAGCCCCGGTTGAGGAAACGGTCAAGGAAACCCGAAACGGTGAAGGTATAATGTGAAACTTGTCATTTTGATTTGTTCATTATGTAGTTTGATGAGAGAATTAGTTCATAACATTTAATTTCTTGAAATTATGATTAGGAAATTCCGTGGGTGAAGAGATAAATGAGGGCATTGAAATGAAGGAGGAAGTTGTTGAAAAGCTAAACGAGGTTATGGAATGTGATGTAGATGTAAATGGTGGCATAGAGGAAGAGCAAGTTGATATAAGGGAGGAAGGTGAGGGAAACCCAAACGGCGAAGGCATAATTAAATCTGTCCTTTATGTGTTTTGGTGAGAGAATTAGTTTATTCATAAAATTTTGTTTCTTGAAATTATGATTAGGCAATGCCGTAGGTGAAGAGAGAGCCGAGGTCATCTTAAATGAGGATGATTTGGAAAAAGTGGGCGGGAAAAAAGTTGTTAAAGGTAGATTTCCAAAAATAATTAATTTGAGCTTATGTTAGTAGATATATGTATAATCCAAACTAATTACGTCATTGAATGTTTTATATAGTTGTACGTTTCAATCTACCGACGCCGCCGGAAAAAAGAAAAGCAATTAGCAGCCCTTATATTAAACTACCGAAAAAAGGAAAGTGAATAAGTATGATGCTTATAATCCGTTCCGAAAAATGGATCCTGTGATGATAAAAGTCTTGATCAGTTTATAGATTCATGTGAAGACAGGTATGAATGTCATACGGTTAAAGTAAACCATAATTTGTAAACCCTATTTTGATGATTAATTAGTTTTTCTTCCTTTTTATTTATACAGTGTACAGGTGAGTTTGGTTGACTGTGACATCCAAGCAAGTATTTTGAAAGGAATTGTGAGGGGGGCGAGCTTGCCAAGCAACGTAAGTAGTATATGCTTTAGATTGTGAATTAACAGCAATTTAGATTCAAAAAGTATGTTTTTGTTTAGTAGTATATATTTTTTTTTTGATATTCAGGTAATGGATACTTCATTGTGTGAAATTCGACGGCGATGCTTAGTGGACCCGAACATGTTTGACCAAAATGAACGTGTCATGGATACGCTATTTGCAAGTTATGTCAAAGGCTTTCACACACGACACATGAGAAAGTAAAGCAAAGGAGGAATTAATACAGTATGCAAAGGACGATTTGATAGAGTATTTATGAATATTGTAAAGGGGGCAGCTCCTGAATTTAGCAAATCATGGGAAGGTTGCACAAGTTTGTATGTGCCGATGATAGAGAAGGATCATTGGTTTCTTCTGAAAATTGATCTGAGTGGGAGGATAATTTACGTGTATGACAGCCTTCCGGGGCATGTCAGAAAAGTGCTTCTTGCTAGTTGTGTCACGCCTATGCAAGTTGTGATACCGCTTTTACTGAAGAACCATGTAAAAGGCTATGAGAATTAATCTGTGAGAAAACTAGCAGTGAAGAGCGTGGATTGTCCATCTCAAGATAATGGGTACGTTTCATAAATTTATGCAATATATATAGGGATTATTAAGGTATTCGTTGTCGTGACTAACTTATCTTGTAATTCTTGTAATTTCGTAGGAGTGATTGTGGCATTTTAGTTCTTAAATTCGTGGAGTTCATGCTTGGAGGAGTGGATCTATCATTGATTCGGAGTGCGCATATGCCGGATTGGCGAAAGAAGTTGGTTGCGGGATTGCTTTCATGGAACTTGCAGACATAGAAATTGCATATGCATTTATATGTCATTGTAAAATTGTGTTAACCATCTATGAGGGTTTTTGTTATGACTTATCATTAAACTATGTCATTTTAATTTTTACAGAAGAATGGGGGTGGTTTGAAGTTTGAAGGAGAACTAAAATGTTTATTGTTGTTTTGAAGAATGATGTTTTAAAACAGAACTATGGTTCCTTTATTATTAATATGTATTGTATTGGTAATTGTTATTTTGATAAAAAAGTATTTTGAAGGAGAAATTTGGTTTCATTCTTATTATTATGTATATTGTATTTGTAATTGTTATTTTCTTCCATGTTTGAGAATTAGGGTTTGATTCATTAGTTGGTTAACATTATTTGTTAGAAAATTTGACCCATTGAAATAAAGAAGTTAATTTAGTGATTCTTAAAGAATTATACAAATCAATATAGTTAACGTAAAGGTGTAATTGTAATTGAAATTGAAATTGTAATTGATTAACATTATAATATTTGATGATTTGTCATTTACCCTTAACATAATGGATTCATTTCTTAATTTTAACTTTACACAGTTTCAAGTTTGTTTTGACACACGTTACACAAGTTCAAGATTGTTTCGGTCAATGAGACATGTTTGAGATTGTTGCGGGTAAGAACTAGAAATAAACTATTAAAAAATGATAAATGGGCCTATAAATAGTAGTATATCGAAGAGATACGAGTGTGAAGGGTCTCATGGTAGTGTAAATCGAAGAGATACAGTTACGATTGTGAAGGGTCTCATGGTAGTGTAAATCGAAGAGATACATATATCAATCTGAAGGGTCTCATATAGGAAAAATCGAAGAGACGCCACCACCTTTAAAAAAAGGTAAAATGGGCCTATAAATAGTAGTA
This sequence comes from Gentiana macrophylla, assembly GCA_026214975.1. Taxonomy (NCBI): domain Eukaryota; kingdom Viridiplantae; phylum Streptophyta; class Magnoliopsida; order Gentianales; family Gentianaceae; genus Gentiana; species Gentiana macrophylla. The sequence continues at coordinate 61,366,574 of CM047809.1, forward strand.
TAACCACAGGTGTACAATTCATATTTATTACAAATAAAAACAGAAAAGAAGAAGAAGAAAATGGATAAGCATACTAAGGAGATCGTAGATTTAAGAAACCAGGTTGAAGAATTGAAAAGAAAATTGGACGCACGAAGACATGAATGCCATTATGAAATTGATCAACTAAAAATATGGATGACACAGGAGTCAGATTCCATGTATCTTGAAGTGGCGTATATCAATGACAACAACAAAATAGTCAAAAAGAAAATCAACGATCTGATACGACTGTGCAATGATGCTTACAAAATTGCAGTGCGATGTGCATCTGCATTCGTGCACTATCACATGATGCCATGGCCGGGGAACAATAATGTTTCTTTGGCCCCAAGTGGAGTTGGGGTTCGACCACAAACTCTCCCAATAAGAGAGCATGTTATAGAGTTCTTGGATCACGGCATGTGATCAAATCCCATCCCCATCCAAAGCCCACTTTATCTACATATTTGTATTTTCTTTAATAATATTATGTTGTAAAAATTTTATGAACTTGAAATTATTTAAAATATTATCAGTCTGCTTTGATATTATGTAATAACTTTTCTTATGAAATCATTTATAATGTTATCTTTTAAGTGTTTTATAATTGTTTGTTTGAATGATATCATGGATTTAGTTTCTTTTGTTTTTAGAAACGTATGGATGTAGTTTCTTATACACCAGTTGTTGCATGCATGCAAATAAATTAGGGTATTAAGGTTTGCAATCAATAGAATAGTAGAATAAGAAAGGAGGGGATTTGGATGAATAAAGAAGAAGAACCTTTATATATGTTTCTGCAATTAATAAAAAGTACAATAAAATAGGGGGGGGTCTGCAAATGAAAAGTACAATTAATAAAATAATATTGTCAGAGTAATAATAATGGTACAATTTCACAGACATTGCTTAAAGTAACTCGTAAAATGACCCTCAGAATCTTTTGGATTTTCTAGGTCATTGCTTTTCCAAATATAGCTTAAATTCCTAAAATAACCATGTGCTACCAAGCCCCTTAAAAATGCCTCTTAAAATAGCTAGTGTGAATCATTTTGAAAAAAAGACTCGTATATAACATTTATCAATCTATAGAGTGGAGACAAGTCACTTGTAAACCTTAAACAAAGCAACAATACCAAGCCTCTATTGAAGAGAATGGCGAGAATTTTATGGCACAGGACCAAACTAAACTCAAATATACAACTACTGGGGGAGGTGGAGTCTTGTTTGATGGTTGAATATGTGCACAGGGTGAAGGACTGCACAATAGCCATAGACTGGAAGGAGATGATTCAGATGTGGAATGTGAGTCTATCATCAGTAGGACCGAAGGATCCCAAGTTGGAATTCCTGGAAGCAATGATTCATATTAATTTTTCTTCTTTTGAGAACATCCCCTCTCATCACACAGGTATCATTAAGATCCTTATTTGGAATTGCAGAGGTGCTGGCTCCAAAGAATTTAGGAGGCACATCAAAGAGTTCCTTTTGAAACAGAAACCTGATGTGGCGGTCCTTCTTGAAACCGTCCAGGCGAAAAAAGCCTTTAAAGTCATTGCTAAGATTGGTTTTACAGTTCCATACAAGATCCTCCTCCTATTGGAAGATCTCGAGGTATTTGTATCATTTGGAATTCAGATTTGCTCGATATTAATCAGATTGAAGCCCGCCAAATAGAATTCATGTCATCATCTCTGAGAATAATCTTTGTAGGATTGATAACTTCAACTTCAATGTCAAGAATTGTAACTTGATACATTTGGGCTACTCGGACTGCCGCTTTTAATTGGAGCAACCATGCAACTACAGATCGGAGACTCTTGTACCATCAAGATGGGGCTCATCTCCTAAAGTCCATTCTTAGTATTTGATTTTAACACATGTATAATGTTGTTATGACTATTGGATGTTCTATTTAATGCATTCTTGTTGTGAAGGTGCCTCATTGGATTACTTTGGAATCTCCTGCTGAGGGCCAGATTAAGGTCAACACTTATGCCAGCTGCATGGAAATTGATGAGAATGGTAGAGGCATGGTGGCCATTGGTGGGGTCTTCTTAGACGGTAATGGAAGATTGTATAGAGGATTCGTGGGATTTATGGGAAGAAACTCCATCCTTCAAGGGGAATTGCTGGCTATCAAAGAAGCTTTGTGGATTGCTAAGGACTATGGTGTCTCCCAGGTTGTTGTAGAATCTGACTTTGTCTCTGCTGTAATGGCTATTAACGGTGGATCTAGGAATGATGACGACAGACTGCTAGTTGATGATATCCTTGCCTTAAAGAATTCTGGCATAAATGCTAATGTGTGATATTCAAATAAAAGGCAGGATGATGGAATAATAGCCAAAGGTTAGTATCATCAACATTTACAATTTTGGGTGCATGTAATTGTACTTCATTTCTTACTTAGGTTCATTTTGGAACTGATTATCAAGTTTAAACCCTATAATCAAGTTTAAAACAAAACCATATAACTGGACACAAAGTTAAAGTTGGGTAGAAAATTTTATTTTGATAGATATATTAAGATAAATAAAGATTAATCACGATAGAATAAAATTAAACCATACTCCTTAATTAATATAGCTGGACACAAAGTTAAAGTTGGGTAGAAAATTTGATTTTTTGATAGATATATTAAGATAATTAAAGAATAATGAAGATAGAATAAAATAAAACCATACTCCTTAATTAGTGCTAAGGTTTAACATTAAAATACTCACGATATAATAAGGTAGTTAATTGCGTACGTTGTGATATTATTGAAGGATTAATTATTATAGGAAAGGTTCTCAAAATGAATTTGTTTTGGTTTTTTTAAATAAAAGGTGGAATTTGATTTAGAAAATATGAATACAAGGTTTTGATTCGTTTCAACTACCAAAGTCATGAAGGTTTATGAAGCGTTGGAATTGTTTCAACTACAAAGTCAGTTTTTGAAAAGTGAAACGCCGTATCCATTTAATTGCTTGCAACGCTACAATTACCTAGGGTTAACCTAGGCTATATATATTCTGGGATGATGCTGAGATAAATTCTGTATATCTCTAAATCAGGAAGCACATCAAAGAAAAAAAAATGGCAATGGAAAGAAACGAATTCATGAAAATGCTGGAGGAAGAAAGGCAACAGATTCGAATCATATTCAAGCAAGAACTGGAGGAAGAGATGAAGCGGTTAAGGAAGAAATTTATGCACCAACTGGAGGAGCAAAAGCAAGACATGATGGCACAGAGATGGGAACTTCTTCATGAAACCGAGAACATCAACTTGAAGGTGGTTGAGGAGGTTGAATCAAGAGATTGTGAGGTGGCAAATCTGAAAGAGACGATGCAGACCTACAAGAGGAAGATCAATCAAGTTGTCCAGGTTTGCAACGAGATGACGGGGAAAATGATTGCACATCTGCCACATTATCTGTCATTTCTTAAAAATTTTGTTGTTGTTATGTCTGCTTGTTTAATTTTAATTTTACTTTGCTTGTTTGCGTAAACTTTGGGTTTAATTTTAATTTTTGTTTGTATAATTTATTTTCATGTCCTGAAACTAACTTTTATTTTTATGTTCATGTTTATTGTATAATATATTTATCTGAAATATTTCTGTTCTTTTGGAAATTGCCATGAGCTTGCTTTTGGTTCTAATGTCCTCCTAGTCCAATTTTGTTTGTTATGCTTTTTCTTTGGGGTTGGTTCTGGTTTTGTGTATGTTACACAAGTTAAAGCTTGTATGCACCAACTGGAGGAGCAAAAGCAAGACATGATGGCACAGAGATGGGAACTTCTTCATGAAACCGAGAACATCAACTTGAAGGTGTTTGAGGAGGTTGAATCAAGAGACTGTGAGGTGGCAAATCTGAAAGAGACGATGCACATCTGCCACATTATCTATGAGTTCTGAAAAACTTTGTTGTTGTTATGTCTGTTGTTTAATCTTAATTTTAATATTCTGGTTTTGTATATGTTACACAAGTTAAAGCTTGTGTCGATTTGAATCGTATGTTGTTATTTTAACAGACTTGGAAATGAGCAGACTTGAATCATATGTAGTTTATAAGAAAATAAAATGATTTGTATTTCTTATGTGAGTTGAATGAAAAAATTAATTAGTGTCTGATATAAAAGATAGAAAAAAGATTACATTAATTAACGGGGAGAATTAATGTAATTATAGGATTTTCATACTTTATAAATTATAATAATAAAGAATATAAGGAAGAAAAAAAAACAACAAAAGAGGATTGGATGAAAAAAAAAACTACTCTGCGTGATAAACAAGAAGGAAATAAAAGAGAGAATATACCGTCCCATCGCATGCATAGAATGCGTGAAAAAAGTAAAAAGAGGACAAAACATGACAGAATCAGTGGCAGGGGGCCATTGTTGACTGGGGACCGTCCATTCCCCCTTCATTTCTATTCATTTCATTTTGTTTTTAAGCGAGTAGATAGTAGTACCGTTTTCTGAGACGAGTAATGATAGAGGGACAACCGATGTGTCACGACAATTGACATTACGGTGATTTTTACACAATAAGTCCGTTTAGAGTATGTCACACAATCAGTCCGTTTAGGGTGTCTTACGTGGGTATGTCACACAATAAGTTCGTTTATGGTGTCATACGTGAGATGTCACACAATAAGTCCGTTTAGGGTGTCTTACGTGAGTATGTCACACAATAAGTTCGTTTATGGTGTCATACGTGAGATGTCACACAATAAGTCCGTTTAGGGTGTCTTACTTGAGTATGTCACACCATGAGTAGTCCTAATTGAATCAGAAGTCCGGTTATAGTGCCTTACGTGAGTATGTCACACAATAAGTCCTTTTATGGTGTCATACGTGAGTATGTCACTCAATAAGTCCGTTTATGATGTCATACGTGAGATGTCACTCAATAAGTCCGTTTAGGGTGTCTTACGTGAGTATGTCACACAATAAGTCCGTTTAGGGTGTCTTACATGAGTATGTCACACAATAAGTCCGTTTATGGTGTCATACGTGAGTATGTCACACAATCAGTCCGTTTAGGGTGTCTTACGTGAGTATGTCACACCATAAGTAGTCCTAATTGAATCAGAAGTCCGGTTATGGTATCTTACGTGAGTATGTCACACAATAAGTCCTTTTATGGTGTCATACGTGAGTATGTCACTCAATAAGTCCGTTTATGGTGTCATACGTGAGATGTCACTCAATAAGTCCATTTAGGGTGTCTTACGTGAGTATGTCACACAATAAGTCCGTTTAGGGTGTCTTACGTGAGTATGTCACACAATAAGTCCGTTTATGGTGTCATATGTGAGTATGTCACACAATCAGTCCGTTTAGGGTGTCTTACGCGGGTATGTCACACAATAAGTTCGTTTATGATGTCATACGTGAGTATGTCACTCAATAAGTCCGTTTAGGGTGTCTTATGTGAGTATGTCACTCAATAAGTCCGTTTAGGGTGTCTTACGTGAGTATGTCACAGAATAAGTCCGTTTAATTTTGTTTTAATTATTATTATTAATTTTTATTTAGTTGTAAGAAGATGTATATTAACTATTTTTTTTAATAATCAAATGATGTAACTAGAATAAATAAATAAATATAATCAAATGATGTAACTAGAATAGATATTATTTGGATTATTTTGATTTTTTTTAAATTATGTGATCGGAACCCTACTCTCCCCCTCCATCATCATCAATTCCCGTCCTTAAGCTGCTCCCCTCTCAATTGTCGCAACCAAAATTTTTTCTTTCCCGCTAAGAATCGCCCAAAATTTAGAAATTTTCAAATTTCCCTGTTTGATTTGATTCGAATTCTTCACCCACAACTAAGCCCTCTAACCAACCCAAGTACACCCCCGCCCCTTTCATTGATGTGTTTCCCTCTTTTGATCTTCCCACCATTCAACCTTCAAAATCTCCTTTAAAGAAACCAGCTAGAGCTAATTTTGGTGAGTTACTCTGCTCTTTTGTTTTAGCTTTTCTTCTAGGGGCTTTCCGATGTACCTCTTTTGTTTTTCCAGAATGTTGTTACATTTTTTTGAATTTGAGCTAATTTGTAACATATTTTTGTGTGAATTAACAGAGCATCAATGCCTTAACAGAGCTAATTTTGGTGAGTTACTCTGCTCTTTTGTTTTAGCTTTTCTTCTAGGGGCTTTCCGATGTACCTCTTTTGTTTTTCCAGAATGTTGTTACATTTTTTTGAATTTGAGCTAATTTCTAACATATTTTTGTGTGAATTAACCGAGCATCAATGCCTTAACAGAGCTAATTTTGGTGAGTTACTCTGCTCTTTTGTTTTAGCTTTTCTTCTAGGGGCTTTCCGATGTACCTCTTTTGTTTTTCCAGAATGTTGTTACATTTTTTTGAATTTGAGCTAATTTCTAACATATTTTTGTGTGAATTAACCGAGCATCAATGCCTTAACAGAGCTAATTTTGGTGAGTTACTCTGCTCTTTTGTTTTAGCTTTTCTTCTAGGGGCTTTCCGATGTACCTCTTTTGTTTTTCCAGAATGTTGTTACATTTTTTTGAATTTGAGCTAATTTCTAACTTATTTTTGTGTCAATTAACAGAGCATCAATGCCTTAAGAGAGCTAATTTTGGTGACTTACTCTGCTCTTTTGTTTTAGCTTTTCTTCCAGGGGCTTTCCGAGGCAACTCTTATGTTTTTCCAGAAATTTGGTTACATTTTTGTTAATTTGAGCTAATTTCTAACATATTGGGGTGAATTTACCTAGACATCAATTACTTAACAGAGCTAATTTTGGTGAGTTACTATGCTCTAATGAATTATGTTTTTTTTGAAACAAAGAACCAGTCAAATTCACTCATAGATTGCACTCTTGAGAATCGGGAGCACTTGTTAGGGGCGTTTAGTTATTTATTTGAGATATAGACACACCATTTAATACAATTCTTTTCATAGTGCCTGCAATCTCTGAAACGAACCTGAAGCAAAATATGAAGGGTACTTCTCCGATTTCCAGTTCTTCTAGCAAGGCAAATGAATCTGGGACATTTCATGAGCGTACATTGTTATGCAAATATGGCGTTCCTGCAAAATTGGTGACTTCAGGAACAGATGCTAACCTAGGGAGACTGTTCTACGGTTGTCCTTATTGGCCGGTATGACTAATTAGTTTGGTTATACTTTCCATTTACTTTCAAGGGATAATGTGTCTGTATAATAATTGGAATTTCTTATTTTGCGTGATGATGAAGTCAAATGTGACTATTTCATATGGTAGGACAAGGTGTCTCAGATCTCTTCGGGCCATATGGCAAAGTGTCTTCATCTACTAGGCCATATGGCAAGGTGTCTTCATCTACTGGGCCACATGAAGATGTTACCTCTGTGAACTTGATTAAGAAAACAAATAAACTTGAATGCACAATCGGTGTCCTTCAAAATGATATTGAAATGATAAAGTGCATGCGAGACAATGATGCAAAAAAAAATTGAACAAGTTGAAATCAACGTCACTGAGTTATTGAGAGGTCGCAATTCAGATTCCATGGTTCAAATGTTACTCCATGATAGAGAAAGGATTGCTCGCCTGGAAACACTACTTGAGAAGACCAGGGTAGGGAACAATTCATCTCAAAAGAAACTTGTATTATTGACTATTACTTGTCTAACCTTTTATTTCGTATTTCATCTTACGAAATAAAAACTTAAGTTCTTTGTATTCTGTATTTCTTTGTATATTTCTGTACATTTCACTTGGTTTTCTTATCTAACGGTTATTTGATGGATTTGAATGGTAATCACATTAAACAAAAAGGAGAACAACCAACACATCAATGTATTCCTGGGGCTACACAAGCTTGAACTTGTTTCCAGGGCCGACACAAGTTTAAACCTGTTTCTAGAGTGAATGTTTACAAACACCCTTAATGGACGCAAAACACCACATTCGTGACACTCGAACAACTTCCCTTCACATTAAACAAATGAGAACAACCAACACATCAATTTGCCATCATTCAACATCATCTACATCTTCCAGATTTAAACATCAACCAATCAACCAAAGAAGAACAACCAACACATAGAATTTTCCATTATTCAAAATACAATAACAAACAAACACATCAACACATCACTTTCCATTATTCAAAATACAACACAAGTTACGTCTTCGAATCTTACACATCAACCAATCATCCTCAATGTTTAAACAGCCACAATATGTAAAACTCTCATCCTCTTCATCAACATTAATACTTAAACTGCCACAATATGTATCCCATCGCCTTCCTGTAACATTGTCAAAGAAAAAAGGTAACAAGCTTAATGCAATGTAACATGATTGAATATAAAAAGAACTCTAAATATTAATACATACAATACCTTATCATGGTAAAGTAGGAGTGTCGCTGGTGAGCATTTCTCCACCAATCAAACTATTACAAGTGGAAGCGTAATGACCATTGACACCGCATTTTCCACAAACATACTTCGTCTTTCTATCCCCGGCTGAGCGTTTTCTCTTTTTTGATGGCCGTCCACTTTGTCTCTTTGCCACCTTCGGTGGCAAAACCACATCGTTAAGCACATCATCGGGATACACACATTCATCTTCATTTTGAAATGGATACACACATTTGGAATAACCTAGCCTCCAACAATTGACGCTATAATACCAAGTGCAATACATGGAGGCTTGCTTCCCTGTATACTTCAACACAGCAGATGCATGCTCGGATGGATACATATCCATCTGGAATTTTTTACTTGTACACGTCTTCAAATCCAACTCAACGATGTAAGTAATAACAACATCCTTGTCACGAACATCATACTTATCTAGGGAAAGTGTATTAACTGAAAATCGTGTCGCTGACTCGAAGCTTTTGTTCACTTTGATTTCAATTTTTGGAGTAAGAGAATCTTGACAATTTGTAGATGATTCATTTCTTTTAGCAAACCAATCCTGTAACATCTCCCGGATATGTTCAATCAACCCAAAAATTGAAAATTCTCATGCACGTTTTAGCCTAGGATTCACAGACTCGGCATGGTTTGTGGTCATTATGTTGTAACGAAATCCCTCAAATTTAGCTCTAGCCCACATAGGGAATTCTGCTTCTTTCAAATATTCGTCAGCTTTCGGACATTTACTACATAAAGTTTCGAAATGCAACTTGAATTCTGCTTCTGTATAGGCCTCTGCAGCTTTCTGAAAGAGCTTTCCCACACCACATATGGGATAATTCATCATCAAATTCTTTTGCATGTGATACATACAATGCCCATGGTGCGCATTCTTAAACACCGCCTTGAAAGATGTTTTAATACTATCGGCACGATCAGAAAGTATCGCAAGATCATTCGTGTCCCCAATGATGGGCTTTAGCTTATCAAAAAACCATGTCCAAGACTCTATACTTTAAGAAGCAACAACACCCCAATCAAGTGGAAATATTTAATGATTTGCATCTTGACATGTTGCCACAAGTAAGGTCCCTTTATAACGCGTTTTTAAAAGCGTTCCGTCCACAGAAATGACTTTCCGCATCGCCAAATAAAATCCCTCAATACTTTGATCAAGTGCCATGAAAAAGTATTTGAAAACATTCCCATCATTTTTTTCAATATGATATACAGTGTCCGGGTTTCTAGCCTTCAGCCTATAACAATATTTGGGTAATTCTCCCCAACTTTTGTTTGGATTACCCCTCATCAATCCTTCTTCATAACCCTTAGCCATGTATGCCTTGCAATAAGTTACATCATATCCAAATTCTTGCTGGAAATCATGCATCAAGTCCTTTGGTGCGTTAATACGATTGGCATCTTTAAACCTTCTGGCAAAGTATGTGCCAATTAGCTTGTACGTAGCATGTCTATGTTCTTTTCGAGGAGCAATAGGTGGGCAGCTATGCTTATTTGCATACGTTACCACTACAAATCGCTCAGAAGGTGCTTGAAGTTTGGTGGCTCGCAAACGCCATTTGCATCCGGCGGCTACATATAAAACTGAATAAACGCTTTTGTTGGAAGTTTGCAAGTTTGAATACCAAAAAACTTTTGAATTTAAATGGATCATTCACACGAAAGTCTTCATGTTCGGGAATGCACACTAAAGTATCACCTACAGTACGGCTACAACGAAAGTCTTCATGTTCAATTCTGTGCACGTTAACCATAGTTGGGGGTGCATTCAAGGGATCAACAATCTCATTTCTCACAACAAAGCCATCAAGATTCTCATTTGACAATTCATCAGCCCCGCTCATGCTAATTCTCTGATATGATTCTTCTAAATAAACATCTTCACCGAAATTCACCAATAAGGAGTCTTCAAGTTGCTCATTAAAGTCCATGTTGTCACCCCACGTATTCAAATGAGAATCTTCGACCCATGTCACTATGCTTTCTATTCTAACATCCAACATCTCTTCCATGGCATTCACAACAACATCCACATCTATCTCTTCATTAACAGTCTTTTCAACACATATCTCTATGCTTTCTATTCTTACATCCAACATCTCTTCAATGGCATTCCCAACAACATCCATATCTATCTCTTCATTAACATTCTTTTCAACACATGTCTCCATGCTTTCTCTTCTTACATCCAACATCTCTTTCATCCCATTTGCCAAAACATCAACATTTGTCTCTTCATCTCTTTCAACACATGTTTCTTGACTTTCCGACACATTTACTACTTCAAATGTTTCTTGACTTTCATAAACCTCGGTACACTTTTCATTTTCCTTCAAACATATTAATAAAGCATCTTGTTTTAAATTACAAACGTATATAAACCGATTCACAAGCTTATTGCAATCAAGCACCATCGGTCTAGCTTTACTAATGGGGACCATATATTTCATCTCAAACTCATACTTAGTTGTATCGATTTCCAACTCATTTTTCACCATGTCATACAATTCTTCAAATGTAATGTTCTTTTTGACACTCAGAATCGTCGAAACTTCTTCATATTCACACCCTACATACTTCCAAGACCATAGACCATTGACGTCTTTTTCAATCTCCACAGGGTAAAATATAAAAATACAAACTTTATCTTCCATCACGCTTCACCGAGATCCTGTTTTTATTCAATACAATAATTACAAACGAATATACACATAGACAAAATCCATAATTCCGTTCAAATAGCCATTAACAAGTTTAAACTTGTGTCACACTATAATCAATCCACCTTGAAATGAAGATAGAAGTTCACATAGCCATTAACAAGTTTAAACTTGTGTCACACTCTAATCAATATTTTAAGATTAATACGATTACCATTCACTGGAAATGCAAATAGATATAACCAAATAGATATATATATATATATATATATATATATATATATATATATATATATATATATATATATATATATATATATATATATATATAGGTAGTCATACCGTGTAACATCCCGACTTTTCTAAAAAGGGTAAAAGAGTCTTTTAACAAATTCAGGTTTTTCGGGTTATTTAATTAAACGATTTGAAGTATATTTATATATATATATTTTGTTATATAAGAGAGAAAAACCAGATTTTTGTTAAGCAAGGGTGTTTTAGTAAAAAGGGGCTTATTTTGGAAGTGGGTATATAAGGTTAACCTAACACTAATCTCCTAAACCTAATTAGAAATCAGTTTTCACGTTTCCCCCTCCTCTCCTGCGCAAATGAGAAAGAAAAGGGAGAGACTAGAAGAGTTCTTCAACCATCAATGGGAGGGTTGATCGTTTTTCTGAGCAAATTCAAGAGTTGGAATCGTCGTGTAGAGGACAGCGTTTTGCCTTCGGTTTGGTTGTGTTGCAGCAGCTTTTCTCTGAGTTTTGATCTGGTTGGTGGCTGCATTTAGGTAAGGAGAAACCCTTACGTTTCAGTTTTGAAATATGTGGTATTTGTGTTGATTTCTTGTTGTTTTGAGGTTTTTAAATTGCGTTAAATTGATGTCTATGATATGGTTGATGTTGGGTATGGTTGGTAGATTATTTAGATGGAGTTTGGTTAAAAAAGATTGGGTTTTTGGATTGAAAACCGAAGGAAAACGATGAAGGATCGCGTTTCAGTTTTCTGGAAATTCCCAGGTCGGACGGGCGTCCGGTTTTCTGGACGGGCGTCCAACCTTGGACGGGCGTCTGGGATCCTCGGACGGGCGTCTGAGGTGCAGTTTTTGATACAGGATTGAAAGGGGATGTCTGGACGGGCGTCCACTTTTTGGACGGGCGTCCAGAGCCTTCAGACGGGCGTCTGGTCCTTCAGACGGGCGTCCACCTGAGCCGGGTCTCGGCTTGTTTAAATTGGCTTTCGACTATCGTTTAGGGTTGTTTAATCAACCTTAAACCTTTGTAAACGTATTATTATTTTATTATAACACCTTTAAACCTTACTTAGGCTAGAATTGGTCTTTTGATCATGATGAGTGGTGTCGGTAAGGGAGTGTTATCTAAATGAACTAGGAGGGCCAGTTAATCACCTAATACTACACAACTTGCTAGATAAAAGATTAAACACCATGTGGTCTTGGGTAGATCCTGAAGATCTATAGCGTGATGTGTGAACAGACAGTCAAAGTGAGTGTCCTATCGGCCTGCAGGCCTATAGGCATCGCCGTATGTTCATACTATCGGAACCGGTTATTGTATCCTGAAGATTTCAATACGTTCCGGGGTTATTGTATCCTGAAGATTTCAATATGTCACGTTCCACCTTGATTGCATGTTGTAACAAAGATAAGCTAAGTAGTTACAGTTTAGGCATATTGGGAGATGTAACCTTTATGCGTAGAATCGAGTTTGTCTTGCCTATTTAGTTGAAACCTAACAATGTTCAATCTTTTATATATTCTAAGCTTAAACGTACTTCTCTTCCTTACTGAGTATTATATACTTACCCCTTGTGCATGTTTTTGTTATGTGTGCTTGGGGGTGAGAAGGCGAAACAGAGTCTGAGTATTTCAAGAGTATGTCCTCGAGGAGGATCTCTGAGCTTGATATTTCATTCTTCGCACTTTTGTTTACATTTGAATTGTTGCACTATTTTTTTATATACTTTGTTCATAGTACTTTGGGATGACGTGTGATCATCTTTATTTCTTATCTCATAGTATTTCGTTTGGACTTTCGAGGATTTCAGGTTGTATTGTTTTGATACACTTTCGACTTTTAGTACCATTTAAGTATTCTAGTATCTTTATGGATATTCATTACCCGAGCATTAAATTCCGCGCTTTGATTGTATTGATTGTAGGCTTACATATATAAATGAATTAAATTTTATTTATATATGTGCCGAACGTCGTATTTCCGGATAAGGGCTCGGTATCCGGGAACGGGGCGTTACAGTTGGTATCAGAGAGAAGCGTTCCTTGCTTTTCTAGGCTTCCCTTTCTTAAGATAAGACCTTTAAGACTGCTTAGTAACCATTCTGACTTCTTTGATCTTTCAGAATTGCAGGAATTCATAGAAGTTTCTTTGCTGACCTAAATCTTTGTTTTTAAGATAAGGTATCTTAGATCTTTTAGAACCTTTCTGACTTCTTTTGTTCTTGGTGGCAAATCGTAAAACTAAGAATCTTTAGAGCTTGGTCAAGTTTCACTAGGACCAGGTGAAGAGTCTTCCTTGGCAAAGGTTAGTTAGAGTTTCAAGCTCACATCCTTTATGTGATGCCCTCTAGTGTTCCTTCTAGGATCTTTAGCAGAACCCTTCTCTTCCTTTGGAGCTTCTAGACTTTTCTCCTTTTGCTCTTTCCTTGGAGGATTTAAAGTTTTCTTATTGCGACCTTTTGATTCAATCATTACCTTGATTTTGTATTTTGGTGTTATGCAAAACGCAGGTAAAACAACTTTGTTCACGTTTCTATATGTCTTTTAATATTACTTCTAATGTTTCAAAAATTATATAAATTTGCAGTCACTTAGGAAATTGCCTTATCTACATTTTCTATTTTGGCATCAATTTAGTTTTCAATATGGATTGTTCATAAATTGTTTAACAAGGAGGAGTACTCTGTTCAGAAAATTCTGCAGCGGTACTCTTACTTATGAGTCTGTTTTGAATAAGCTAAAAATCTTCAAATGACTTGAATTTTTGATATGTTGTAGAAAAATCTCTGATCTGCAATTTTTGTTTTGGAGTCAAGTGCTAATTCTTTCTAGTTTGAGTTCAATCTGCAAATTAATGCAGATTTTAAATTTCTGAAAGTTTTGACAGCTTGCGTGAGCTTGGCGGAAATAATTATTTTTAACCAACTTATGCTTTTCCATAAATTCTGAATTTTGTGTAGCATATGTAAAGCTTGTATACCTACAACTTTTCTTTTTACATCTTGTTCAAAATTAATTTGGGTTACTTTGTGCAAGTCAATCACTTCATGGTTGATGTATGTACTTAAACTCTTAAAACCCTTTTAAGTACTTGTTCATGAAAGGCCATACAACATTCTTTCACCTTGGAAGTTTAGATGTGGGGTAGTATGTGTTGGGAAGGCTTTGAAGCATAAGACCCTAACTTACTTGTTATCCAAAATAAGAAGTTTAGTGAGTAGATATTAAGTGTTGTAGATTTAATACCCTTTTGTGACAAGAAACACTTACATGGTGACTTTCCAATCCCATGTTTTCTTTAACGAGGTACCTTTTATAATCATTTGGATTCACACTTAGTTACCTCTAATTTCAAATGTTTTTCCCTTTGCATACTATTTGTGACCAATGTGGTAGCTGGATCATCCGTTTGAAACTTTTGAACTCGGTAAGAGTTCTTCCATGGCGAAGTTTTATTTTTCAAGTGTGCGCATACTTTGATGTTTTTTTTTTTTTATGAAGATGTTTTCATAGTGTCAAATGCTTGATTTAAAGGAAATGAGTTTCTCATCCTTTGAACTATTTGAACTGGCAACTGCATACCCTTTCATTGCATCATGTTTAGCAAATTCGGGTCAATACACTTTTACATCCTAGTGATTACCTTCAATGCATCCCATACACGATGTTTTGGTGCAGAAAACTTTTGTTTAAAGACTCAACTCTTTTATTAGAATTTTATACATTTCGAAAACAAGTGGAAAGATCAAACTTTCTCAAAACATCCATTTTAACTACATAATCTTTTGTCTTCCGGTAAGAATACGTGAACAACCATTCCTTACCAAAGTGTTATTTAGTAACTCCAGGCTACTTTTAAAAAAAAATTATATACATGTATTCAAAAGTTCTATCGATAATTACTTTCAAGATACTGCATCTTTTACTCCTTATGAAATTTTTGTCTTTGAATAAGCGAGTAGTTGAACCTCCCTTACAACTCATGCACGTCTTGTAAAGCTACGTTTGATAAAGGATTTTAGCATGCAACTTATTTTGTTAAGAGTTTTCCTCGACAAAGAAATTTTTTTACTACAGGTGTTAAGTTGTTTTGTTTTATTCTAAACCTTCTTTCTTCAAATTGGAAGAAGTGACTTTCTGATTTTTTGTTATTCTAAGAACAAAGGGTTGTCCTTATCCTTTGAACATTTTCCCCTTCAATTCAAAACCTTTTAACAAAATCACAATAGTCCTTATTGTGTGAATCTTTGAACGACACAAAAACATGCACTATTCGAAACTCTTGTGTTTTCTTTACTCAGTCGTCACTTATGATTTCTTCACGAAGCACTTCTCCGGTTTACCTTTATCTTTGAACCTTTGGAGAAGATGTTTCCCCTCTTTCAAAAATAATATTTTAACTACAACGGTTGTTGAAAGAAATAGATTATGCATTTTCTGAATTCTTTTGCTTTCTTTTCCACGTTATCATTCATGACCCCTTTCGCAACATTTCACCAATTTACTTGGATTCTCAGCATGAAATCTTTCGAAAGAATATTATTCGTCTTCAAATTTTTATATATATTTATTATATGTATATGTACATATTTGAATAATATTTGAGACTTCTTCCATTTCTAGACCTTTTTTATTGAACTCTTTAATAGCAAGTTTGTCTTTCTTTTGCATTCAATCATACCACTTACTTCAAGAGAAAGGAAAATGTTCCAATCTGGATTTTGTAGAATGACCTCTGGCTGTGATAAATGTCTCGATCAGTACTTTTGTTTTTAGTGACTTATCACAAGTACCCTCATATAGGCAAATTTTATATATCATCCATTTTGCATTATCTAAACAAATGTTTTATTATATGCATGTGAACCAAGTTCAATCCGTCTTCACTTTATGTTATACATCTCAAGATTTTCCTATTTGCTATCTCCCTTAGTAGTTTCAAATTTTCAAAATATTTGCATAACCATTCCTACCTTCCTTCTGGAATCAAAGTGAGGACAAGTTTAAAACTTTATTTCTTATAGATGTGTTGTTTAAAAATAAACTCTTTCACAACTCCAATATTCTGTTGGACTATAAAATTATGGTTGCTGATAAACTCACTGTCAAAAGTCGTTTTCTTGTCTATAGGAAAGCCTTATAAGGTTGGTAGAAGATGTTTATATGGTTACCTTTCTGGAGACTAGTAAAGATTGAAGTTTGTCTATGGTTTGGGTGTGTTATAGATGGTTTAGTGCTGAATTGATAACAAGGTGGAATTGAAGTTCTTTAAGTTAATAGTTAGTTTCTTGAGGGTAAGGCGAATGTATAGATCAGAGTAACTTTTGTGTAAGTCTGGAAACTTTTGTAAGGGTGATGAATGGACAAAGAACCTGGAAGAATACTACATGTTAACTAGAGGATTGGCATGACTTTTGGGTCAAAGTGTTATAGGAGGAGTTTAAGAAGTTAGGTTAGTAGAGTTGAGCATAAGGTAGATGAAAGGGGTGAATAAGATAGAATGGTGCTTGGGTCTGAAGTGCAAGATTAGTTGTGTGGAAAGTACTGAAGTCTTGTCGATGAAATTACTAAGGTTCAAATCAGTTGGAGATAACATTGGTGTGTTTTTGAAAGTGAACTAGAAGGTACGCATGGCGGTATCTAAGTTGAGAGTGGTGTTGGTTCCGGCAAGTTTCGAGGACGAAACTTCTTTAAGGGAAGAATGTAACATCCCGACTTTTGAGAAAAGGGTAAAGAGTCTTTTAACAAATTCGTGTTTTTCGGTTATTTAATTAAACGATTTGAAGTATATTTATATATATATATTTTGTTATATAAGAGAGAAAACCAGATTTTTGTTAAGCAAGGGTGTTTTAGTAAAAAGGGCTTATTTTGGAAGTGGGTATATAAGGTTAACCTAACACTAATCTCCTAAACCTAATTACAAATCAGTTTTCACGCTTCCCCTCCTCTCTGCATAAATGAGAAAGAAAAGGAGAGACTAGAAGAGTTCTTCAACCATCAATGGGAGGGTTGATCGTTTTCTGAGCAAATTCAAGAGTTGGAATCGCCGTGTAGAGGACAGCGCTTTGCCTTCGGTTTGGTTGTGTTGCGCACTTTTCTCTCGAGTTTTGATCTGGTTGGTGGCTGCATTTAGGTAAGGAGAAACCCTTACGTTTCGGTTTTGAAATATGTGGTATTTGTGTTGATTTCTTGTTGTTTTGAGGTTTTTAAATTGCGTTAAATTGATGTCTATGATATGGTTGATGTTGGGTATGGTTGGTAGATTATTTAGATGGAGTTTCGTTAAAAGATTGGGTTTTGGATTGAAAACCGAAGGAAAACGATGAAGGATCGCGTTTGATTTTAAAATTCCCGTGTCGGACGGGCGTCCGGTTTTACGGACGGCGTCCAACCTTGGGCGGGCGTCTGGGATCCTCGGACGGGCGTCCTGAGTGCGCTTTTGATATAGGATTGAAAGGGGATGTCCGGACGGGCGTCCACTTTTTGACGGGCGTCTAGAGCCTTGAGGACGGGCGTGCCTGGTCCTTCGACGAGGCGTCCACCTGGGCCGGTCTCCCACCTTGTTTAAATTGGCTTTCGACTATCGTTTAGGGTTGTTTAATCAACCTTAAACCTTTGTAAACGTATTATTATTTTATTATAACACCTTTAAACCTTACTTAGGCAAGAATTGGTCTTTTGATCATGATGAGTGGTGTCGGTAAGGGAGTGTTATCTAAATGAACTAGGAGGGCCGAGTTAATCACCTAATACTACACAACTTGCTAGATAAAAGATTAAACACCATGTGGTCTTGGGTAGATCCCGAAGATCTATAGCGTGATGTGTGAACAGACAATCAAAGTGAGTGTCCTATTGGCCTCAGAGCCTATAGGCATCGCCGTATGTTCATACTATCGGAACCGGTTATTGTATCCTCAAAGATTTCAATACGTTCGGGTTATTGTATCTGAAGATTTCAATATGTCACGCTCCACCTTGATTGCATGTTGTAACAAAGATAAGCTAAGTAATTCTGATTTTGGCATATTGGGAGATGTAACCTTTATGCGTAGAATCGAGTTTGTCTTGCCTATTTAGTTGAAACCTAACAATGTTCAATCTTTTATATATTCTAAGCTTAAACGTACTTCTCTTCCTTACTGAGTATTATATACTTACCCCTTGTGCATGTTTTTGTTATGTGTGCTTGGGGGTGAGAAGGCGAACAGGAGTACGAGTATTTCGAGGAGTATGTCCCTGAGGAGGATCTCTGAGCTTGATATTTCATTCTTCGCACTTTTGTTTACATTTGAATTGTTGCACTATTTTTTTATATACTTTGTTCATAGTACTTTGGGATGACGTGTGATCATCTTTATTTCTTATCTCATAGTATTTCGTTTGGACTTTGAGGATTTCATTTGTATTGTTTTGATACACTTTCGACTTTTAGTACCTTTTCGTATTCTAGTATCTTTATGGATATTCATTACCCGAGCATTAAATTCATGCGCTTTGATTGTATTGATTGTAGGCTTACATATATAAATGAATTAAATTTTATTTATATATGTGCCGAACGTCGTATTTCCGGATAAGGGCTCGGTATCCGGGAACGGGGCGTTACATACCGGGTAATAACTGCACAAATCACCAATTCAACATTTAACCATTTCAATTCAAATCAAATATCCATTTTCAATCAGGGCCGCCCCCATTTTCAATTCAATTCAGAGTTAAACACACGGTTTAAGCTAATCCCGCAGGGTAAGTAAACTAACAAACTCAATTTCCCTAAATTCACATACCGATAGGGAAAGCTAAGAAACCCTTTCGATTACCACCATTTCGGCTCGGACAATGATTGATGGAGAAGAAGAAAGAGAGGATGTTCCGCGAGGACAATGGCTGACAACGATGGAGAGACACAGAGAGTTATTCGCTTTGCAAAGAGAGGCGGAAGCTGAGTAATTGGCTACTGATCTGATTTTGGTGCGTAAATTAGGGTTGGTTAATTTACCCGCCCTAATTTAAGGGGTCGGATTAAGCAAAGTTTAATGGGATGTTTAATTAAAGGTTAATTACATTTTTAGTATTAAGTAAATCACCCCAAATCAAGAAGGGGGAGGGCATTAATGGCTTTTCACCCAACTTGGAGAGTCCAAGCTTGTTCATGACATGATTTATGTCATAAGCTTATTGTTGCAACAATTTCGGTTGACAAACTTAAATAACTAAAGCCCCCATTAAATTTTCCTCTTCATCGTGATCCATACACATCTCACATTCATAGTCTCCAATAAAGCATGATGTATAAAATATGTCGTTACATTTACCACCACGTGACGACTGAACATTTCTTCCCCCTAACATGCTTTGAAGCTTAGTCTTCATCTCCTCAAATTTTCTATCAATCATGGCAGTTTGGGCCTCCGTGAATATCCGAAAATAGGCATGTATAGGACTCTCCTTTGACATTACTCAAGATCAAAATTCACCAATAAGTAGTACTCAAGTATCCAAAATGTCCAAACAAAAATATTCGATTTTTTTGGTTTTTGAGAAGTGTACTAGAAATCACGAGTGTGATAAAAATCACAAGTAGGTGTGATACCCACGTCAATTTGGCTGCTGTTTTTTTTTTAACCAATCAGAAAGAAAAGAAAAGGAAAAAAATCAAATACGGAACAATTTGGGTCAACGTCGGATGTTTTATTTAAATTTTTTTTTGGGTAGTGAAAAGCAGATGAAGATTTGTTGGGAAAATTAATTACTCTTTTCTTTTTCCAAGCTAGGGCCGGCTGCTACCAATCAACTATACGTACCAATAGAATAAATCATGGGTTCACACCGGAGGGCGAAAGAATTGTTGGCAAAAATTGGATTTTTTTTTATATAAGAGGAACGCAACAGGTATGGGAAAAAAGAAACTGCATTTTTTTTAATACGATGCAGAAAAGAAAACGAGTGAATAAACTGTGAAAAAAATTGATATTGAACGAAGCAGGATCTTTTTTTTTTTTGATATTGAAAGGAAAAATAAGTGAAGAAAATAAAAATGGATATTTGGATACCGTCAATGTCTGTCTCTGATACCAACTGATGTGATCCGTGACCGAATCATATCCGAAATTGCCGAAGGACCGACTAAAGGCACCAATAAAACGAGCACCGCAACCCTTAGCTAACTCGTAACTAAGAACCTTGGTATGACCTCAACCCTTAGATAACTCGTATCTAAGAAACTTGGTATACAAACGCCACAAGGTATGCTCTGAACCTTGATAAGTTCAGATTCGAATACTCTACGAATATAATACTCACAAAAAAGCTAGAAAGCTTTATAACAATTTCACTCAAACCTTGATAAGTTCCGTTTGGAATCCACCAAACAATGGCATTGGAATCCACCAAACACCAACGTGAGAAAACTCACCAAAGCTTAAAGCTTCAAATAAAATATATCAAAATTTGTCTCCCTACAAAGAGTACTACTAAAGCCTTTTTATAGGCAAGAATAAAAGTCACAACCTACTCCCAAAGCGATGTGGGACAAAGTTATTTAATAGAAATAAAAATAAAAATAAAAGAAATAAATACTAATAAAATTCTAAGGAAAATCTGCCATGGGAACAATGTGGGATAAATGATCTCCAAACCAAAACATCTCATCTTTGATCACATCAAGCCACAAATGAAGTAAGTCCGGAGATTCCTGAAACTCCTACTCCTGAGGCTCTTATTGCTGAAAACAGACCCATGAGTGATGAAACCATAGCGAATGGTGAACCTCATGGTGAACAACATACTGAACACAATGAGCAGCCTGCTCCTACCCGACAACGCACTTGGCATAGAGCTCATACTTCGGATCTAATCATTGAAGATCCCACTGCTGGTTACTTCCCCCTCTTTTTACTGCTTTAGTATCTTTTATTGAACCTAAAAATATAAAAGAAGCACTAGTAGACACGGATTGGGTGATAGCCATGCAAGAGGAATTACATCAATTCGAAAGAAATGATGTATGTGAAATAGTCCCTTTACCTCCCATGACACACATTATAGGAACAAGATGGGTCTTTAGGAATAAAATCGATGAAAATGGGGAAGTCGTTCGGAATAAGGCCCGACTGGTGGCACAACGGTATTTCCAAGAGGAAGGCATCGACTACGATGAAACCTTTGATCCAGTTGCTCGGCTGGAAGCCATTCGTCTACTTATAGCGTTCGCATCTGCTTTTGACCTATAGTTATTCCAAATGGACGTAAAGAGTGCATTTTTGAGTGGTCTTTGAAGGATGTAGGAGCTCAGATCTAAACGAGTTAGATCTACGTGCAGCGGATGGATCACGATTCATATATCACAATACATAAACAAAGGATTTAACTACTACAAGATGGTTAAGATCATATTACCAATAGTGGGAAGAGAAGACTTGATCTTCCAATGTGTTCTCCAAACGGTGGTTGGTGGACACCCTTCTTGATAAAAGCACATCCTTGATATGCAACACAAAGAAAAACTTAGAGTTTTTCTTCTTCTAAAAACCCTAGATAAGAAAAACAATTTTTTCTCTCCTTTTTATATGGTGTAGTCGAAATTTTCCAATGCAATTACCCTTGGAATAACTCTCATTTTATAGGAGAGTAAATCATTGGTCTCCAAGTTTTAATTAATTAAATATATAATTAATTAAACAAAATAAAAGGATAATTTCCTTAATGACTAATTGTGACATGTATTGACCAATAGGAAATCAAATAACAAGTCATCCAACCAATCATATAACAAGAATATCTTTTATTTTCCATAACACAAGAAAATTAATTCTTGTGCTAAAATAAATTCAAATTGGCGCCACACACTAGGTCTAGAAGCCCACATAAAATGTCTTTTATGTGTATTATATTATTTAGCCCAACTAAATAATATCCATGCATATCAATTAATTAGCCCAGCCAATTAATTATCACTGAGACCTAAATAAACAAGAATATCAGCCCGAATTATAGAAGGCACATTGGGGACCATGGACCTATAACCAGTAGCTCCAATAATTAAATATATTATTCATCGAACAGAATAAATATACTAAATTATTAATTCTGGGATTACGCCACCATAAACCCGAAACTGAACTCTACCGATTATAGATGTATACTTATACTCAACCCATATTGTGAATAAGCGTCCATTGATATAATCACTACATACGGATTAACCCTCCATAGACTGTCCATTCTGAGTAGGAAGTCTCTGTGACCCCGACTCAGAATATCTTATCCTTATTTACCATTAACCCCCTGATGATCAATTAGTTCACATATCTAACTAGTGATCAATTAGTCTAATATGAACTCGGCCGATCGATCACTTTCTTAGGGCTCGATCAACGGGAAAAACGAAAAAACTAAACAGCTACTAAACAGATCTACTTTCAGGAAATAAAAATTGCAACAACAAATAAATTACGTAATTTCCTATACTCATATGAACGAATTTTCTTCGTTTATATGAGTTTACAATAGATCTAATGGGTAAATGGTGCCAACCCCCAATCCATCTCTTCAACCACAACAACCAATCATTATCTATGCATATAAAAAAAAAAATTATCTACATGCAATTCCACTCCTATAAATCGTTTATTTATGATTATAACTACATAAATCGTGGAACCGGCTCCGATACCACATGAAGGATGTAGGAGCTCAGATCTAAACGAATTAGTACTATGCGCAGCGGATGGATCACGATTTATATATCACAATACATATATAAAGGATTTAACTACTACAATGGGGTTAAGATCATATTACCAATAGTGGGAAGAGAAGCCTTGATCTTCCAATGTGTTCTCCAAACGGTGGTTGGTGGACACATTTCTTGATAAAAGCACCTCCTTGATATGCAACACCAAGAAAAACTTAGAGTTTTTATTCTTCTAAAAACCCTAGATAAGAAAAACAATTTTTTCTCTCCTTTTTAAGTGGTGTAGTCGAAATTTGCCAATGTCATTACCCTTGGAATAACTCTCCTTTTATAGGAGAGTAAATCCTTGGTCTCCAAGTTTTAATTAATTAAATATATAATTAATTAAACAAAATAAAAGGATATTTTCCTTAATGACTAATTGTGACATGTATTGACCAATAGGAAACCAAATAACAAGTCATCCAACTCATCATATAACAAGAATATCTTTTATTTTCCATAACACAAGAAAATTAATTCTTGTGCTAAAATAAACTCAAATTGGCGCCACACACTAGGTCTAGAAGCCCACATAAAATATCTTTTATTTGTATTATATTATTTAGCCCAACTAAATAATATCTATGCCTATCAAATAATTAGCCCAGCCAATTAATTATCACTGAGGCCCAAATAAACAAGAATATTAGCCCGAATTATAAAAGGCACATTGGGGACCATGGACCTATAACCAGTAGCTCCAATAATTAAATATATTATTCTTCGAACAGAATAAATATACTAAATTATTAATTCCGGGATTACGCCACCATAAACACGAAACTGAACTCTACCGATTATAGATGTATACTTATACTCAACCCATAGAGTGAATAAGCGTCCATTGATATAATCACTACATACGTATTAACCCTCCATAGACTGTCCATTCTGAGTAGGAAGTCTCCGTGAACCCGACTCAGAATATCTTATCCTTATTTACCATTAACCCCCTGATGATCAATTAGTTCACATATCTAACTAGTGATCAATTAGTCTAATATGAACTCGGCCGATCGATCACTTTCTTAGGGCTAACAAACAAGGGATCGTCTCTACTTCCCGCAGGAAGGAATGGATTCCATGTCTGTGAAAATCAGAACTACTCACTAATCAGGAGATAGTGCCAATGAGAAGTGTCTTGGAACACATATGTAAGTGAATCGTAACTAACATATCAAACACTACCCCGAGACAAGCAGCACCATGTGATCACCTCAGGATTAAGGTAGATCCATATATGATCATCTAATGATTTATTAAGATTCCTCGATTACAGAATTATATCGAGAAATTCAGATTAAATCGGTCCAGTCCTATATGAATGCCATCATATATAAATGCCCCACGTAGGTACCCTCTACCGATAGTCCGGATAAGACTATCACACCCTAAGGTGTTCTGGGCGCATTATTGGTGTTTTAATCAAGAGACCCTAAACTCTGATTAAATTCACCACGGACTAACAGTTTAAGTATATCACCATTAACTCTATCCTCACGAGCATGCCATACACTGAGTTAAGCGGTTGCATACTAATATACTTAGGGTTTGCAGCAGTGTATTACTTACAAGCACAAAGCAAGTAATAAGGTGAGATAAATTCTGTCACCAAAAACAATTACACAAATTTTCTTTCGGGCACCACACCTAACAATCTCCCACTTGCACGAAATGAAAAGCAACGATTATTTTTAGAGCACACCCTTTCTCATCTTATTCACAACAGTCTTATCAAGGAGGAAGTGTATGTTCGCCAACCTCCGGGTTTATATCCTTCACCAAGATCTTGTTTACCGTCTCAAGAAGGCACTTTATGGCTTGAAGCAAGCCCCCTGAGTCTGGTACGACCGGCTATCATCAATGTTATTGTAACATGGTTTCTCTAGGGGTAGAGTAGATAATACTCTATTCATTAAGAAATCGGGTTCAGATATCCTGATTGTTCAAGTATATGTAGATGATATCATTTTTGGCTCCACCAATCCCGACCTATGCACCGAGTTTGAGACTTTGATGAAGTCTAACTTTGAGATGTCGGCTATGGGATAGCTCACTTTATTTCTTGGTATACAAATCAAACAAACTCCCCTAGGGACACATGTTAGTCAAACCAACTACATTAAAGATATGCTCACTAAATTCAGGTTTGACACATTTAAACCTGCAAGCACGCCGATGACCTCATCTGCCAGGCTGACTACGGATGAAGATGGCCAACCTTTTGACCAACACCTTTACAGATCCATGATAGGCTCCCAACTTTATTTGACTGCTTCCTGACCCGATATTACGTTTTCCGTTTGTCTATGTGCATGATTCCAAGCAAACCCTAAGATGTCACACTTTGGAGCAGTCAAACAAATATTTCTCTATCTTAGGCACAAACCCCATCTGAGTCTATTTTATGCCACATCTACACCATTCACACTACTTGCATATAGTGATGCCGACTATGGAGGTTGCCGTGTAGTACGCAAAAGCACTAGTGGCACGTGCCAGTTCTTAGGCAATAGACTCATCTCGTGGTTCTCCAAGAAGTAGCCTAGCATTGCTTTGAGCACCACTGAGGCCGAGTATGTTGCTCTAAGTAATTGTTGTGCCCAGCTTTTGTGCATCAAACAGCAGCTTGCTGATTTCGGTATTACTATACCTTGCGTGACGGTCTACTATGACAACACTAGTTCCATAGACTTGTCCCGCAATCCAGTATTGCACTCTCATGCCAAACATATAGATATCCGTTATCACTTTATACGAGACAATGTGACCAATGGTATGATATCTATAGAGTTTGTGCCTAATGCGCAGCAAGTCGCTGACATTTGTCAGGTTTTGCACCAACATTTGTTTGACTGCATTTGGAGTGCTGGTTTGTCCTTCTTCCAGAATTTTCTTTCCGGTTTCTTGATCATTTTTTTCGGGTCTCTTTTCCCCCATGGTCTGATTTTCCCTTTCTGGTTGAGTTTGCTGCTTCTTTGAGTTACCCTGATTTTTTTTGCCATTTTTGCTGTAATAACAACTCACCAACTAGAATCGGCCTTCCTTCTAGCACCAAATGATGTAGTTCAAATATGTAATTGGGTAATTGGATGATTCGAGTTAGGAAAATAATACAAGAACAATGAGATTTGTATTTAAGTTTGGACTGAACTCCTTGAGAGAGCTGCCTACGTATCCAATTCAAGTGTGGAATCGGAATCAAGTCTCCCTCGTAGTTCAGAGTGTTCCTTTTTATATCTGTAGATCGTGATTCTCTTCCCTTATGTAATAGGAGGTTATTATAAGTTATCTTTGGACATTACCAGACGTGGAGTCTACCCACGTCTATAATTAAGCAGTTGAGCCGTTATTGACTTGGTCTTTGTCATGTACAGCTGATTGTTCTGTGTAGATGCCCAGAACGTGGTGGTGTCTTGCTCCTCTGGCTATTCTGCCCAGGAGTATGATCTGGTCTGCGTTTGGTGCAGTCCTGCTCTACCGGTCCGTCTATCCTTATATTGGGCCCGGCCCAATTATGAATAATTCAACCCAATGGGCCTATAAATCATCAACCACCATCGTTGTCGGCAACATTACCCTCTTTTCTTTTTTGTAAACGTTAATTTCCTTTGTTCAACATCATTATTTTCATCTTCCTCGCTCGCATTCTTGTTCTTCATATAAAAAATTCATCTTATATCTATAAACCGGAAGAGAAAGAAGTTCTACATTCCTCATCGAAAAAAAATAGAATATAACAATTCACCATAAATTAATACACCGAAGAGTAATACAATTTCTTAGGAAAGAATGAGAAAATACGCAGTAATATAGTATCTATCTATTGGACGATGGTGTAGTCTTGAGAAGACTGGTTTGAATTTTATGTCTCTTTCATTTAAAACAAATAGAATATAACAATGCACCATAAATTAATACACCTAAGAGTAAATAATAGTGCTTAAGTAAGAACGAGAAAATATGTAGTAATATAGTATCTATCTATTGGACAATGGTGTAGGCTGGAAAAAAATGATTTCAATTTTATGTTTCTTTCATTTAATATTAGCGAAATCATAGGGGAGTTCAGAAGGAGAAATGATAGTTTCAATTTTAAAATCTTCGGGATATTCATTGGTGTTATGCATGTTTCAAGGAATGAAAATTAATGCTGCAATTTGGAAGAAATTGTTGAATTTTCGTTTTTATTTATTTATGGGTCATTAAATGCATATTTCATGAAACAACAATCAATGCTATAAATTTTTTTTTTAAATGAATTAATGCTAGAATTTGGAAAGAAATATTTTACTACCTCCGTCCCATAAAAAAAAGGTGGTGCACATAGATTAAAAAACAATTCATGTGTTGTATTTTAAGTAATGATAGACATATATACTCCTATCATATAATAAATTCTTTTTTGAAATATGAAACAAATGTATAAACATTTAATGTTATGATCGGGTATATTAATTGACATTTTTTATGGGACAATTAATTTTGAAAAAATAGACACTTTTTTTGGGACGGAGGTAGTAGTTTTAATTTTTCTTCATTTCCGGGTCATTGAACGGGTTTGTTTCATGAATCAATTTAAAACACCATCTAAAACATATTATATATAGAAACATAGCTTCTAAAAAAAAAAAAAAAGGAATATAGATATATAGATATAGATCACTTGAGTAAATGATTGATTACTTTACATTAAATTAGATTGATTGTGGAGTATTAGTAAATCATTCATGTCCTTAAATTGAATTATAGGATAAGATTGGTCAAATTGGATTTTTTACTCAGCCTTGTAGAAGCAAAAATATTTAAGAAAGTGAATTGTCCAGATGACTAAAACGATACCCACAAATTTTATTATTTTTATGCATTGAATGATTGTGGAGTACAAGTAAATCATTCATTTCTTTACATTGAAGAAGGTGAGGGGCTCTCCATTTTTTTATTTATTTAATTTTTTTTTTCTTGAGAAAGCTCTCCATTTCTTTAGAACTTCAATTTTAGCTTGTCATTTATCTTTACCATGCAAAATGAACATGCGATTCTTTTGTTCATGGTGTCAATTGTGCATTATTGTTTTTTAATAAACGAAACCTGTTATTAATAAGAAGTAAAAGATTTATACAATATCATATCATGTATCTATTCTTACACCAAAAGACGTCGACGAAACATAGTCATGTCTCTTTAAAACAAACCAGTGACAAACCCCATTACGCATCTAAACGTATGTGAAGTTGTTGTTGTGCATTAAAGAAAAAAGGACAGTACTTTAACTTGTTGAGGGGTGGTGTAATTTTGTACATTTATTAACTCTTATCATTATAGCTCCACGTCACTTATCATTTTTAAAGGATGTCGGTGTGAATCAAAGGAAAAAGGTTGCTTAGACCTTTTAATGTATGTTGTAATTTCGTGCATTTTTTTAAAGCTAGATTGAAGTGTATATAATTACAACCTCCTGTGAATATTAAGGTGATTGAAGTGTATAAAATTACAACCTCGGTCTTAAAATAATTGTTATTCTGGTTTCAAAAAAGAAAAAGTGTCATCCTAGGTAGGTATCTTTCTTAAAAAAATAAGTGTAGTTATAGGACTTAAAGTAACATTTGTCCATGTTGTATCAAAACACCTTATTTACTACCATCTAATCAAAAGGAAAGAACAAATTGAGTTGCTAAAAAGAAAGAGAAAAGAGATTAATTAAGATGAAAAAAATAATAATCTTCAACTATAGGCCACTGGTATTGCCAGGGCATTATACATCACTTTTCCTTTTACATTACCAACCAATTGCTTTTTTTTTCGGAAACGAGAGATTCACACATACACCATATCTCGCTTCAAGCGGGACACGAGCTTTGGTCACTGTCGGATTATGACATAGTTTAAACCACTAGGCCGTTACCTTGTTGGTTTACCAAGCAATTGCTTTGGCAATACCAAAAAAATATCTTGGCAATAAGGTTATCCTGAACTTTAAAGTAGGTATTCCGGTCCTTCTGAAAAACTACGAGGAAAATGTTTGTTTTATAATTATGTTAGTCACAATATACTTCTATATAATTGATCATTACAACACATATAGAAATCAATACCATCAATTCCATAATCAATGTGCATAAATGCGTTGTACATTTTGTTACGATCATCTTATCATAAGATATGAATTTCCCATACTCAAATGTGTCAAAATGTCACAAAAATCGGTCGAATGGGGTGCATTGTCCCCTCCCATGTAATGTTTTCTTGTGCCACTGATAGAGAATAGTAACTAAATCTCTTTCTCTTTTTTTTTAAATAAAAATATGTTTTGTCAATCGTTATAATATAAATGTTGTAGTTCTAGTAGCAAGTAGCAACACAAATAACTACACGGGTTTGGTATAAACTCTTTTAACACAAATGTGTTACGGGGAGGCATGTGCTCTCTCTCGCGTCAGTGATTTTTTATTTTATTATTAAAACGATTTAGAAAATGATTATTAAGAAAATAAAAATATCATTTGTACCACAATCACTATCTCTTAGTGTAATATTCCGATTTTCAGGAAAGGGCAGACGTGTCTTTTTGCGAAAACGAAATATTAGGTTTGGTTTCCTTTTATTCGGAGTTAAGTATTTTGGACGTTTTATATATATATTCGAGTGTTATATACGTAATTAGGAAATAATGAGTTTTGTAACCAAGGGCGTTTTGGGGAAAAGGGTTATTGTGGAATTAGGTATTAAGGGGAAATTAATCACCTAATTACTTCCTTTTCGCCACCCCTTCCCATTACCTTGTGCGACCTTGAGAGGAAAAGAGAGAGAACAAAATAGTTTTTCATAATCCGGAGAAGAGGAGTTGATCATATTTTTTCAGAACCGGTGCAAGAATTGGAATCGTTGTGAAGAAGGCTACGTTTTGGTATCTGTTTGGTGGTGTTACAGCAGCGTTTACTCTGAGTTTGGAGCAGCTTTGGGGGCTGTTTAGAGGTAAGAAAAGTTATCCCTATGATCTCATTCGTTTGTATAAGGTTTAGATGAATTTGTAGGTGGTTTTGGTGCTAGAATGATGTATTGTTGGTTTGAGTTCTGTCTGTAAGTATCATGGCATGTTTAGATACAAGTTTGCTTGTGTTTTACGTCTTTGTTTTTGCTTTGTTTTTGGTTGAAATACGATCTGGGGTTCGAATGATGAAGAATTAGGGTTCCAGTCGAACCCAGGTGGACGGACGTCCGGTATTCTGGACGGGCGTCCAGCCTAGGTTCCACCTTGGACGAGCGTCTGGTTGCTTGGACGGGCGTCTGAGGTGCTATTTTACATTCAGGATTGAACTGTTTTTGGTGGACGGCGTCTGGGTATAGTGGACGGGCGTCCAGCAATGTCCAGACGGGCGTCCATGGCTTAAAACGGACGTCTAGCCGGGTTTTGTCACTATTTCTTTGTGGTCGTTGCTCAACCTTATAAACATGATTTATCTTTATGAACCCTTATATATGATATGTTAATATGGTATAAACGTAAGACGAGCCTGAATTGAGCTTCGATTCGTTCAGTTAAAACACCGAATGTACTCTTAAAGGGAGTTGAAGTTCGGATCCGTCGGAAGAGCATGATAGGCTTGTGCTTTGATGAATTAGGATTCATCAACGTCTGTGTATGTGCTAGGACTTGTCCGTGTCTAGTGGTCTAGGAAGAGAGTAGTCTATGTGAGGGAGATTACTTGAAAATACTTAGGTTGGCTAGCTAATAACCTAATAAACAACGTATGTGACTAGTAAAAGATTAAACAACATGTCTCTCTTGGCTAGGCACCAGGCTAAATCGCGATGCATGTGCTACCCCTGAAGGTGGAGGAACTTCGTAGGTCAAAAGACCTTAAGTACGGAGGGACTCTGCTGAGGTGTGCGTGCTATCGGAGTCTTCCTTTTCTAGACTTCGTGGGTATTGGTGTGATCCACTAATATGTTGCAAAAGAGTGTTCCCAAGGTAGAAGAACTCTGTAGGTCAAAGACCCTAAGTACATAGGGACTCTGCTGAGGGGATGCGCGTAGTGCCCTTGAGTGCGGTTGTAACATAGATAGGTTAAGCTAGAAACAGTTAGTCACAACATGTTGATTAGCATGAAGTGAACCTTAGATTGAGTCGGTCTCATATAATCAAATAAACGGCTTAAATATCTTTCCTTATAATTTCTTTTGATATCATAGCTTCTCTTCCTTTCTAAGTACGTAGTACTTACCTCGAATGCATATTTGTTTTTATGTGTTTGGGGTGAGAAGACGAAACAGTTTACGAGGAAGGATTTGACGACGATATTTGAAGACGCTTGTTGGAAGTTCAAGATGTTCCTTTTCTGTTTTTCGTTGATTGTTATTTCGGTACTTTTGAGGTAGACGTTTGGTTTCTTTCTAGACGTTGGGTTCTTGAATCGTTTTGGGATTTTCGTACTTTTCCAAATGTAATAATTTACATTTCCACCCTTAGATTTCTTTTCTACTCTTTATTTTTCTTTGGGAAAATTTTATATACCCGAGTTTTGCTTCCGTTTTGCTATTAATTTGATACGACGTAGTAGAGGCTTACGTATAAAATGAATTTACTTTTATTTTATACGTGGCGAACGTTCCTTTTCCGGATAAGGACTCGGTGTCCGGGAACGGGGCGTTACAGTTGGTATCAGAGAAAAGCGCCCTATAGGCTTCCCTTCTTTTAAGATAAGTTTCTTTAGATCTTTTAGTAATTTCTGGTTTTCTTGATCTTCCAGATTGGTAACCACAAGAAGAGGCGTTCATGGAGCTGGGAGCTCAGGGGTTAGACAAGGGGCAGAGAGCCCAGTGCCCGTAGTAGGGGGCGGATTCATGAGGCAGAATCCTTCGCCTCATTTGAGTCTTTCACCACCACCCCATACAGCCACACCTACACCAAGGTCTCAACTAGAGGTGTCACCAAGGCCGCATCAGAATCTGCCACCCCGACCACCGCCAAGATACAACTATATTTACGGAGAGCCTAGACAAGCACCTATTCGTGTCACTGTAGTAGGCGACATCCCACCGATTAGTGTGCCTCCACCAGTGACCAATGTGTATCCCCCACCATCTAGTGCTTACCCTCGAGTGTATCCTCAACAGCAGCAGGTCTTTTACCCTCCTCCTGTAGGTCATGTTCCCCAACCTACAGTACCTCCTTCACCACGCTTTGACCACCAAAGAAGGCGTTGGTCATCCACCCTTTGGTTTTCGGCACCTCAACAAAGACTGGTTTTATCGTGGTACCATCCGTGTCGAGAATGAGCCTCAAGTAATCCCACCTTATCCTCAACAACAAAGATGATCGCGAAGATGCATCTTTTAGTTACCCTCCGGTTCACCCACCAGTTAAACCGACTTTCGAGCAAGCACCAGCGGTGGATTGGTATACGAGATTGAGGAGAAATCGAGTTGAGAACTTCTTTGGTAATGTGGAGCATTCTAAAGCAGAGGAATGGATAAGAGGATTCGAGAAAGCTTGTAGGAACATACATGTTCCTGAGACAGAGATGACACAACTAGCGATCGATTTTACATTGGGGCGGCAGAAGCGTGGATTGATGCCGTTCAAAGCAGCAACGGTAAGGTAACGGATTGGTAAGGGTTCAAGACTATGTTTTACAATGAGTACTTTCCGATTACGGTTCAAGCGAGATAAAGCAAGTCAATTTACGAAGCACAAGCAAGGTACTCATCGACAAAGGTCCCAAAGACACTAACAAGTTCAACGAGTTAGGAAGGTTTTATCTGAATTGATGCAAGTGGAAGAGAGAAAGATGGCCCTTTACAAGGATGGGTTGGCCTACGAGATTCGATCGGGCATGCTAGGTTTTACGGCAAGGAATATGGCGAGTTGATGAATAAAGCCTTGGAAGTCGAGACTTTCGGAAGAGGGCTACAGATGGTTGTTGGTAATAAGCGAAACTTTGGGACAAGTCAAGGCAGTTATAGGGGAGCACCACAGCAAGTCGCCAAGAAGACTACGGATCCTACAGCAGCTAAAGCCCCGAACGGTGCACCACTTTGCCCCAAGTGCAACAGAAATCATACAGGAGAGTGCAGGCAGATTAGTAACGGTTGTTATGTTTGTGGTGAGCAAGGACACTTTTCTAGAGCGTGTCCTAACAGGGAAACAAGAGTGGTTCGGGTCAAGGAAGCGGAGAGAGCGGCCAGAGCCGACGGTTCGAGTTTTTGCAATGGATGCTAGCTTTGTGGAACCAGAGGATGACGTTATTTCAGGTACCATGTTTTGTTTCATTCCTTTATTAAGATATTATATGGCATGTTTATTCATGTTGTGATGTATTTTGTATGAATGAATGTGCATCTTAGGTACGATAATGTTAGAAAACTTAGTGGTCAAGGCTTTGTTTGACACGGGAGCGTCAAATACTTTTGTGTCAACCAAGGTAGCTAAGAAGTTGGATTTACCTTTAGAGCCTTTAAGAAACACTTTGGAGATAACTACACCGTTAGGGAAGGTAACAAGGGTAACTAGAATGATACCTCAAGTGGAAGTTCGAGTCGGACCTTATCGATGTAAGAGTAACTTTACAATTTTGGACTTTTCGGATTTTGATGTAATTTTCGGAATAGATTGGCTATCCGAGAATTATGTACACCTGGACTGTAAAGAAAAGAAAGTGACCTTTAAAGTACCTGGGAAATCAGACAAGACGTATCAAGGGAATGTGTATAAGCCGAGTAAGAAGAAACATCCGATCATATCAGTGCTTAAGACAGTAAGGGCTTGTCAGAAGGGTTGTGAAGGCTACTTGTTGTATGCAGTGGACGTGGAACAAGTGAAGCCTAAGTTCGAGGAGACTCCCATAGTGAGGGAATACCCTGAGGTATTTCCAGAAGAGTTACCGGGAAACATGCCGGACAGAGATAGAGTTTGAGATTCAGACTGATACCGGGAGCGGCACCAATTGCTAAAGCACCTTACAGAATGGCACCGGCTGAATTAAAGGAGTTGAAAGCTCAACTTAAAGATATGCTTGAAAGGAACATAATTCAGCCCAAGATTCCTGCTTTGGGAGCCTATCTTGTTTGTGAAGAAGAAAGAGCGACATAAGAATGTGTATCGACTACGAGCCACCGAACAACCTTACCATCAAGAATAAGTATCCTCTACCAAGGATAGATGATCTGTTTAATCGATTTGCAAGGTAAGAAGGTGTTTTCCAAGATCGACTGAGGTCCGGATATCATCAATTGAAGGTTAAGATAGCGAGATATACCAAGACGGCTTTGATCTGAGATATGGACATTATGAGTTCCTCGTCGTGCCTTTTAGACTCACTAATGCTCCATCTGCATTTATGGATTTGATGCAGCGAGTTTTCATGCCGTACTTGGATAAGTTCGTGATAGTGTTCATAGACGATATCCTAGTTTACTCTAAGGATGAGAAAGAACATGAGGAACACTTAAAGATAGTGTTGGACACACCGGAGGAAGAATCGAGTTGTATGCAAAGTTTTCTAAGTGTGACTTTTGGTTGGATCGAGTGAGTTTCTTGGGTCATGTCATTTCGGAGATGGCATTCTAGTTGATCCGGCAAAGATCGAGGCGATTGAGAATTGGCCTAGACCTACTTGATTTGAGAGGTAAGAAGTTTTCTTGGGTTGGTTGATTACTACCGGAAGTTCGTGCAAGACTTTTCGAAGATAGCTACTCCACTCACCAGTGACACGAGAAGAATGTGAAATTTGAATGGACTAATGAGTGTGATAGGGTTTTTCATACCTTGAAGAGTAAGTTGACTACGGCACCGGTGTTAGCGATTCCGAGATTTTTGATAACTATGATGTCTACACGGATGCTTGGGACGAGGGTTTGGGTTGTGTGTTGATGCAAGGAGGAAAAGTGATAGCTTATGCGTCTAGGCAGTTGAAGGTGCATGAGAAGAATTACCCGACACATGATCTAGAGTTGGCAGCAGTAGTATTTGCCTTAAAGACTTGGAGGCATTACTTATATGGAGTTAAAGCGAGGATCTTCACCGACCATAAAAGTTTAAAATATTTCTTCACACAGAGAATCGAATATGAGACAGAGGCGATGGTTAGAGTTCGTTAAGGACTATGATTTGGATATTCAATACCATCCGGGTAAAGCGAATGTAGTGGCAGATGCTCTGAGCAGGAAACCAGTGTTTGCAACTTCCAGTGTTGAGGTAGTCGCAGAAAGGTTAGATGGGCTGGAAATCAGAAGCTTTGATCAGATTGAAGACAGACAGTTTGTGGCACCGTTGTTGGCAAGGTCAGAGTTGATGGATGAAATGCGGGGAAAGCAAGACGAAGACCCGGTTTTGTTGGATTTGAAGCGAGTTGCTAGAGAGAAGCCTACGGTCGACTATGTGCTAGACAAGAATGGAAATCTTTGGTACCAGGATCGTCTATGTGTACCTAATGTTGGCGACTTGAGACAAAGAGTTATGGAAGAAGCACATAGGATAGCTTTTGCGGTTCATCCGGGTGCTACTAAAATGTACAGAGACTTAAAGGAAAGATTTTGGTGGCCCTCGATGAAAGTGGAAATAGCCAAGTTTGTGGCTGAGTGTGACGTATGTCAGAAGGTTAAGGCGGAGCATAGAAGACCCGGTGGAATGCTTAAGCCATTGGATATCCCTGAATGGAAGTGGGATAAGATCACAATGGACTTCATCACCGGATTACCTAAGACAAGAGGCGGACACGACGCAATTTGGGTAATTGTGGATAGATTGACCAAATCTGCCCATTTCTTACCATACAAGGTTGACATGCCATTAAAGAAGATGACGACACTATATCTGGACAATATAGTGAAGCTATATGGAGTTCCAATCTCGATAGTTTCAGACCATGATTCGAGATTTGTAGGTCGGTTTTGGAAGAGCTTGCAAGAAGCCTTCGGAACTAAGTTAGATTTGAGCACGGCTTTTCACCCTCAGACAGATGGACAATCTGAGAGGACCATCCAAACACTCGAGGACATGTTGAGAGCTTGTGTTTTGGAGGTAGGCGGATCATGGGATGATTACCTATCGGTAGCAGAGTTTGCCTATAACAACAGTTTTCATGCAAGCATAGGCATACCGCCGTTTGAGGCATTGTATGGGAGAAGATGTCGCACGCCACTGTTTTGGGATGAAGTCGGGGAGAGACAGATTACAGGGCCAGAAATGGTTGAACAAGCAAAGGAAAGGGTTCAGTTGGTCAAGAAGAACCTGAAGCCAGCTCAAGACAGACAGAAAAGTTGGGCTGATGTTAGAAGAAGACCTCTTGAGTTTGAAGTCGGCGATAGAGTTTACCTCCGGGCTTCGCCAATGAAAGGAGTGAAACGCTTTGGACAAAAGGGAAAGCTGAGTCCAAGGTATGTTGGACCTTTTGAGATTCTGGAAAGAGTTGGGACGTTAGCATATAAGCTTCAGTTGCCAGAATCAATGTCGAGAGTCCATAATGTGTTTCACGTTTCAATGTTGAAAAAGTGTCTGACGAAGAATGATGTGGAAAATACGGTTGACCCAGAAATTCTACAAGATAACCTTGCTTACGGAGAAAGACCTATCAGGATTTTAGACCGAAAAGAAAAGATGATTAAGAGACGGATGATTCCCTTGGTGTTAGTTCAGTGGAGCAATCATTCACCCGAGGAGGCAACTTGGGAAGTGGAAAGCGACATGCTTAGTGAGTTCCAAGAGTATGGGGATTTACCAGGTATGTTCTAGTTTCGAGGACGAAACTCCTTTTAAGGGGGGGGGGGAGAATGTAATATTCCGATTTTCAGGAAAGGGCAGACGTGTCTTTTTCCGAAAACTACATATTAGGTTCGGTTTCCTTTTATTCGGAGTTAAGTATTTTGGACGTTTTATATATATATATATATTCGAGTGTTATATATGTAATTTAGGAAATAATGAGTTTTGTAACCAAGGGCGTTTTGGGGAAAAGGGTTATTGTGGAATTAGGTATTAAGGGGAAATTAATCACCTAATTACTTCCTTTTCAGTTTCAGCCCCTTCCCCATTACCTTGTGCGACCTTGAGAGGAAAAGAGAGAGAACAAAAGAGTTTTTCATAATCCGGAGAAGAGGAGTTGATCATTTTTTTCAGAACCGGTGCAAGAATTGGAATCATTGTGAAGAAGGCTACGTTTTGGTATCTGTTTGGTGGTGTTACAGCAGCGTTTACTCTGAGTTTGGAGCAGCTTTGGGGGCTGTTTAGAGGTAAGAAAAGTTATCCCTATGATCTCATTCGTTTGTATAAGGTTTAGATGAATTTGTAGGTGGTTTTGGTGCTAGAATGATGTATTGTTGGTTTGAGTTCTGTCTGTAAGTATCATGGCATGTTTAGATACAAGTTTGCTGTGTTTCTGTGCTGTTTTTGCTGGTTTTTGGTTGAAATACGATCTGGGGTTCGAATGATGAAGAATTAGGGTTCCAGTCGAACCCAGGTGGACGGACGTCCGGTATTCTGGACGGGCGTCCAGCCTAGGTTCCACCTTTGACGTCTGCCTGCTTGCTTGGGCGGGCGCCTGAGGTGCTATTTTACATTCGAGATTGAACTGCTTTTGGGTGGGCGGGCGTGCAGGGTATAGTGGGCGGGCGTCCCAGCTTTTGACGGGCGTCCAGTAATGTCCAGACGGGCGTCCATGGCTTAAAACGGACGTCTAGCTGGTTTTGTCACTATTTCTTTGTGGGTCGTTGCTCAACCTTATAAACATGATTTATCTATATGAAACCTTATATATGATATGTTAATATGGTATAAACGTAGACGAGCCTGAATTGAGCTTCTGATTCGTTCAGTTAAAACACCGAATGTACTCTTAAAGGGAGTTGAAGTTCGGATCCGTCGGAAGAGCATGATAGGCTTGTGCTTTGATGAATTAGGATTCATCAACGTCTGTGTATGTGCTAGGACTTGTCCGTGTCTAGTGGTCTAGGAAGAGAGTAGTCTATGTGAGGGAGATTACTTGAAAATACTTAGGTTGGCTAGCTAATAACCTAATAAACAACGTATGTGACTAGTAAAAGATTAAACAACATGTCTCTCTTGGCTAGGCACCGAGGCTAAATCGCGATGCATGTGCTACCCCCTGAAGGTGGAGGAACTTCGTGAGTCAAAAGACCCTGAAGTGCGGAGGGACTCTGTGAGGTGTGCGTGCTATCGGAGTCTACCTTTTCTAGACTTCGTGGGTATTGGTGTGATCCACTAATATGTTGCAAAAGAGTGTTCCCAAGGTAGAAGAACTCTGTAGGTCAAAGACCCTAAGTACATAGGGACTCTGCTTTGCGAGGGATGCGCGTGAGTGCCCTTGAGTGCGGTTGTAACATAGATGGGTTAAGCTAAAACGATTAGTCACAACATGTTGATGAGCATGAAGTGAACCTTAGATTGAGTCGGTCTCATATAATCAAATAAACGGCTTAAATATCTTTCCTTATAATTTCTTTTGATATCATAGCTTCTCTTCCTTTCTAAGTCACGTAGTACTTACCTCGAATGCATATTTGATTTTATGTGTTTGGGGTGAGAAGACGAACAGTTTACGAGGAAGGATTTGATTTACGATATTTGAAGACGCTTTGTTGGAAGTTCAAGATGTTCCTTTTACATTTTTAGTTGATTGTTATTTCGGTACTTTTGAGGTAGACGTTTGGTTTCTTTCTAGACGTTGGGTTCTTGAATCGTTTTGGGATTTTCGTACTTTTCCAAATGTAATAATTTACATTTCCACCCTTAGATTTCTTTTCCACTCTTTATTTTTCTTTGGGAAAATTTTATATACCCGAGTTTTGCTTCCGTTTTGCTATTAATTTGATCTGACGTAGTAGGAACTACGTATAAAATGAATTTACTTTTATTTTATACGTGCCGAACGTTCCTTTTCCGGATAAGGACTCGGTGTCCGGGAACGGGGCGTTACACTTAGGTATTCGCCCAATTTCATTTTATGAAACACATTCCACGTTCCACATGTTGTGAAACACATTCCACATTTCGTAGTACACGTTCCCTCCCCCTCTCCCCCTCTCCCCCTCTCCCCCACCCTCTTCCCCCTTCCCTCATCCAACATTTCTTGCCTATTTAAAGTAGTTTAGTTTTGAGAGTTTACATTCCAACTTCCCATCTCATTTCCTTTAAATCATTCTAAATCTCTTTTCTCATCTTTTAAGCCCAAAACAACCATAGATGTGGCCAAGTGGGGTATTTTCTTTCAAAGAATGAGACGAAAGAACATGAGCAAATCCATTACGATTTCTCCGTATGATTGTGAGTTTAATTGTCATTACTTATTTGTTTTGTTAACTTCTTCATTATTACTCTTTTAAACTAGTTTAACTGCTCCGTGACTTTTTCCCCGGGTTAAAATTTTATCCAAAAAAATAGTGTTAATTCCATGTTAATAACTAAAAATCATAGCCAAACATTTACGGTGTTTTACTTGCACTTTACCTTTGCAAATGACAGATATGGAGTATTTAAGTATATTTTTTTAGCCCCTTATGAAGTGTATATACCGTTTTGTTTAATGGAAATGACTTTAGCCCTTCAATGAACTTGAAAAATGGCGAAAAACAGATTGGTCGTGTATATATGTTCATTGAAAAATGATGAAAAAGAGGATGTGAAAAACGGAATGGTCGTGTATATATGTGAAATATTTTATAATTCTCATCGTGTATATATGTGAAATATATCATGTGGTTGTACTACATCCCGAAACTTTGGATAAAATATTTGACAAGGCCATGGACAATGACCAACGTATATACCGATTCCTTTGCTTGAGGATGAAACTAAGAATTGAGGCCTCTCTAAAGTTAAGAAAAAAAAAATCTAATTTCTTTCGTTTTCGATTTCTTTTTTCTTTTCTTTTTTTTTTTTTTTTTGTTGAGAAATTTCGTTTTATATTTCAACATATGTATCTAGTATAATTAGTATATACACATACATAAAATATAATCTTTCTCCCGACAGTTTGCTTCTCATTGGAATATATCTTGGAATGCAACTTGGTTCTCACGGAGCGAAAACCGGATGATACACCGGATATATATATATATATATATGCATGCAAGTATGCTTCTCATTTTTGTAGTATTGTTTTTTTTCGATTGAGAAGAGTGGTTTCGTAATCTTCATTTCTATCGACTTTTTATTAAGTGTACAATTTGAGCGGCCTCTGTTTAATTCTACTCAAAGTACAAAGCTGGACTAATAACCGAATTGCATACTGGCATTTGAATACGTAAAATATTGAATTTATTTTAACATCTTTTTTATGCAGGAACGCTATCCTACGGACTACAGTGCAAATGTCGTGAAAGATCCGGAAATAGTACGTTTAGAGCATCTTTATGAATCGTTAAGCTTGGATAAAAACCACCTTAAAAATATCCAATGTGATGAAGGGTTTTGTCGACATTATTACACTGTTTGTCCCGAACCCAAACTGACGCTCGGTTCTGCACAACACACCGATAGTCAATTATTGACTATACTTCTACAAGACCAAGTTGGTGTCTTGCAGGTGTTCCATTCTGGAACATGGATCGATGTTCCCTGCATACCCGGAGCTCTGATCGTGAATGTTGGTGACTTTTTGCAGGTTAAGTAATTGAACCATCTCAAAGCTCCACAATTTTCATCACCTCATTGCACACATTAATCTCACGTACGTAATCATGATGATTATGTGGTGCCTATTGCAGCTAGTCACCAACAACCTTTTCACAGTGGTGTATCATCGTGTTCTGGTGAAAAGGGAAAAACCACGAATGTCGGTAGCATGCTTCTTTGGCACACACTACCTTCAACTAGACCGAAAGGAATTTCGGACCCATAAAAGAGCTTTTAAGAGATGCACCACCTATCTATCCCCAAGTAACGGTGAAAGATTTCATGAAACATATCCACCACAAGAAAGGCGACAGGGTAAGCCCTTTGGAATACTACAAACTTACAATGCGCGATGAAGACGATAAGGTACACTCTTTTTTTCTTTAAACAAAACTAATTATCAATAGCACCACTTTTTTCGGATTGTTTGCATTACCGTTAACATTTGGTTTCTTGTTATGTGCATGCAGGATGTGGAATAAGGCTCCTCTTATATCTGCTGCGAACGGAATAGTGTGTTTGAATATGATGGATTCACGAATTTCTCTAGATTAATGTAATCGCATATGATGATTTTGAAATTGTAATGTTGGTGACACATCACCACAGTGCACATGCTAATTTCATGTATGTAATCACGATGATAACTAATTTCACGTGTATTTGAATACGATGGATTCACGAATTTCTCTAGATGATAATCAAAGCTACCATTTACTTCATCGATAATTCTAAAGCTTTTTTATTTCTGGAAAACGGCAATGAAAGTGATTGTTCCGGCAACGACAATGAAAATTTAAAGTATTTCTAAACCTAAAGTATTTGTTACAGAACTGAAGAAATATGCTGGATAGCACTGCGAATGGTGGTGGTTATGCAGCATATCTAATCACCATTGGCACTGCTATCCAGCTTATTTTCTTCAGCTCTATAACAAAATCATTTATATTTGGGAACACTTTGAATCTACATAGTCGCTGCACAATCACTTACGTTGCCATTTTCAAGAAATAAAAGGCTTTGGAATTACGTTAGTGATGTGACAATTGATGCGGCTGTAGGAGGAAGTCTTCCGAGATGACGGACCATCATCGTGGCGGCAAAGAAGTGTTTATTTTTATCATCAGAGATAGACAAAGAATATATTATACCACCGTATGTAAATCATCCCCAACTTTGATTGTAATCTTTGCAAATTAGTGAAATGATGAAAAGATTGTTGAAACTTTTTATATGTATTAGTTTTTGTACTTCTGCAAAAAGAAACACCCATAATTTTATCAGTAACCAAAAAAAAAAAGATGATGGTGAAACAATAAGACGGATAAAAGTTAAAAAATTACATCATGTCATGCCATGGAAGTATCAATATATTTTCTACTTATTTTTTTACTATAATATGTTAATCATGGATTTATAGGTACGTAGTCACATCACATGCTATGTTAAAGAACCTAAAAGGTCTATGTATACCCATCCCCTGGTTTTTCTCTTTTACCATATCCATTAATTTCTTTGGAAGTGGGAAATTGAAGCTTAGCAATCCCAAAATGGCAAAAAGTAAGCAAACATAGCACAGAGAAGAAAATGACCGGATGGGCTGATGGTTGGGACAAAATTGTAAAATTTTATAAGTAATTCTCGAATGATTTGTGTTATAACTATACATTTTTATTTTTATTTTTATTTTATTTTATTTGAAAGAAGGTAAAAATGCGTGGTTATAAATTCAAAATGAATGTTATTTGATATAAAAATTGTTACAATTAGCAAAAAAAAAAATTGTTACAACAGTTGTAGGACAAAAGAATTATCGGATAGCAGGGCTCGGGGGAGACAAGAACTTCATTTTAAAATAGTGGTTATTAGTTATAAGGCCGTCGTTAGAGATTTAATGATCATTTAGGACACTCAAAAAACTTATTCGGTTATAAGGACGTTCTAATTTAAAATGTGAAATGGTTTTTGATTTTGTCCCTGTTTAGGTTGGGAAAGCCGGCGGTGAAAAGTGGAAATCCATGTCCGACGCCGTAAGAAATTCCTTCTAAAATTGGTGTGATATTAGGCTCTCTGTATCTATGTATTAGTACCTTCTGAAATCTAATCTCCCACAACAGGAAAAGGCTCCTTTTCAAGCTAAAGCTGATAAGAGAAAGATTGATTACCAGAAATACCTCAAGGCTTATGAGAAGAAACTGGTAATTTGCCTTCTTAAAGCAATTGACTTGTGAATTATCTCTTGATTTTGCTTATTATTATGAATTCTGAACAGTTTCAGGAGTATATTAGTTAAAACCTGTGTTTTTAATTCTTCGAAACAGGTTGATGGACCTGGAGATGAAGAAGAATCCGACAAGTCAAAATCAGAGGTCAATGATGACGACGATGATGATGAAGATGGAAGTGGGGAGGTTAGTTCAACCAACATATGCAATTATATGTTCTTGAAACTCAGTTTGTTCATTTTCTGGTAACTCTTTTTTTAACAGGAGGATGAAGATGATGATTGATAACCATGTGTCATAGTTTTTTCAAGAAATTCAAAAACAGCAAAGATACATTGAAGTAGTTGATATTCTAAAGGGTGAAGCAACTCATTTACCCGGAATCTTCAACCCGGCACAACTCGCTCGTTTCTTACAGATGGGGTAGGTAATCCGTAATCAATCAGTAATGATGTTCTTAGCTGCTGCCGGATTTATTTTCCGAGATGTAGAACGAATTATGTGACTTCTTAAACTTGTAAATCATGTACCTGCATTCATAAAGTTTACAAAGTCAATATCTTTTCGATGTTTACTTACGGTCTCCCTTGTGTTTATATGCATTTTGACAAAGAAGTGTAAGCTCAAGAACTACCCAAGTAAGAATTATTTTTCTGATTTACATGCTACTTGATGGAGTGACATTGATGACTTATGCAGTGACATTTATGTCTGATGCAGTGACATTGATGACTTATGCAGTGACATTGATGTCTGATGCAGTGACATTGATGTCTGATGCAGGGACACTGATGACTTATGCAGTGACATTGATGTCTGAAGCAATGACACAATAACACGTCTAGGAGAAACATTCAGAGCATTCATAGATTGTGTTTTACTAATTAGTTGACATTGTATTTGGGTGCTTATAATAGATGATATAGTCCCTTTTGCTTTCGCAGCACAAGTACGATCTAGGAGGCTCTTTATTACCTTCTTATGGGTTTCACTCACCATGGTGGCTTACAATTAAGTCTTTTTGGGTTTAGTGTCTTTTATTATAATAATTTGTGGATACTCATAGTTTGGGGTTGTTTTTCTTTTCTCTTATGGTTGTCTTTGTCCTGTTTCTTGGGTTGCAGGTCGATATAAGTGCTTTGTGGCATTTGGCTAGCGTGGTTTCTGTATTGGAGCCGGTTTATGGGCTTACAACTATGAAAAAGAGCTATCAGTTGTTAAAGGGTAGGACCATGATAGCTTTCAACCTTGTTTTTGGGTATGTGGCTATTTGTGGACTGATCACACTATATTCTCATCAGTTGTGGTTAATGGTGGGGATAATCATGGTGTGCTTACAAGAATTATGGTTGGTGGATTCTTGGTTGGGTTGCTGGTGATAGTTAATCTGGCTGGCCTATTAGTGCAGAGTGTGTTTTACTATGTGTGCAAGACTTACCATCATCAAGAGATTGACAAGAGTGCCCTCTATGATCATCTTGGTGGTCTGGGCTTATGCAGTGACATTGATGACTTATGCAAGACATTGATGTCGATCAGGGACATTAATGAATTATGCAAAGGACATTGATGTTTGATGCAATCAATAGCTTTTCGATGTTTACTTACGTTCTCCCTTGTGTTTATATGCATTTTGACAAAGAAGTGTAAGCTCAAGAAGTACCGAAGTAAGAATTAAGGGAAAAAATGAAGCGCTGGAGCTGATGTTTGGTTTTTTTTTTATAATTTTTTTAGATGCAATGACATTGATGTCCAAGCGGTGACATTGATGACTTATGCAAAGACATTGATGTCTCGATCACGGTGACATTGACGACTTATGCAATGACATTGATGTCGATCTGAGGGACATTGATGATTTGTATTTACAATTAGATAAGCGATGCAATGATATTGATGTCACCGCATATACAACTTGATACACACATTTGATAACTTTGTAAAGTAACTTTATTTCTTTGTTATCTTTAAATATTTGA
The DNA here is from genome assembly GCA_026214975.1 of Gentiana macrophylla. Lineage (NCBI taxonomy): Eukaryota > Viridiplantae > Streptophyta > Magnoliopsida > Gentianales > Gentianaceae > Gentiana > Gentiana macrophylla. The sequence continues at coordinate 61,411,485 of CM047809.1, forward strand.
TTGATGTTGGTTTATTTGATTAGTGTTGGTTTAAATTTTCGATAACTTTGTAAAATAACTGTATTTCTTTTGTTTTTTTTTGTTTAAAGGCATATTTTTACAACCAAAGGTATGCATAAATTGTTAGAATAACACGTCACTACATAAATCATTACAATAACACGTCACTACATAGTTCGATTCAATAAGACATCACTGCATAGATCGCTACAATAAGAAGTCACTGCATAAATCGCTACAATGAGACGTCATTGCATAAATCGCTACAATGAGATGTCACTGATCAAAGTTGTCAATGGATCGCGGCGGTCAATACATCATGGTAGCCAATGAATCGCGGCGGTCAATGCATCGGGGTGGTTAATGGATCCCGGTGGCCAATGCTTCCGGGTAGGTGGTCAATGCATGACGGTGATCAATATGTCACGTCGATATTTATGAAGAAAAAATCGATTTTATGAAATTTAGTCGGAAAAAATATCAAATTTGATTTTAGAATAAAGAAGACGGGAAAATATGAATTTTAGTGAAAAAATTTTGACGATCCGAGTTTTAGATCAAAATATATAACCTTTAGAAATATGGTGAACTTAAAAAAAAAAAAAAAAAAAAAAACAAACAAACATCAGCCATTATCCAGCGCTAGCTTCCTCTCTTTTTTTATTTTTATTTTTTATTTTTTTATTTTTTTTTCATTATCCACTTGAAATTAGAATGTCCTTATAACTAAATAAGTTTCCTTCTTAAAATTAGAATGTCCTTATAACTAAATAAGATTTCGAAGTGTCCTATTACCCCTAATAAGTTGAAAATCAGTCCTTTTAAATAATTTGCCCTTTAAAATACACATATTGTAGTGTAAGGTTATTTAATGTCAGTCGTGTGTTATTTAAAACATTATTTATGTATAACTATGTTACTCAAGATAGATGCATAAGTATATGAATTACTTTTTATAACTTTTGGAAAAAATGATAGGTTATTCTCAAAATTAATATCTACTTCTACATCATCTCATGACACATTATTCACTAGTGAAAAATAAATTAAAACATAGAAAGACTCGTAACAACAAAATGATGTTAGGAATATACATGATATTTTTAGTAAATTCATTGTGTAATTATATCAAAATAAATTTCCATACTTATGTCCTCCTGTACCCACGCATCATTTATCAATACAACTGGCAATAAAAAATTGGAATACTAACGTTATAAATCACTAACATTTCTAACTATAGTTTCATAAAATAAAATCTTGACTCAGTAACGAGGTATGATGAGAGTGAACCGTGTTTTCATTTTGTGCACGTTTTCCCCCTTTTATGAATTATTTGACATGAATCCGGAGTATTTAGTCAATATTGATAGAAAACGATAGATTCAGATTACCTGAAAAAATGGAAGCGGAAGAAATCATCTGGATCGTTCCGACATCCTATTGTTATTCGATTTCTGCTCTGTTTTGCCACAACGATCTAAACCTTGATAGAACAAAGAGAAAACTCCATATTCACATTGGAGACGGCATACGGTACTTTTAGGTCTTCTGGTCTATGCCTATTTTTCTGCATGATCACCAACCGATGGTACACTGGCATCTATATAAAGGCAAGACTAGGGACCTAAAGCATTATGGAATATTCCGGAATGAAAACCCTAACCATATAGGATTTCCCATAATACCCTTAATTAAATAATAAACCAATAATATATTTAGCAACATAACTATTAAATAACTTAAGGGCCATGTATAATTATCTTTTCACTAAATGATAATTTTTACATTCTCCCACTTAGCCCGAAAATTTATGTCGGCACAACATTAATGAGTGACAACAAAATTTTGCATTCTCGAAATGTCACTCTATGGTTTATTAACACAACTTCAACTGATCAATACTAACACAAGAACTATGGCGGTTATGCTTGATAAAAACAAACACTCCCTTCCAAAATTACAATGTGCAATATCAACCATCCAAGTAAACATTTTATGAATGAACTAATCAAAATGTCATTCGGGGTCCCAGAATCCAAATGGATTCACTCATACAAGAACTCGGTGCACTTTCATGTAATTGCTACATCACTATGATGTCTATTTTGACAATTTCAGAGAATTTACACGAAGCATCTTTATGTGTCAATAAGTCAAATATGAGTACAATATGATTGTGAGATAACATAAGCCGGCAAAATACAAAATATATATTCTCATATTTTTCTACTTACTTGACACTCATCTTATAGCTAGCTTACCTCTGACAACGTGTCCCATAAATGTCGATTTGCTAATTTCATCATAAAAACCTTCCTCATATGAGTGAGGATGCGATGTGTCAAACAATTTGGCCAGAAGCAAGATCGACCAACAACCATAGGCCAAAACTCATAAATCCTGTGACTTAACTACACAAAATTTTCGGTCATCCATAATGAGCTACTTCAATCAATCCACAAGTTCACCTCTAAAGGTAGTTGATGCAAGATTTATGAGATCCTAACATAGATGATCTCATTGAACCTCTTATATCGATATGAGATTCACCAAATCATACAACATATCCTTTTAAGGAACCTATTTATCATAAGTATAGCTCTAACAAAAATGCAAGTGTACAATTGTAAAATATGGTTAATACTCCCACTGGTCGAAAACATCATTACAATGTAAACCGCTATAACAAAATCAGAAGCTTACAAAATCCATATAAATACTTGCTAACCGAAAACAATTATTTAGTGCTTTTGTTCTCTAACACATGTTGTGTACATTTCAGTGGTTTATCACACAAATGACAACCACTATAATGGTTAAATAAACCATATTTCTATCACGAGCTACAATCAACAAAATGGGCACAAAATTCTTCAGTACTGTATAGAAGAACTGATAATCTTAAGTGCCTCATAGAGAAATTTCTCAACAACAAATCTAGCATTATTTTGCTCATCATAACAAGAATGAGTTCCTAAGTGATTTATTAAATCATCAATATGAAACTCTATAATGAATAACAAAAGACTAGTACAAACATGAATTTTCTCAGGATGTAACAATGCAATTCATGCTCATAATAATGTTCAAAAGAACTAATTCATCCAACCAATTGTATGATAGATTAATGCACACAACTCAAAATAGAATCACGTGTTAATAATTGAGAAATTCACTCCTATTATTTTCATAATTAGTGGCTTAGAAATGAGTAGATATTATATATGATTGTCCTTAACATGTGATCAATCTATAATTGACCATTTTAATATGAAATACAATGTATTCCATTTAGAGTCAACTAAGTTTCTTCAATGAAATGCAGAAAGATCACTACTAGAAAAAGGTCTTCAATGAGGAGAATTCCCCTAATAAATTGTCCATTTCTCCTCATTAAAGACTTTTAATGAGGAGAAGTCAATCATCATTACAGCCTCTGCCACTAAAGATATATAATGAGGAGAAGTGGATCTCCTCATCAATTAAATCATACATTTAATGAGAATATTTGCTCCTCTTTAAAATTGTTTTTAATGATCACTAATCTCCTCATTATCTAGTCATTTACTCCTCATTGAATAAAAATTCAATACTACACAACTCCTCATTAAAAGGCCATTTACTCCTCATTAATTCATTACATATTTATGATACCTCCTCATTATAATCCAATTTGCTCCCCATTAAATCAAGAAATTTTAATAATACATCTCCTCATTATAAGGTTATTGACCCGACACTAAAAATGTAACAATATTGATCAATATTGGCAGAAGAAACAATGTCCTCCAAAATTAAGAGTCGGATCTGCCGAAGGTAACCTTAAACTTAGAAAATGTCTAAGCCACCAGAGATGATGATTCTAGATTTATAGCCTTATCCAAATCCTCATGCGCCCAATCAGCATCCAGGAAAACATTTCAGAGAAGTTTAAACATAGAACCAACAAGAGAAGGTCTAAAAATAAACAACAAATAATAGTAAGCTTCAACCAAATTAGATTGAAACAACTAAAAAAAAATGATTGAAACAACTAAAAGGAAATCGCTTTTCGAACCTGTTTTTTATATACTTCTTTAAAAGCATAACATCAAGAAGTGAACTAACAAAGGAGAGATCATTATCCTGCATAGACAAATAAGCTTTCAAAAGCCAGTAATACACACTATCATACTGACACAAGCTTACGACAAAGCCCAGAGAAGCTCAACCTCGTAATTCATTATGCTTCCTTTAGTAAAAAAAGGACAAAGTAAGTAGCAATTGCAGACTCAAAATTCCAATAGACATGTAATATGCATAATAATTTAATTTAGAGCTAGGACTTCGACATCAAACTTGGCATGGTCTCAAAAAAGGAGGAAAGCTACAGATAAGGCACACAATATTTTAAAAGAAAAATGAGAAAATACATCTATGTGCAGTAAGGCATCCATAATTGTCCATTTTTCTTCTTTCCTTCACCCAGAATTGTCCATTTTACTTTTTCACCCAGAATTGTCCATTTTTCTTCTTTCCTTCTGCTAGCCCCTTTTTGGCTGCATTTGCCTCTCCTTGGATTTGCTCTTTGATTCTTAGGAAGAAGTAGTTTGCCCAATTGAACTGCAAATTGTTGTAGATGATTCCCATCAATCGCATTCTGGCTTCTGTCATGGCATTATTTGCCCCTAGCTTTTCTTCAATGCTCTTTCCAATTAGGGCACTGAACTCGCTGAATGGTTTCTTTAAAGCGGAGCTGAGACAATTGACCTTCTTAGATCCTGGGTTGGCCGTTTTGGCGATTTTTGTTTAGAAGTCATCCAGGTTTTGTGGTACCAAGGCCACTTTGGCTTGACCTTTATTCAAAAGTTTGAGGTGTTTGCGAATTACCTTTGATGTAATGACCACTTCTGTGCCATTGACAGATTCAACGATCTTGTCTTCCTCAAACTCGTTACCTTCTTCTGCAAGTAGCCCAGATACATACTGTGCAGTCTTCCAGAAAGAGATTAAACTTTCATAGCAAACATAGGAGATTGGAGGATTTTGAAAGGTTAGCAATCTCAGATTTTTGCAACCATCTACCAATCTTTTTGCTTCTTCATCATTTTCACACAGTTTTAAGTGGTGTTCTGCTTGAAAGAACGATCCAGTGGCAATTGATTTCTCATATTGTGCTCCAGTTTGAGCGGTTTGGGAAGAGGAAGCCATTTTGAGACTTAAAAGAAAGCTTTGGTTTTTCAGTGAGTAAATAGGGTTTTTTAATTTCAAGAGAGCGTAAAGAAAAATTCTGAGAATTCTCTAAGTGTTTATATATGATGATTTGGGTAGTGTGAACGTGGTTGAATATGGAAGGATTTTATGACATAATGGCGTGATTTTATGTATATAAATCCCGATATTCGAGTGTAGTGGGGGAGTGGATTTAGGTAAGTAATGATAGATCCCAAAAATCGAGGCGTTTGTAATTCGAAAGATAATATGGTTACCTCCATGATTGTAAATTGATCTCCACGTGTGTAATCTTCCACATTATAATCCTCCATCACTTTCTTATTCTCTACGTGTATAAAAGTTGATTTGGTTCACACTTTAATTTCCCCATGACTCCAATCTTCATTTCGGTTGAGTGCCTTGGCTGGTTACTTAGCCGGTGAAGTGAATTTTTTTTTCCTTTTTTTCATTGAGCTGCTTTATTTAACTGTTCCTAACAATCAGTTAAGTTAACTTCACTGAGTACCAGTGTCTTACCTACTACATCTCCAGTAATGGCAAAGGGTTGATCAGCTGGTGAAGTCACTTAGCTGATTACTCCAATTAACCGCTCGATGGTACTTAGTCAATTTCAGTCATTCCCAACTCAGTTCTCAACATGCTAAATCTTTCATGACTGAGTGGTTTAGTGAAAATGTCAGCCAATTGATATTCAGTGGGTATGTATCTTAGAATGACATCTCCTTTCACAACATGATCCCTGATGAAATGATGTCTCACATCGATATGCTTTGTTCTTGAGTGCAATACTGGATATTCAGTTATAGATATTACACTTGTGTTATCACACATAATTGGAATTGTCTTCTCCTCCATTCCATAATCCCTTAGCTATTGTCTAATCCATAGTACTTATCCACAGCAACTGCCTACTGCTATATATTCTGCTTCAGCTGTTGATGTGGAGATGGAGTTATGGTTTTTGCTGAACCATGAAACTAGTCTGGTGCCTAGCATCTGGCAAGTTCCAGAGGTGTTTTTTCTATCTATCTTGCATCCAGCATAGTCAGAGTATGAATATGATATCAACTTGAATCCTCCATCTTTTGGATACCAAATGCCAACATTGATGGTGTTCTTCAGGTATTTGATTATTCTTTTAGCTGCTAGAAGATGTGATATTTTTGGTTGAGCTTGAAATCTTGCACATACTCCTACTGCAAATGCTATGTCAGTGCACTTGCGATTAGATCTGATGAGGGATCCAATGATTCCTCTATACATTTTCTGATCAAAATCTTTTCCTGCTTCATCTTTTCCAAGAATGACTCTTACACACATTGGTGTATCTGCTGTGCCACTTGTGTCCATACCATACTTGTGAATCAAGTCTTTTGTGTATTTGGCTTGGTTGATGAATATGCTATATTTCAATTGTTTCACTTGTAGACCAAGAAAGTAATTCAATTCTCCCATCATACTCATCTGAAATTTGCTCTTCATTAGGTTTGCAAATTTTTCACACAACTTTTGATCCTCTGATCCAAAGATAATGTAATCAACAAAGATTTATACTAGAAATGTACTTGGTCCTTCCTCTAGCTTGAAAAGAGTGTAACGCAAATTTCGTGTTAATCCCTGAAAATAAACAAAGAAAACACAAAATTATAACAAATCGAATTTTATTAATTTATAAAATAAAAAGCGGTTACAATCTCTTGAATCCTTTGATTCTCCTCTTTAATTGTTGACAATTATTGGACTCCCGGATTTAGCGGAAGATCTTGAATATGGCTGATTTCCTCCGGATATGGCGGAAGAAATGGACCTTGGTTGATTCCTCCCGAGTATGGCGGAAGATTTGAATTTATGGTTGTACTCTCCCGGATATGGCGGAAGATCTTGACTTTGTGGTTGATTCCTCCTGAATATGGCGGAAGAATGTTTGATTTGGGTAGAGATTTGAGGCAATGCTTTGACTCACCTTCGCCCTCCTGATTAGGTTGGAAGATCCTCGAAGCTGGTTGAAGAACTCCGGATCTCTTGGTGGATGATCTTCAAGTGATGTTGAAGAACGCCGGATTTGATGGAGAATCCTCAAATATTGAAGAAAACTTGAATGCTCCTTGTGCTCCCTAGATCCCCTCCTTCTTGGTGCTTGAATGCTTGAATGGAGTGCTTGATGCTTCCTCTCCAATCTTGAATCCTTGTGTACTTCCGTCTTCTATGTTAATGCTCTGTGTTTCTGTGTGTTTGCCAATGACCAAGGTCTCTCTTATTTATAGTGCTAGATGAGTGTCTTGGAAGTAATTCGCATTTAATGCTTTCACACTCATTTAATGTGTTCACACTCTGATTGATTCCCATAATATCCGCATTTAATGTGTCCAGACTCTCCTGATTGGCTCTAGCAATTTGTAAACAATCTCCGCATTTATTATAAATCAATAAAATCTCCTAATTAATTGATTTCAAGAGATTTTTATGATTTATTGATTTTTATATTATCTACCAATATTTAATGTTGGAAATAATATAAAAATACCTAGATTTTATGGCATGTGTAGTATGTGACAAATAATATGTCACATATATATTTTGAATCTCTCCACATCCATTTAATTATAAATAATTAAATCTCTATGTTTCTTTTAAGAGATTTTAATCGATCGTTTATTTTTACATTATTCCCTAACAGATTTTATAGGAAATAATATAAAATAAATTTTCCTTAGGACAAATGAATCATGTGACATATTTGATGTATCACATAATTTTTCGTTTCTACAAATACCCCCTCGAGACTTGTTGTTGTCCCGGTAAAATTTTACCGTAGCGACGAGTCTCGATATCTTTTGTTGCAATGAGGCGTCCATTTCGGGATCATGCGCACCACTTCCACCCCTTTTTTGTAGCGGGCTATGCGTATATATTGTGCATTTTCTGACGGGCCAGGCCCAATATGGTCATCAGGGCAAAATGCTCTAACTTGACTTCGGCGTATCTAATTTAGGTAGTAGATTTCCCATTCTCCAAGCCAGTGATGAGGCGGCATTTTCCTTTTTCTTTTTGTCTTTTATTTTATTTTTTTATTTTTATTTTCTTAACCGTGAACAAACAAAGGAAATAATTCCAGTGTGTACCACCCTTCTTTCTTCTCTTTTATTTAAATTTTTTTTTTTCCAAGTCGGCTACTACTTTATTTCTTTCCCTTTTAATTCTTTTTAAGCTAACCAATCACAATTGAACAAATTTTGTCTCACATTGCTTAGAAGAGACTTGATTCTTTTCATCCTCTACTATATAAAGAACTCTTCACAACTCTTTCAAACACACCAATTCTTCTTCAACCCCAAAGAGTCAAGGAAACTGAGAGTCTCAGGCATTCCTCCTCTTTAGTTGGCTAACTGGCCATGTCGACTGCTGATTGGAAGTCGATTGACATTCGTCTTTCTCGTTGGCAGTTGACTAAAAGTCAAATATTTTTTTCTTGTTTCTTTTTGTTTAATTATTTTTCCTTGCTTTGCAGGGTAACCGGAGGCCGTTTTGTGGACGCGAGTGGGATACTTTGTGATACCACCCTGTGTCCGACAAGCAACTGGTCGAGAGCGCGAGTGGGGTACTTTGTGACACCACCCTGCGTTGAAGATCCAGACATCCAGCCGGTCGAGGACGCGAGTGGGGTAGTTGGTTGCTCCACCCTGCGTAGCACATCCAGGCAGTCAGAGACGCGAGTGGGGTACTTAGTGACACCACCCGCGAGGTTCAAGACGCGAGTGGGGTAGTTGGTTGCTCCACCCTGCGTAGCACATCCAGGCAGTCAGAGACGCGAGTGGGGTACTTAGTGACACCAACCTGCGTAGCACATCCGGAGACGCGAGGTTCAAGACGCGAGTGGGGTAGTTAGTGACACCACCCTGCGTAACAGATCCAGTCATCCAGCTAGTCAAGGACGCGAGTGAGGTACTTTATGACACCACCCTGCGTTGACGATCCAGACATTCAGATGACAATATTCGAGGAGATTACGCGAGACGGAGAGAGATATCTCGTTGTGCTTCATCATGCTCATGCCGCTATAGAGACCGGGATCAAGCTCCGGATATGTCCTTCTATCGCGTTTGATGTTCCGCCTTCCCACGATATCACAAAGATCACCGCTTTCCACCGAGCATAGACTTTCACGGGTGAATCACCCACAAGTTGATTTCTTCTATACACACTCGAGCCCCTCGCCAACACACCTTTGTGACTCTTGGGCGACGCATCATTAATGGGAGGTATGCGGTGGGGTCCTCAACATACGACACAAGGAGCATTTGGATATGTTGAGCGTTCTTCGGGAGTGGCTTGAGGATGTTCTTTCCCGCAGATGGTGAGGCGCTTAGAAGAGTCTCATGTTTGACGCTTTATATGCATCCTTGTTCACCTACACTCGGAATAAGAACGTTGTTCGTGCCTTCCTGCGAAGCTTGGTGCCCGGAGACCAACACTTTGCATCACGCGATCTTTGAGGAAGTGTCCATCTCATTGATGGACTTGTGGAAGATTGGTGGCCTCCTATCGGCTGGAGGTTGTTATGAGGAGATCATCCCAAGCTTACGAGGCTAACGGACCCAATGCTCGTCCTTTGAGGACTCCCCAAGAAGAGTTGTCAATACTTGTTTGCGACTTTTCTCCGTTGCTTGGGTGGCGAGTATGACATCTCAACCCCAACTTCCCGTTGTTGCATGGATTAATTTACGGTGTCGCTTTGCCTTTGAAGCATCCAAAGCCTACTACGACGCGTCGGCAAAGGGAGTGAACCGGCCAAGTAAGACATATAATCCAGATGGAGTCATTCCAGACAAGCCACGACCAAGGTCACCCCAAGATGAAACTCCCTTTCTCGAGCTTGGAGTAGACGAGGAAATAAAAGACGAGACCTACTTGGCGGCTCTTGTTGCATGTTGGCTATGTTTGTTTGTCCTTCCGACCAGTGGCTCCTTCATCAGACCTTCCACATTCAAAATGGCGAGCCTGATTGCTTCGGAATGAGGTTATCCCTTGCGCCCCGTCTTTGGTTAATGTATCTGAGGTTTAGGCGAGATTGTTCATTCACCGACCCCGGCGGCGGATGCTTTCCTTCCATGGCATTATGTGTTCGGATGGATGGCCCGATATTTTGACACTCACCATAGAGTGTCGTCTCGTTTGGATGGTCCTTTTATGACCCGTTACTCAGGAGAAGGAGGATCGAAGGCTTTTGATGACTATGCCGCTAGGGAGCTCATCCATAGAGGTCATGACATTGATTGGGCCGCGCATTGCCGCTAGTAGAAGCCGCGACGGAGATCAAAGAGAATGATGGGAAACTATATCTCCAAGAGAGACATTTTTCTTCTTTGCCCGCTCGAGCTTTATGGTGTTGCATCGGAATGGTGCGTGTTGGGTCGAGCCATACAGTCCTTGTAGGTTTGCACGTCAATTTGGGTTTTACCAGACCATTCCGAAGGAACTTGCGGCCGACCTTCGATCCACCCACATACAGTCAGCTAGCATTCTGTGGAGAAAATTCATCGATCTTCAGAGTTGTTCCAAGCTAGCATTTCCATCCCGCCTGCCGAAGCGAACGACCATGTTTCTTACGATTTTCGAGCGTGGTGGTGAAAGTGCATGGTACATATTTGATTGATGGAAGGGCTTCGTTCTTGGAGACGACGGCAAGAAAGAAGAGAGCCGTTCCTCAAGCTAAAGAAAATCCAACCAAGCCTTCTCGTCCTTTGAAAGCATCTCCCCATGCGGCTCCCCGTCTTGCCTCCAAGGTAGTTACAAAATCGAGAGATAAAAGGCGTCATGACATCGCCTTGGGCACTAGCGGGAGTTCTTCACATAGTGATAGGAACCGAAGCGCCGAAGAAGAAGGGGACCAACCAGAAAAAGTCCGAGCGACGGGTAATCCCTTCTTGAAGCTCATTCGTTTCATTATTATTACCTCTATTTTACTTTGTATCCTCGTTTTGCGGTTGGTCAACCCAGGATGCTCACCCGGATGATGGAGCGAGCGCAAATGAGAATTCTACCAATGGTCCTGCTTTGCTTTCGCCTTGGCACTTCAGGAGACTAGGAAGAATCCTTACTTTCTGTGACGGGATGGAGAAAATGAAGTCTCGTCGCCGACTCCTCTACCCTTCTTCAAGGGACTTCTGTCCGAGAACTTGACAATAGTGTGGAGAACGTCGTGCTATGACTCCATCATCGAACCACTACTCTTTGCTAAGGTTACACCGAGCAAAGAGCCTCTTAAAGGTGCACGGCCGGCGACACCTCTTGCTCATCCGCATCTATTGCCCGTGGAAGTTTGAAATTTAACTCCGGACGTATCATCGATGATTGCTATCAACATCGACCAACATGCTCTGGACTAGACTCAAAACCAAGATCTCCAATTGTCTTCTAGAGGAATTGGCCTCAAAAGGACGATGTTTACAAGATATTTGACGAGATGAAACGCCATAGTAGGGCGGACATTTCTCGTTTGGAAACTCTCTTAGGTGCCTTCTTTGAAAACGCGCGCGCATCACGGTCACGGCTTTCGAGAAGGACATTGCGGGGAGGCACACCATATCATTGTATGAAGCAAAGCGTTCTATCCTTTCAAAACAACTTGATGAATTTAAGGCATCCGAGGCAAATCATCTGAAAGGGATCGAATCATCGAAGTCAAGTCTCGCAGAGCTCGTGTCGAAAGGAAGAATTTGGAGAAGAAAGTTGAGGCATTGAAGAAGAAGAAGGCGAAGTGTCCTTGTTACTTGCGAGCCGTGAAGAGGAGTGGAAAAGTATGACAATTCGTGCATCCCGAATTGCACAATGGCCTAAATGAGCTCGAGAGTGCACCTCGGTTGCAACCTGGGAACATGAAGCTCTAGAGAAGATGACAGAGCTGCTTGAGCTTGCCCGCCAAGAGTTGTTGGACTATAATCTTGTTTAGTTAATTAGTTGTTCCTTCCTCAAAAACATTTCTTTTCTTCCGTTCTTTCTTCCTTGCTTTTTGTCTTGAGATGTAATAAAATTTTAATTGATATGAATCAAATAAAACTCTATTATTCCACTTAACGTCTTGCGACTTGTTTCTTTCTTTTCCTTGTATGAGGACCCTTTTTTGTATGATGAATCTCCATACTTTTTGTATGATATGACCGAACTCGGAGTTCACTTTTTTTTCCTCTTTATGTTTATGAATGGATTTTTTTTTGGGTATGATCGAACTTGGAGTAACTTCCCAAAGTCGCTTACGTATCCCGAGAGAATGCTCTAGGAATCAAGTCAAACGTAGTTCATATTATTTTTTTACCCTTTTTTTTTTATTTTTTTTATTTTTAGGACAGGATTATCACAGGATTATCATGAAATGGTTTCTTCTTGTATTTTGGAGGTGCAACATTCCAATCATCCTTTGAAGGATAAAGTCTTCATTTACCTTTCAGAAGGTCTTTGCTTTTGGTTGACTGGATTGATGGTTTAGTCTGCTGTTTCACTGCACTGGGTTTTGACTTCACCGGTACAAGATGAGTGGTTGAAACTATGGTCTGTCCCTTTCTGAATTTTGGTCCATTGTTGGTCCGAATTCAGAATTGTGTTGTCCATTGTTTCTAATCTCATCCTGACTGTTATAGCCAAGACCAGATCTAGATCCAAACCTTTTTGAGGGTTTGTAAGCTGGTGCATTTAAGGGTGCAGTGGTGGTCTTAACTAGTAGGGGGATTTTCTCAACCGATCTGTCAACACCAGATGTATTATCATCTGCTGCTTGTTGATCATTTGAGTAAGTCTCCTTACTAGTTAGTTCAGCTTTTGAATTATCCAGTTATTTCTTTAATCTTTTATTTTCCTTTCTTAGATTCTCACATTCCTGTTCTAGAATTGCATGATCCAACTCAATTTCATCAAATTTACTCATGAGATTCTGGATTATGTTTGCAGAGTCTAAGGGGAGAACAGAAGATTGTGCAGTGTCAGATGTGGATGCATTAGATGATGAGTATGAACTAGATGTTACCTCGGTTTCATTTGACTCTTTGGCCATAAGACATAGATAGGCTTTTTCATTGTTTGAGCTGTCACCCTCATCATCATCGAAATCATTTTCAGATCTACAACAAAACATGCCATTAGCGACACTTTCTTTGTAACATTTTGATATATGTTGTAAATTTTCCGGCATAAGTTACTAATTGCCGTAAAAGTAAGGCATTTTGGCGACATATTATTTTGTGTAGTGAATTTTGTAACATTTAGCCGGCAATCACTGTTAATGTCACAGATTTGTGGCAATTTTTGTGGCACATTATTGTTATGTCGTATAGAATACGTAACATTTACGACACACTGTATATATGTCATAATTTTTATGACAATATCCGCATTTGAACATAATGCCACAAAATACCCGACATTTCTCAAATTGCCACTTGTTATGCATTGAAAAAATGACACTAGCTATGGTGTTTTTGTATTTTATAATAATATAAAGCTTTTTCATAACAATATATCAAAATGCGCTATGAAATTAAAAATGATGTTATAAGAAATAATATGTCTCTTATCATGGTATCTCGTCATAAATTCAAACTAAACACACACACACACACAAAAATAAATCGTAACCATATATATCTTCATCTATCAAATATACATTAAGAAGATGGCCAAAAACTCCTCTGGTAAGCCACGTCGATAGGCTTTTCTCTTATAAAGGCATACGCTAGTGCATTTGTGTAAATGAAAAGAAGGGTTATAGCTAGGCAAGTGGATCATTGGTGGGTTGTTAATGCGTGTTCAAAGGTTGCGATGTAAATGACTTCGTCTTTGTTATGGTTGTAAGTTAACCAAGCTATTCGTATACTCCACTTGTAGAGAAGTTTGACTCGATTGCCTTTTTTGAGTTCGAGCTCGAGTCGTGCGACTCGATTAGATAACTGAGCCAGTTTCGAGCTTTAAACCATACTAACCAAGTAGCTCACTAGTTAATCGAGCTACATTAAATAATTATTCGATAACTTATATTTAAAAAGTTTATTATTAAATAATAGTTTATGTAAAGCATCAGTTATTACTTGAGTCGAGCTCGATCTTGTCATATTATATGAAAATTGAATTGAATAAATTCTAAAAGATGATCGATTTTATGAGCCGAATCGAGTTAAATCGAGTACTTAACGAATAACATTCGAACATGTGATTGACCTTGAGTCGAGTTTCGAGCCGAGATATTATAGTCGAGTCTTTGTACACCAACTAAAAAGTCCTTATTCCCACACATTTCATCCCTTTTCCTCGCTATGAATAAAAGTTGCATCCTTCACGATTTAAATCAGCTCACCACATTAATTCTCGCCTACTTCCAATGGCAAAGATAGAATGATAAAAAGTTAACATTGCCTATGCTATTCATTTTTATTGTTTCAATTAAATTTAAATTTTATTTTTTTGGCTAGGATACAATAAACAAGCCCTTCTAGTTATGACATAATTATGGGTGGTCTTAATTTTCATTGGTCTTAAGGTCAAGATAGAAACTACACCTACACCACCAAGCTAAATGGTGTTAATATTGACATTTTTAGACTTTTGATGCATATATAATTAATAATATTAATATAATTATAAAAATATAAAAAATGAACGTGTATTTTCGAAATTTGAGGAGGTCCTGCGAGAACACCCCATCCTATACATGGAATTTAGATGATATAAGAAAAAAGAACTAGATTGCAGCAATAATTGGGGATAAAAGATTGTAGTCTGGAGCAAAAAAGTGGGATTAATATCCAAAAAAAAGTTTTTTTTTTTTTTTTGGTTGTTGAATATTATCAGGAAAATGTGTTTTGAATTTCTTTTTTTAAAATACTCAAAGAGTTTAATTGCTAATGGGAACTTCTTTAATTGTTTTTCTTTTTTTTAAGAACTCTCAAATCTTTGGTGGGAATAAAAAATTGTGCTTTATAAAAAAAAAAAGATAACTGTATTAGTGTCCGAAGAGTGGGTGTATTTTTTTTATTTTATATTATAAATCATTTGTTGTCTATTTTCTTTTCTTTTGACAAAAAAAGACTTTTGTTTAAACAAACACTTTTCTTTTATTAATGCACTTCAAGATTTTTTTTATTTATTTTCATAACTAAGCGATTTTTCTTTATTAAGAATAATTGAGATATAAAGCATGAGTTCATAATTACATATTTTATAAAATTGTATAACATTCCTTAAGAAAATTAATTTCGTATAAATTCACAATTCATGATGTCACATTAACTTATGCTTAAAAATATAGTTGTCTTTATTGAACGCTTTTATACTTTGAAAATTTTGTCATGCTTATATATTTGATAACACTATTGTTGTTGTTTTTAATAAATTTATTACACCTATATTTGCAATAAGGATTATAAATTGTTATGTTTGTGTCAGTTTATATATACACACACCATCAGTTTGACGGTTTTGGTCGGTGACCCACCGGTTGGTGAATAGCTGGTTCATGAACCGACAGTCATTGCAGTATAGATCACGGTTCAGGTCATTGGTCAACTAATACTTTTTTACACACTTACAAAATAATTTCACTAATAAATAATATATCGAATCGTACTTAAACTAATATCAATTTGGCTACAGTTTTAATTACATTTTTCTTTAAGAGAACCAGAGTTTGTATTGGTAGAACACGTCGAAGAAGAAAAAAACCGTTGAATACACCCGTTCTCGTTCGTGGATCAAACACCTACCGACCAAAACGTTTATCTTCCATTGTACAGTATTGAAAAAACAACTCATTAATCAACTTTTTTTTTCTTTTTTTCATTAATAAACTTTTTTCATATGCTTGAAAATCAATTAAATGAACACTTTTTAAAAGAGATAGAAGTATACATTGGGATATACTTAAATTAGAGTATATTTGATGTTTATATAGTTGAAATATAGATATGAAATTATAATAAATGTTTTACCCTATTATCATCTTTTAACCCCGATAATCCATAATGCATCGTAACTCGATGACCAAATAGCTACTTGATGTTAATTGACGTTCAACTACATTATAAACATCAAATTGATATTATTTTTTGTTTGGTTATATTCACTATTTACAAAACAAATTAACTATTTTTAAAAGTTGAGAAAATGATAATATTAACCGACCAATGACCTGAACCGTGATCTGAACTGTAGCGAACCGTGACCGAAATGTCGATTCATGAATCAACCGTTCTTGAACACGTGGGTCATTGACAAAAACCGTCACACCAGCGCTTCAATCGATTTTTTAGTATAATTTGATGTTTATATCATTAAAATACAAATATGACATTACAATAAATACTTTATCCCTTATCCCTTTTTAACCCCAAATAATCCATACGTATTATACAACTTTCATTTTCAGGATATTATTTTAATTTCTATTTGATTAATTATTTATAGAATAAATGTTTTTAAGTGTAAAAAATATATTCTTTGACCAATGATCTAAAACATGATACGTATCGTATCGAACAGTGATCAGACCGTTTGTTCATGAATTGGCGGGTCACCAAACCGTAATTATGGCGGTTCAGTCAATGTTTATTATAGTTGATGTTTATATTAGTGAAATACATGATATATGACATTCCAATAAATCATTTACCTCTTATCTATTTTAACCCAATTTTCTACCTATTAATTGATATTATTTTTAGTTCTATTCGATTAATTATTTATAAAAAAAACTATTTTAAGTGTGTGAAATAATAGAATATTATTTGAATAATGACCTGAACTGTGATTTGAACTGTAGCAAAATCGTGAAAGTTCATGGTCACCGACCAAAACCATCAAACTGGCATTTTGGTCTAATTTCGAGTGTAGTTGATATTTATGGCATTAAAATACACATATGTCATTACAATAAATTTCTTACCCCTTACTCCTTTTAAACCCCATAATCTATAGTTACTATAATTTTATGACCAAATAACAAGTTGATGTTAATTAAAGTTCAGTTCGATCACAAACACCAAATCGATTTTATTTTGAGTTCGATTCAATTACTTATTTAATTAAACTATTTTTTAAGTGTTTGAAAATAAATAATATATGTTGACCTATGACTTGAAACGGGATATGTAATGTATCGAACCATGACCGAACCGTCTATTCATGGCCCAATGAGTCACCAACCAAGACCGTCAATCTGGCAGTATAGTCGATTTGTATGTGTAATTGATGTGTATATCATTGAAATACAAATATGAAATTACAATAAATCTTCTATCCCCTTATCCTCTTTAAACATCCTATAATATATACTTACTATAATTCGATGACCACATACCAATTTGATGTTAATTGAAATTCAATTCGATTAAAAACACCAAACTATTTCAAGTTTGATTTGATTAATTACTTGTAAAAGAAACTAATTTTCAAATGTGTAAAAAAAAGATACTTGACGAACAATTAACCCGAACTTTAAGTTGAACCGTTGGTTCATGAACCACTATTTTTATTGAAGCCTGAAGGCACCGACCAAAACCTTTGAGTTGGCGGTTCAATCAATTATTGAACCATGAGCTGAAGATCTAAATTGTGCTCAGATCTATGCGAATAATTGTCATGACCGATAATATGGTAGCGGCTCCAGAAATCATGTGATACGGTCGGGAATCGAGAGCGTACATTGTATACAAGTTTTTAAGTATTAATTTTAAATATGTAAGGGTCAAGGGTTAATATTTAAAAATTCAAGGGTAAATAAAATGTATATATATATATATATATATATATATATATATATATATATATATATATATATATATATATATATATATATATATATATATAACAAGTTATAATCATTATTATTAATTTAAGTGTACTAATGTTATCCTAAAAAAGTGTAATAATATGGAAACGAACAAAACATTAACATTATCAATAATATTAGGATGGCAATATTTTCAAAAAATATGTGTTTTATGAAGACATCTATATTTTTTAAGTATAAATTAATAGGATACCAATTGTTGTGTAGGATAACTAAACAATTAAAAAGGATTTTCTGAACTAAAAAAAAAAAAAATCAAAAAGGATTTTGTTTCTTAGAAGAAAAACAAAAATATTTTGAAGTGTATTTGTTAAAAAAACAAAACACGTGGTTCATTTCTTTTAGTGGAACGTCCTTGTTTTTTTTCTGGGTCAATTATTTAAAATGACTGATTTTCAACTTATTAGGGATAATAGGACATTTCGAAATTTTATTTAATTATAAGGGCATTCTAATTTTAAAAAGAAAACTTATTTAGTTATAAGGACATTCTAATTTCAAGTGGATAAAGATGACATTCTTATTTAGTTGTGTTCATACATTTGTTTCTGGTCACTGCGCTCATAAGACTTTTCACAGTGTTGTGCAGCAGAATAAATACATCAACTTGATGCAGTACATGGTGGAATCTGCAAAACAACTAAATACACAAATCTTACGACCGATAAATATGAATTTGGCATCCAGAAAGATATATCTTTCTCTATATATAAGAAGGGAAAAAGTGTAGATGTGTGCCAAGTGTTTTTTTTTATTTGGTTCATTTTTATCGTTCATCACCCAAAGTTCTTTTTTTTTTTTTTTTTTTTTTTTACTGTTCATCGCAGGCCTGGCCCAGAACAGTTTTTTTTTTTTTTTTTTTTTTGTTAGAAGAAGGGTTTGAGTTAAGTTGTTTCATTTTGGAGACTCAATTGTATCACCTTTTAATGTGCGAATATATGTAGCAAATGTATGACTATTTTCAAAATATAAGGCCACGACTTGTTGCCGACACGATTTTTGTATCATGCCAAAATAATTTTATTGACGTTTACATGAAATATTATAAATTTTTTAAAATAAATTCATTTCATAAAAAAAAAAACATATCGTTTGTACACGGCGATGTGACTATTTTCAAGATATAAGTCAACGGGACCATTTCATAAAAAAAACATATCATTTCATATAGCATTTGTACCATTTGTCTTCAAGATTATTAACATATCATTTGTACACGGCGATGTCGTGATGCGCCATACCATGGGTAAGCCGTTGGTTAGTTTTAGTGTGAATAAAGACCAATTTTTACTAATACCATGGTAAATGTATTTTATTGATGAGTGTTAAATGTAGTTTGGAACTTTTGTTTTTGTGTGTCGAATGTCATACATGTAAGTAAATCGAAAACATTTGTCTAATTGTCGCCGTAAGTGTAAATAATTGACATCATAATTTGTTGTATAATATCAATGCCGCTAAATTTAAATCATTTATATTGTGTTGTCTTAAAATGTGTGGAGTGATATTTTAGTTAAAATGTATTTTATATTTATTAGTTTTTGACATTAAGGTAAAACATCTAAGATGCGTAATGGCTCACAAGGCGTTACGGAGCCCGTTTAACTAGTATATATATGTTACAACGAAATGCTTTCGCAAACACAAGAAGCAATATCCTTGTGACTAAAAGAAAACACTTGAAAATGTCTGTATAAGCAGGGAAAAGAATAAACCTTGTAAATGTTACAACAAAACTTAAACCAACACTCTTTCCAAACACAACTAGACAGAAAACATTAGTAGTTTTTTTTTTCTTTCTAAAAGATCGAGGTATCTAGGCTATATATCACGGGAATAATAATGAAAACATAAGAAACTCATTGTAGCGATTTATGCAATGACGTCTCATTGTAGCGATTTATGCAGTGACTTCTTATTGTAGCGATCTATGCAGTGATGTCTTATTGTATCGAATTATGCACTGATGTGTTATTATAACGATTTATGCAGTGACATGTTATTGTAACAATTTATGCATACCTTTGGTTGTAAAAATATGCATTTAAAAAAAAAAAGAAATACAGTTATTTTACAAAGTTATCGAAAATTTAAACCAACACTAATCAAATAAACCAACATCAATCAAATATTTAAAGATAACAAAGAAATAAAGTTACTTTACAAAGTTATCAAATGTGTGTATCAAGTTGTATATGCGGTGACATCACTATCATTGCATCAGTTATCTAATTGTAAATACAGTCATCAATGTCACCACACCAGACATCAATGTCACTGCATAAGTCGTCAATGTCACTGCATCAAACATCAATGTCACTGCATAAGTCATCAATGTCCCTGCATCAGACATCAATGTCACTGCATAATACCTAACAACTACATCAGCCAGCTCTGCTCTTGTTTTGCATTTCTCTAAATGTGGAGCTTTTAATATGGATAGAAGTACAAGTTTGGTGAAACTACAAAGACTCTTCACTATGACTCTTGTAATGGCGACACGTTGTTTGTGCCCTCCTGCTAATTGGATTCATTGTGGAATCCTTCAATTCTTTAACATGATCTTGAATCATTTGACGATATTGTTTAGCTTAATGTGCCTGTATCATTCATCAATGTCACTGCATCGGACATCAATGTCCCTACATCAGTCATCAATGTCCTTGCATCAGTCATCAATGTACGTCCCTGCATCAGACATCAATGTCCCTGCATCAAACATCAATGTCACTGCATAAGTCATCAATGTCCTTGTATTAGACATCAATGTCACTGCATAAGTCATCAATGTCCTTGTATCAGACATCAATGTCACTGCATAAGTCATCAATGTCACTGCATAAGTCATCAATGTCCCTGCATAAGTCATCAATGTCACTGCATAAGTCATCAATGTCCCTGCATCAGACATCAATGTCACTGCATAAGTCAGCAATGTCACTGCATAAGTCAGCAATGTCACTGCATAAGTCATCAATGTCCCTACATCAGTCATCAATGTCACTCAATTAGCTTTGGAAATGCAGTCTGAAACATCACAACTGCAGCTTAGAAAGAGCACATCAAGCAGATTAGCATCACCAAGCATCAAAATAAACTTCAAAACCACACTACTAGGACCCAGCAGGCTTCAACATAAAAAATGCAGGGTTGCAAAATAAAAAAGGGCAAAGCAAAAGCATGGGGCAACAACAGCAGCCTCAAAACATTCTGCCAACTTTTTCTTCTTCTTTTTGGTTGCAAAAATCACAAGGAGATTAATTAGCATGCTTTGTACTTCGTGAGTCCGTCAGTCTTCATGGTATTTGCAACCAAACATGTCCATCTATGTATTTCGTAGTTAAAAACAGATCTGCTGGAAAATGTTGAACGATTTGACAACGGCACTCTGTTTCTTCTATCTGCCCCTTTGCCTCTCGTGCATTGAAATTCTCCAAAACCGCTATCCTGTAAACATTAAGATGACACAAGAGCTGATAAAACTGTTGTCGCATATCAAAGTTGCACGAGTACATATACGTGGATACAAATCACGCTAGAGCAGAATTTCAAAAATATGGGATACGGGTACGAATGAGACATGCAACGGACCGATCTTTAGCGGCGTCGCTCCAATCACTCCAGCCTTGAGGAGCAATAATATCATTAAAATGATAGTAAGAGTAAATAGTAGTAGAATAGTTTCCCCAAGCTCTGCCCAAAAGGACTTTTCCTATCTCTGTTATGTTACAGTTTACAAAAGAGAATCCTAAATCAGCTTTTGTTGGCTATGAACCTCGACCTTGTGAGGTTTTCCCTTTTAAGCTTCAAGAATATAACTTTTCAAAGTGCTAATTGGCTTATATATATTTGATCTAAAGAAAAAAAAGAATCCTAAATCATCTTGTAGTGAGTTTCTGTGATTTGCCGATATTGCTCCCATTTGATTCGCTACTGAGTTAAGTATACAACCTTGTATGAATTGAATCGAATACCCTTGCTTTAGTAGTCCTGCTAAAAAAAGAAGAGAAAGGGAATGGAATGGAATGGGAAAGGAAGGAGGGTAGCTGATACAAAGATTTGGCATTGCCAAAGATGAAATCAACAGAGCCTTGAATGAAGCATTGATCATAAAAATGTAGTCCAGCTTCATCTAACAGTGTATCCTGTGTTCCAAGTATCCTTACTTTGTGAAGCCATGCTTTATCCCCCTTCAATCTCAATGCCACTGACTGCATATCGTCCGTTCCTGGTACCGCAACGATCGAGTTCTGCATATTTAAGGAAAATAAATCCACCCATTTTATGGCCTATAATTGATGGCTGCCCTGCCATAGTAAAAACTACCTACCTTGATTGTAATATCTTTTGCACAGAAGTAATCGGATTCAACGGTGACGGAGGCGGATCGATAGGTGCCAATTTCACAACCATATTGGTTCTTGTCGGAAGCGCTAAACTTGGTTTTAATGTTGGTTGTTAATTTAGGGATATTTGTTTATCAGTCGACAAGCTGCTACATATTCTGAATTTGTTCTTCTTTTAGCCAAACAGTTGTTCAGTAACTAAATCCGACGTTAACGATGGTTGAGAATAGAAAGACGGAAAAAGAAAAAAATTAGATTGTCCTTATAACTAAATAAGATTTTGGAGTGTCCTAAATGATCATTAAGTCTCTAACGACGGCTTTATAACTAATAACAACTTTTTTTCGATTAAAAAGAAAATGCACTTCTTTACATGATATACAAAAGAACGTGGGCTACTACATCACTTAGCATTATTTTAGGTTTTTGTTTTTCCTTTTTTAGCGCCACTTTTTGCGGTCAAAATTGTCACCTTTTTTTCCCACAAAAACTCAAAACACATGTTCCCATTTCTAATTAAACTCTTTAAAAGTGATTAGAAAAAAAAATTCAATTCTTAAAGTATAACTAATCCAATCGAAAAAAGAATAATCTTTACCGAGATAACCACCTTCCAAAAACCCATTCAAACCACAGTTCTCCTAGAAAAAATTCCAGAGGTTTTGCAGATAACATGGAAATCAAGTGCATCTCAAGAGTGAATTGAATTTTATCTCCATGAAGGTATGTTATTTTGGTCTAAATTGATTTCATGTTTGATTCATTGTATATGAGAAGGAAATGCGTTAGATTTTTGTCATTTTAAAGTTGAATCCATGAATAATATAACTTGATTAGTTTGTCAACACGGAATTTATGTAACCTTTCAGAACGCAAACACTTTTTTAATATAATTATCATGAACTTGTTGAAATTAATATATCAAACATAAATCTCGCAAATATTGATAAGTTTGTATCAATTTAACACAGATGTGGGATGGTGAAATAGAAAGAAAAATAAATAAATATAACAAGTTTATGCACTATGTAGCTGAAAAGAAAAGTCTTTTTTTACGTTTTTGTTTATTATTATTTATTTTACGGAAACGAAAGGTTTTACACACGCACTATTTTTGTCCCTAACGAGACTCGAAATCTGGTCTCATGCCAGATTATAAAGACCATATAACAAAATAAATATATAAGAATCATCATTGATTTAATTTTTGTTTTCTTTTTAGATTTTCAGGTATAAATTTCAAATACTTCTTGTGAAAAGAAAATTATTCAAAACCTAAAACACTTTGATAATTGTTTATGGTAACAAGTATTTGAATTCGGCACTCATTATTTCGAGGATAGAATTCGACACTTGATGTATATTAAAAAGAATTGTATAAACGTCTTTTAATTTGATTAAAGTAGCCAAATTGTCGATAGATATATTATATTGCTTTTTCTACTATGTTTAGCAAATGCTCTATTATTATCAATTATATATTTTATAAGTTTACCACAATTCTGTTTTTTTAAGGTTATTTTCATTTGTAAAGTGCTTCAATTTCATGATAATATCAAATTAAATTCTTCTTCATTACTTCGACTTTTTCTTTCCTTTATATATAATGTTTAATGGAAAGTGACCTTAAAAAAATACCGGCTTAAAAAATAAAATAAAAATTGAGTCTTAGAAATATTTTTAGACAAGATTAGAATGGCGCCAGGTTGAGTCTTTTCAATATATGTGTACCCAATTAGATATCAAATGATTCATTCTTAAAATTATATCAAATGATTCGACTTGTCAACACAAATTTGAAGAATAAAAGGGTGAAAGATCCCCCCTGCCCCCTCCCCCTCCCCCCAAAAAGAATGGATGTGAAAGAATTCTAAAAGTATAATAATAATAATAATAATAATAATAATAATAATAATAATAATAATAATAATAAATAATAAAAATTAAACATGGAACTTTCATTTCCTAGTGGGACCTGTAGAAATATGCTGAATTGAATAGTGAGGGCAATGTTGGAAGACTGCCGTGATGATTGATTATTTCATGTTGTTATAATATGTATCTTATATATTTTTTCAACATATTACCATTGAAATACATACTAACATCCATTTTTACAATATGGCTACGTTTAATGTATTCAACACATACTTGTGTATTTATTGAATTTTGTCGTTGTATGTTAGGTGATTGAAAATATGACATCTTCCTATACAAAAACGAATGAAGGAGTTTGTCTACCAACAAGAAAACTTTGGAGTAAAGCTCTTGGTGCCCAAGGAATCAAGAAATATATGTATTAATGTTATTTTTCATTATATGCCATCAGTGTTGAAAACATTTTACTGAAGAACTCTTCTACAAAGTAGTTGACTATTTTAATATCAATTGTGGTTGAAGTTGGAGGTAAAGGATCTCAAAACAATTACGCGGGTGAAGAGGTATAGTTTCGTACAATTACAATATTCATGCACATACTTATATGATTATGCTTTGGTTTTGATTATGTGGTTGTACCTCTTTTTTAATCTCTTTAATTTTTCATATGCTTTATTATATATTCAGAATTTGGGTAAAGTTTTGTTATTCTATACCGCACTAAATGTTCTGGCAATTACTGATAACCCTTCTCACATACATGATGCATTAGATGTACATTAGTCTTATGCCAATGGGATTGTAAAATGATGGATGTATTACAATATGTATCATCATATTGTTAAGTTGCTTCAGTAGCGAAATGTTAAGGTTTAAATTGCATCAAATTGTTGTGTTGTGGTATTTTGAGTTTGAGAAGGTTTTAAAGTATGTTGTTAACAAATCAATTTGCATGGTTATTTTTATTTCCCCTATTTATGTCATTTCTTGTTTTGATGGTCGAAATGTCGAATGCATGGCCACATTATATGCTTCTTTGCTCAAACGTTAAGCTCACTTTAATTCTTTTTATTTTATTATTTTGATGATATTTTACAAAATTGCTTTTTATGGATAAAGAAAAGACTTGTATATTGATATGTGTTTTCGTGAACAATTTTGTGTTTTCTTCTCAATGGATGCAGGATAGAGCAATGAAGAGGAAAAGAAGACAGAAGAGTTGCATATGAAAGGTAAAATATACATGCACATCATACATACTACAATAGTTTTCTAATCAATTCTACAACTTTTCATACCATTCAATTTACCTTGTGCAGGAAATATCCATGTTATTGGGATTGAAAGTTACAGAGATTGAACGCTTGTTCTTTTTTCAAGAGGAAAATAGTTGCGTTTTTAGTATTGAACGCATTAATCATTTAAAGATCGTTTTCATTTTTCTTGTTAATTTCAACTTATTGTTGGATTGAATGGATGGATAATAGTCGTTCTTTGGTGTTTAGTTTTCATTTCATTTAATTTCAACATCAACCAATATGTTCAATATTCTGAATAATTTTGTTTCCATCTATGTCTTTGTTCAAATGCGGATTATTAATATATATGAATGTCATGTAAGAATACCTACTATTTCAGTCGTATATTTATAAACATGACATAAACATGGTGAACAATTAAGTTACATTAAGAAAATGCGAAAAAATCATTAATAATTTTAAACAAACATAATACATGTCACAAAAGTGCCATTAAACAAAACTGCCATTTTCAATACGTGCCATACAAATGTTGGGAGATTCACGGCAATTAATTTTAATAACCGCCGGCATTCGTTTACCGACGACAATTGAAAATGCCATAAAACGGCGGTTATTTAAAATTAATGTTGGGAGATTCACGTCAAATGGAACGAATGCCGGTATAGTGCCACAAACATGTGTCCCTCTAAATGAAAAGTGTCGGCAAATTTGCCACACAGTACGTGTGGCAATTAAAATAAGTGTCGGTAAAATGCCACAAAGTTATGTTCGTCATATTAATCAAGTGCCGGAAAAACCATCGTAAAGCATTCCGACACATTACAAAAGTGGCCGTAAACTGCCGCAAATAAATCATGCGTCACTTTGACTATATGCCCTATAATCGCCGCAAAAACTTTGGGTTGATCTTCAATGTGTTGACGATGCTGGTATGACTGAACTTGGAGTAACTTGGAGGATTTCTTGAAGATCTTCGAGTGTTGTTGATGAATGCTTGAACCTTCTGGCTCTGGGATTTCTATCAACTCTTCAATGTCTTCATCAAAGCTAAAGCTCTCCCGCCATATCCGGGAGAAAATAACCAAAATTCAAGCTCTCCCGCCATATCCGGGAGAAAATAACCAAAAGTCAAGATCTTCCACCATATCCGGGAGAAATCAAGTAAAAGTGAAGTTCTTCTGCCATATCCGGGAGCTCAACACAACAACAACAACAATTGGTGAAGAAGATAGGGAGAAAGCATCAAGCCCTCTGTCCAACCACCGCGGAGAAGATTCAAGGAGTAATAGAGAAGCCTCCAAGTCATCTCCAACATCCGATGATCATCCATCAAATCCGGAGTTCTTCAACAAAGAAAGAAGATCTATGAAGCAACAAACAAGCCTTCAAGTTCTTCAACAAATCGAAGACCATCCGCCAAATCCGGAGTTCTTCAAGAAAGAGAAGATCTAAGAAGCAACGAAGAAGTCTTCAAGTTCTTCAACAACATTCGAGGATCATCCGACAAATCCGGAGTTCTTCACAACATTCAAGCTCGTCCGCCATATCCGGAGTTCTTCAACAACATTTGAAGGTCTTCCGCCGTATTAGAGTTCTTCACCAACATTCGAGGATCATCTGCCCACATCCGGAGTTCTTCATCAACTCTCAAGCTCATCCGCCATATTCGGAGTTCTTCAACAACAAACGAAGGTCTTCCGCCATATTCGAGTCCTTCAACAAATCAAAGATCACAAAGACAACTAGTGTTCTTCAACAACAAACAAAGGACTTCTTCCCAACAAATTGGAAGATGCTTGACAAGTCCGAGAACAAGTCCATATGACCTCGGAGAAATTAAAGGAGATGATCAAGTAAGCACAAAAGCATCCAAGTCATCTCCGACAAATGAAGATTATCCGCTATATCCGGAGATCTTCCATAAATCCAAAGATTCTCCCAGCAGATTGGAGAGTACTGCAAGTCCGAGAACAAGTCCCCGCGACCCTCGGTGAAATCAAAGGAGAATCAAAGGCGTCCCGTAGACATAGGGATTTTGTTAGAGATTGTACCCACTCAAATTTTGAAATAAATAAAAAATTATATTTGTTCCAATTTTCTTGTCTTTCTTTTTTTAATTTAATTGCAAGACAACAAAAATTTGTATTACAAATTTCTGGCACACCTGGTGGGACCAATCTCTCTTTTCATCTCTCCTTGCAAAAAAAGAAGTCTTGAGGAAATGGCACCAAAGACTTCCACCGCTTCAAAGGCTTCTACATCAAAGGCTACTTCAAAGATTTCCGCTCTAAAGGTTCTTTGCTATGAAAGTTATTGCTTCAAAGGGGGCCCTTCGGAGTTGTTGCCACTAAGGATGTTTCTTCATCTCAAGGTCAACCTTCTGGCCCTGTCACTCGGAGAATGTCAAAGGAGTCTGGATTCATTTTTTTTCCCTCAGGAAAATGGCCGCAGATGTCCTGATGGCAAATTCCACCACCCTGGAGGATCATATTTTCAAACTCACAAAGTCCATTGAAGCTCTCACGGCGCACGCTCGACTCAAGACGTTCCAATTCTGGCTTCGCCAACAGCTTGATTCCGTTGGAGAAGCAAGTAAGTCAAAAGAATTGTTGCATGGTGATGAGCATGGACTTGACGTCATTTCCAAATATCAAGGAGCCTTCAGGTCTTCTCGCATGGCGAATAACATGAGGTTGCCCCAAAAGACTCTTTCAAATATTAAAAAGCTTCCAATTCTTTTACCTTGGCAAGTGATTTGAAGATTTCCCCCGATGGAACCATTCCTATCAGCAGTTGCGGGAATTCGTCATGGGTACCATCAAGGACAAAGTCGGAAGGCCCATGAATTCATGTCAAACGTATGCCATACCATATGCCTAAATGATTGATGATCTGAAGATGCAGTCCGGTTATCGATCACTGAAGTTCCAACAATTAGATGGAAAGGGCAATCCAAAGCAACGCATTGCCCATTTTGTTGTAACTTGCAACAACGCTTGGACGTATGGAAATCACTTGGTGAACCAAATCATGCATTCTCTAAATGGCAACGCCTTTGATTGGTACACTGATCTCGCCCTGTCCTCTCTGGATAGTTGGGAGTAACTGGAGCAGATCTTTCTCATTCGCTTCTACTGCACCCGTAGGACGGACATCATTGTTGAGCTGACCAACCCTTACCGGTCGAAAAAAGAAAATGTGGTTGACTACATCAACAGACGGGAGAGCGCGAGTTTCAACTGCAAGGAGAAAATTTCTAAGAAGTCTTCCATCAAGATGCGCATTCAAATTAGGCAATAGAGTCTTCAATACATTCTCAAGGAAATTCAACCAAGTTGAGCATCGCTGCAAACGGAGGTCAAGCTCTCTTTCAAGACCCTTAAAAGGGATATGAAAAGGAAAAGACTGGAAAATTTTCCAAAGCAACTCCGGAAACAAAACACCAAAAAGTCCATGGATACAAATGTGGGGATTCCATACTTCAAAAATGTCTGGAGGAACAAAGGCCGAATAGTCAAAAAGGCGACAACCAACTCTAGAGGAAAAGAAATAAAATATGTACCGTTTTCTTGATTCCGACGTCCTGTCAAACTTTGATGAGTTTCTCAAATCAAACTCATTGATCTTCCCACAACCAATTGCCTCAAAAATGCTGCAAAATCCCACGAAGTAAACTGTTGCGAACATCAGCTCTTGACGGGGTACACTAACGACAATTGCTTTGTCTTTGAAATCAAAGTAATTTTCTTAGCCGATGAACAAATAGTCGTGCTTGAAAAAGGAAAAGAAAGCACAAATCAAGTCTCATTGGTGGAGCCATCACATGGTCATACTACGACCGTTCGATTCGGAGCCTTTGATCCTATCCAGGTGCAAGTTGACGCAATGTCACCAATTGTTGTTAAAGACTTGGGAATTTTTCAATAAAGTCCCCAATTGTCAATAAAAAGGCAAGAGGATCAGTCCGTTGATACGGATGATAAATGTTGTATTCTTGTGGCTCGAGAACGAAACAAAAGGTGCATCGGCGTTTCGAGTCTACAAAATCAAAATAAAGTCGCCCCAACTCCACCAAGGCAAAATAAGTCAAAACACAATGAAGCCCTGGACATGGAGATAATCTGAGAAGTGGACGATAAAATCAAACGCATCTTCAGATGATCTCAAGCACAAGTGTCCTCGAACCTCTATCACCTTTATGGTGTACATGCTGAAAGAAATCCTAAACGATGAAAATGTAGCTTGGCGCCGCATACATACTGATGACAAAATTGTCACTTGCTATGCCGTACTTGATAAATAAAACTCTACCTCTAAAAAAATGTGCGTGTGGAGATGAAAATTCTTCGCAAGAGGAGGATCCATAAATCAAATACAAAGTCACTTGCTTTGTCGAGATGAATTTTTCTAACGATGACATATTTCTGGCGTCGGCGTCTTATATTCGTCCATTGTTCGTGACGGCATACACTTGTGAACAGAAGATGAGTAGCGTGTTGCTTGATGGATGATCTTCCGTCAACATCTTGCCATTTTGCATAATGAAAGGGTTGAGAATCTCCATGGATGACCCCAACAACAATCGCTTGAGGATTCAAGAATTCAACCAATGGGGGCAAAGAGCCATTGGATCAATAAGACTTGACGTCTTTATTGATGACATGTCATTCAGTGCACTCTTCCACGTGATTGATGCCAAATCATATTACAACACGCTGTTGGGAAGACCATGGCTTCACAAAATGGAGCTGTTCCTTCCACACTACACAAATGCTTCAAGTGATGAGGAAAGTCATTGCTTATGACATGAACTTCACCGGCTGAATCTTACCTGGATGATTCCAAGTTCTACTCAAAGCCGACACCTGCAAAGAAGTGAGCACTTCAAAAAGGGGTCGAGGAACAATAGGAAGACGTGGTGCTATAAACACCAACAAAAAATGCACCATAAATAAATCAACAAAGAAATGAAAAGTTGCAAAGTCTTCCAGGTTCTCCAAAGCAAAGGAACCGCTCATCACAAAAGGAAAAAAATGTCTGAGTGGATCTACTTTACCACTTCCTAAAATCGAAGTAGTAGAGATAAATGCTCTCTTATTGTGGTTAGATCGTATAAAGAAGATCCAACCATGGAGCATGGAATGTTTTCCTCTATGCGAAAAGAAGGGTTGGCCACATCACATACAAGCTCCACGTCAAAGCAAGATAAAGTCCCTAAACCTCCATGCAAAATATGGGGGCAACAAATCAAACATGAACATCGAAAACCCTTTCTAAGGGTAAAAGTCATTTGATAAAATCTTCTAGTAAAAGGTTTAGGCAATATTCCTAAAGCACCAATTCGTATCCCAATAAAATGGGCAAGCAATGATGAGGCAGAAGAAGATGCATAGAAAGAGCCTCCAAAGCTAGAAAAATTGGTTGATTCCACTGTAGATGAATTGAAAGAAATCAACCTCGACATGAAGGACGAGCTTAGGCGGCATATATATCGGCACTCTTCTATCCCTCGAAAAGAGCACAACTCTCCGTCAAAATGGGCTCACGTTTGGTTGAGAAAGCTCAAAAGCAAGTGTAGACCATACATTTTCCCCCATATCAAAGTAGAGGTGAAACAACATATCGGAGCCGTCTTCATCGGCATAGTCAAATACCTTTCATGGATCTCAAACATTGTTCCGGAAAGGAAAAAGAACAAAGTTGTGCTTGTGTCTACTTTCAAGACTTGATCACTCTTTGTCCAAAAGTTGATTTCCCTCGTCCAATCACCGACCTCAAGGATGGATGCAACTACAGGCCATCATATGTTATCCATTATGGATAGAACTCCTGGCTATTATCAAAATCCGATTGCTTCGGAAGATGAAGAACTCGCAGCCTTCCGCATGCCTAAAGGAATCCACTGATACAAAGCGATGCCTTTTGGTTTGAAAAATGTTGGAGCCATATACCAACATACCATGCAAAAAAATGGGACATGTTGCCTCAAGATGCTTAGTGCCATGCCAATGAACTCGTCGTTAAAGAAAAAAAGACGATCACTTGGACGACTTGAAACATGTCTTTCAAAGACTTCGGAGAATTTA
Organism: Gentiana macrophylla; assembly: GCA_026214975.1. Taxonomy (NCBI): domain Eukaryota; kingdom Viridiplantae; phylum Streptophyta; class Magnoliopsida; order Gentianales; family Gentianaceae; genus Gentiana; species Gentiana macrophylla. The sequence continues at coordinate 61,443,103 of CM047809.1, forward strand.
ACTCAAATAAACCCTCTCAAATAGCATTTGAGGTAAGCTCAAGAAAAACCTCGGTTTCATCATACACGTCGAGGAGTTGAGATAGTTCAATCCAAAGTTGATGTCGTCATAAAGATGCCCGGCCCGACCTTCACAACCTCCATGAGTTTGGAATCTTGGTAGAAAGGCTCACCTACCTGTGACAATTTTCATCATATCTCGTTGGAAGATGTCAACACTTCAACCACTTGAATGGGACAAGTTATGCAAGAAAGTCTTTGAAAACTTCAAGGCTAACTTGGAAAAACTCGATCTTGGTGGTAGCTACAAAAAGGAAGCATTTGCTTCTTTCCGTCATGACATAAGCCATGCCATACTCACTTTGCTCAATCGTTTTTAGACGGTTTAGAAACTCGAGCAACAAACTCCCCACTAAGCATTTCCATCCAAGAAGCATCGCGAATGAGGACAATGTTGGTATTCTCTTGCAAGAGTCATATGCTCTAGATTAAAAGTGGCACCAAGCTCAGCAAAATCCGGATTCTTCCAAGCCTTATTGTCCAATGCATTCAACAACATGGAGTGCCCACGGCTATTCCAAATCGGGAATTCAGTGCTTGTCTTATGAAGACTTGGCATAATGACGTAAAAAACAAAAACAAGTTCAAATAAAAATAAAATGCCCCCCATGTTGTTCGGGAGTTAGGAAAAATAAAGCATACAAGTTGATAGAGATGGTCAAATTCAACCAAATCAACATCAAGTTCCTCAAAAGGCTCTATGCTAAAAGAAAAATATGCTCCTAAGCACGAGCTAAAACTGCCTTACATGCACCAAATGTGTCAAAAGAGAAAATGCTCCTAAGCTCGAGCTTAAACTGCGTAACACTCATCCAATGGGTTTAAAAAAGAACATGCTCCCAAGCACGAGCTTAAACTGCTCTACACTCATCAATGAGATAAAAGAAAAAATGATCCTAAGCACGAGCTTAAACTTCGTTATACTCTTCAAATGAGTTAACAAAAATGCTCCTAAGCACGAGCTTAAACTGCGTTAATTAATCTTGTAAAAATTATGAACTACGCTTGACTTGATTCCTAGAAAATTCTTTAGGGTACGTAGGCAGTTTGGGAAGTTGCTCCAAGTTCAGTCATACCAAAAGAAAAGAGGGTCCATCATACAAGAAAGGGGTCCTCATACAAAAATTAGAAAGAAAACTTGAAAGGGTGGAATGCTTTTCTTCAGTGAAGAGCGATAAGCCTCCCAAAGAATGTCGCTTACAAATTTCCGCGAGTGGTTGATGCAGAAGAGGGAGAGGTTCCGTCAGCTGCACACTTGAAGAGGCTCTTCACTTCAATGAACTTTGATGGTAGCCTTATTGAGTGATGAATTCGATGTCAGAAGCCTTACGTTTTTCATTATGGTACGCGCGCTCTTCGCACCTTTTTCAAGTTGCTGGAATGAAAGTCCGCTCAAGAAATTGTGGCAACGGCGATGAAAGTACATTTCCTCCAACATTCGCATACGATTAATGATTCTTCTTGGTCTTCCAAAGCACCAAGAGGAAAGCATCATGGCCATTAGAGGAATCCTTGCTATAGTCCGCACCATTAGCCGAATGAGGATCTCGTGAGACCAACACCAAAGCTAAGGAAAGACACAAGGAAAATGAGCTCAACTTGTGGATCGGTTCTCTTTGTGAAGGTCTAGGCTCACCGGAAAGCGAGTGATGCTTCCGATCACGGGAAGGTGGAGTATCAAACTCGATGGTGAGGTATATTCAAGCTTGATCCCGGTTCCATAGCAAAGATCGAAGATAATGAAGCACAAAAGATACCTCTCACCGTCTCGTGTAGACTCTTTGAGTGATGCTATCTGGCTGTCTTATGCAGAGTGGAGCAACTAAATACCCCACTCACGTTCTTGACCGGCTCTGCACAGATGATGAAGTCTCGAAGTACCTCACTTGTGAAGTTGTCTTGTTGAGCATCTGGCTGTGCTATGCAGAGTGAAGTCACAAAGTACCTCACTCGCGTCCTACACGGGCTGAATATCCGGTTATGCTACACAAGGTGAAGCAACTAATTACTCCGAGGGTCAAGCACATCATATTAATCTGATCACTATGTTTCCCGGCAAAACAACAAACTGACGCAAAACATTGCCGACGCCACTACTGACGAAATTTAAATAACCGCCGTTTTATGTGCCGGGATCGCTTTTTACGGCGCTTATTTTCCATTTCCTGGCATTTATTTTGTGACGTAAAAAGCCAAAAATGTTGTAGCGATTCTTCATTCTTTTCACTACTAGATTTAGCTTTGAGTGCCTTCTTGCTTTTTCTCTTTTGAGTTGTCTTGTACTTTTTTTTATCCTCACCTTTGTCTTTTTCTTCAGGGCAGTAGGCCTTGAAATGACCTTTCTTGGTACAGTTGAAGCATCTATATTCATCATCCTTTCTCTTGGTGTCTTTGTTTGTGCTTGACTTCTTGTTTGATGATGATCCTCCTTTGAATATTTTCTTTTTGCTAAACCTGTCAAAGAGTTTTACTAATAAAGCTACCTGTTCCTTCAGCTCATGTGTCTCTTTGCCATTTGCATCAGCTGTTTGACTTTGATGGGGGGTGCAACCAGTGCACTGGCCTTGTGTGCCTCTGCTGGTGTACTGTCTTCACCGTTCAACTCAAATTCATGAGCCTTTAGTTGAGACATCAGGGTCAGAGTATCCGTGTTTGCAAGATTTATTGTCCCTCTGATTACTGATGTAATGATCTTCCATTTTTCAGGTAGTCCTCTCAAGATCTTCAAGCATACTTATTTCTGAGGATATGTGTGTCCAAGCTGTTGCAGTTCATTGATGATGCTTGAGAATCTGTTGTCCATTTGATCAATGGATTCACCAGCCTTCATTTTGAAGTTCTCAAATTTCTGTTTTGCAACAGATAATTTTTTTTCCTTAACTGCTTCAGATCCTTCATTTATTAGTGCTAGCTTGTCCCACATCTCTTTCGCTGTTTTGCAATCATTGATCCTCATGAACATATTGCTATCCAGGGTCTTCAAAATCATGTCTTTTGCAACAAAGTCTAGATTTGCTCTTCTCCTGTCATCCTTGGTCCAATCTTTCTTGGGTTTGTCCACTTCCTTTCCTTGATCTTCTCCTGTGGCTGCCACAATCATGATCATGATTGGGTCATCATTAATTACATCCAGCATCTCTTCATGAGTTGCTGCAAGATGAGACAACATTCTTATTTTATATTCATAAATGTTATTAACATTGAAAACATGTACTTTTGGCATAATGTTTGAGGAATCCATAAGTACAAATTTGAAATCTACTTTGAAATTATGTGATCTCCTTGTTACCAGAAATTAGATCTGAACAGGTTCTGATTCTAGGAACACTGCTCCGATACCAATTGTTGGTCCCAGAGAAGGTAAAACTATAGTCGGAGGGGGTGAATGACTATAGTGGAGTTTCAAAAAAATTTCTTGTATTTAAAAGCTTTTGGGTAGCGGATAAGTCCCTTCTTACTATTTTGTTTCAAGGTAGTTTATGCAATCACAGATGTAAGATATAATATAATCAATTAAATGAATGTAGTAATGTAAATTGCTGAAAGTAAATTGACACAAGGCTTATAGTGGTTCAGGGTGGTGTAATCCCTTAATCCACTATTCTCATGTGATGATTGGAGAAATTCACTATTGTTTTCACAGATACAATAGTATGATTGTCCTTGACTACACAAGCTTCACAATCTTCAAGACTATCACTCCTGATTATAATGTTCTTGGTGACTTAGTCTCTTTCACTGCTCCTTGGGATCAAATCCTTCAGCAGCTATCACAAACACAACTCCTTCTCAGATGGCTCTGATTCAGTTGCTTGATTGATGTGAATTAGATTCACAAACTTTTTGATCAATCTCAATGCTTGATATTTGAATTGTAGCTCTCAATTTTGAGTTGATCACTAGATCATTTCTTTTCAGCACAGATAGAAAGCTTTTTACTTTGACAGAGTTTTTGCCTAAATTATATCATTCTCTTTTTTTTTCTTTGTCTGTCAATGCCTTCTATTTATAGCCTTGATTATCCTTGATTTGAATTTCCGTCCGTTGGCTATATTAATGGGGGGAATAATCCTTGATTTTATTCTTGATTCCTCCTTAATTATATTCTCCTTGATTTCAGTGATCGGATTTTTCTTCAAAGGTTTATCAGAAAGTCCATCCTTGATTGATCATCTATTGATTGTGCATTTAATGCTTGATCCTCTGAATCTTCATCATATTTCAAAATATGATTAAATAAGGTTTACTTAGCCGTTCTCTGATCGGTCAAGTGATCCTTCTGACTTTGCCACTTGGATCTTCCTTCAATGCATTGTCTTCACTCAGTCGATAGTCAGTTTACTTTGCCGATTCACCGTTTCCTTCATTCTTTCAGTTAAAGGAGAATCCTTGTACTTCACTGATCCTTGATTTGTGTGAGAATAGTGTACACCATATTTAAACAATAAGTTTCATCATTTGGAATGTAACTTAGACTTATCCAAGGTCATCATAGACTTTCTTGGTTATAAGTCAGACCATAATGTCTTTATTGCTTCTCTGCTGGAACTTGGTTGGCTTCTCTCTGCCGGAAATTTGTTTTTACTTTGCCGTCCTACCAACTAGTACATTACTTGTCTGACTCAACTTATACAACATGTCAGACTCTAAGTAAAGACTTATACAGAGAATTATAACTTAGTTCAGGCTTGCTATAACAGGTAGTATGGCCATCATCAAAACATAATAAAATGTTCTTTACAAGAAAAAATTGAGTTGAAGTCAGTGTGGTCATGGCGCACCCCACATGAGCATAGCGCCCGCCATGAGCAGAAGAAACATTCAGCCCAGATTTTTAACACTGTGGTGCACCTCATGATTGCATGGCGCGCCATGCCCTGTTTTAACAGAATTTTCTAATTCGTTTTTAGCACAATTTAAGTGTTTGACACCATATTTTTTGCATAATTCCGATTTTCTAAGGTTAGGTAGCGACCGTGGTGCTGCACTATCTCTAATTCATTCTTATATTTCCCTCAGAAATCGGTAACTTTCTAAATAGAGATATGCATTTTTGGATGTATACAGTAAGTGAAAATTTTGTAGTTTATTTCTTTATACATTTGAAATTCATCCAATCATATTTGTCTATCAAAAGATAGCACACAAGAATTTCCCATAAAAATCACCAAGTCAAAGTACTCCAACTACTAACTATCTTCTATGAATTGTGCATAAGAAAATATTTTTTATATTTATTTTAGGTCCCCTAGTTATATCTTCTTCTTTTTGATAAACTTTCAGAACACGTAATGTTTGATTTGTAACCTCAATGGAAGAACCAAGAATTGATGTGTAGGTGAGCTAGTTGACTATATTTATATGGCCGGGTGGACTGAATTAAAATGACTAATTGTGTTGTATTGAATTACATATATAGACTTTTCGATGTGGCGAAAATAAAAACCAGATGATGTGCACCCCTAGCCATCCCTGTTTACGCCATTGCTTGAGGTGTTCAAAAGTGTATTAGAAATATGAAGTTAGGAGACAAAAAATGTTATTATTAAAAAGATAAGAGTTGTTTGGGAGACAATGTATAAATATAAACGACCAAAAGCGTCAGATTTTATTATTTCTCAACCAATTTTAATGTTACACGTGAACGACACACGCATTATAGTTAAGCATTAAACGTTATGCTTCCACTAAATGTCTTAAAAGTGTAACGAGAAAGCGTAGTTAGGTGACGGAAAATTTCAATATAAAAGATACAAATAGTCATAAAAAATGATACGTCTACTCCGTTTTATACATAAAAAACACATATTAACCTTTTTTATAGCAAGTATAAATCGGAAAAGGTCGTAGAGGACGAGTTTACATCTTAATTGTGTAAAAAGGACAAGAAAGGAATGCAATGGTTGTAAAGGACAAAAGTAATGTGAATCCAAAAATACCCTTAAAGTTTTATTTTCTAATATTTACTGGATTTATTCGAAATGGCTTTTTTTTATTTTCATTAATGAATTAAATTCTTTTTGTGTAACTGCAGATCAGATTTCCCCCTATTTTCATGCCATTGTCAACTCCACTTATTTGCATTTAAGAAGAAAAATAGAAGATCAGATTCCCAAAATTCAGTTATGCCAACATCTCATGCTAGCTTTAGAATAAAACCAAAAACAATCTGAATTTGCAGCCGAAAAAACAAGAAAAAAAACTGAATTTTGCAGTCATCATCTGCAATTCAATTGCGCCATTTTTGCAGCATTTTATTCAGCCAAGGTATTAATCTTTTTTGTTATATATGATCATTCATACATGTAATGGAAATCTTTACAATCATCATCTGTAATTCAGTTTGAAGTTGCGGTTTTTTAGACTTTTATTTTTGTCTGTTTCATCATTTTGGATTCGTGAACTGTTTCATCATTGTGTATTGAAATGAGCGTGATTCATTCAATAAGTTACCGGCTTATAAAGACTGTGTGTTGTGGTCAAATCCTGAATCTGATGTAGTATTGGATGTAGATCATAAATATATTCGGTTTAAATGTATTTTTATTGCTTTTGCAGCGTGCATCAAGGGGTTTACTTTCTGTCGTCCATTGCCTATCTAGATGGTGCACATTTGAAGTGCGGTACTAAAGGGCATCTCTTGGTAGCTACTGCGAAGAATGGCAATAATGGTACGTGTCCTTCTCAAAGAATTTTTTTGGAACATTCTTGCAACTTTACAAACAGCTCTATTTATTCATATTTTATTTTTGCACCTAAACACAACTAAAGGTGTTTAACCTTCATCGTGACTTATGCTGGGACGACAAGGTAATATGTCTATTATGTCATGTAGTAACTGTTGGAAGTAGCGCCCGAAAGACAATTTTTGTAATTGTTTTTATAATTAATAAATGACAGATTTAATCTCATCTTATTATTTGCTTTGTGCTTATATGTAATACACTGTTGAAAACCCCAAATCGTATCATATATGTAGCCATATAACTTATTGTGTGTCACACATGAGGATTAAGATTATGGTGATACACTTGAAATGTTAGTCCGTGGTGATGTTAATCAAAGTATGAGGTCTATTGATTAAACCACCATTATTGCACCCAGAACACTTTATGGTGTGACCGTATTATCCGGACCATCGCCATTGGTTGTCTAAGTGGGGCATTTATATATGATGAGATTCATATAGGACTTGACCGATTTAATCTGCGTTTCTCATATAATTCCGTGATTGAGAAATCTTATTAAATCACAAGATGATCATAAATGGATTAACCTTAATCCTGATATTATTGCATACTCCTACTGGTTTCAGGATAGGGTTTGATTTGTTCGTTAAGGATCGCTAAGAGGCGCGGTCCGAATCACTTTCACGTTGGCACTATTCTGGAATCAGTGAGAAGTGTGTGTCTCACTGATATGGAATTCATTCCTTCCTGCGGGAAGTAGAAAGACAATCCCCTTATTTGTTGAACCTAGAAACTGATCGATCCACAGAGTTCGTATTGGTTATGAACTAATTGATCACTAGTGGGTTAATGGTAAATAAAGATAAGATGTATTGAAGAAGGTTTACGGAAATAATCCCACTTCATTACGGATAGTCTATGGAGGGTTAGTTTATATATAATGATTATATCAATGGACACTTATCGACTTGACTCGATGTTTTGAGAATAAGTTATATCTATAATAGATAGTGTTCAGTTTCGGATTTATGGTGGCGTAATTCCGGAATTAATCAGTTGAGTAGAAATATTCTGTTTGATGAATATTTTATTCAATTTATTGTAGCTACTGGTTATAGGTCCATGGTCCCCGGGTGGGCTCCTAACACGCGAGTGTTTTGTCGTTTTATGGAACCTCGAGAATTAATTAAATAGTTCGTCTATTTAATGAATATGCAATATTATTTATTTGGTAGTAAAATAGAAAAGACATTTTCTATTAAAAATAATTAAAAATGGCGCCACACTATGTAGATAAATTAGGAGAAGAAATTTTCGTAGATTATGTCACATGTGTAATTAATTAATTATCTATTTGTTGGATAATTAATGGAAAAATAAGAGATTTCCCCCAATGGAAGAAAAGAGCCGACGGACGGTAGCCCGAAGGCCACCGCCGCCGAGGGAGGGGGCCGCCGCCAGTCGGCCGAGCCCCCCATAAACCCTATTTTTTTTTGTTTTAACGTTTCGTGATTTAAATCTTGCATCTATCGATTAAATACTACGGAATTAAATTATGCTTCTTGCTTAAGCTCGAAGTCTGGCTCTGATACCACTGTTAGGAAATCACTAGTTTAACGCAGCGGAATTTAAAATTTGATTTCCTTTTACTAGATCGTTCTTCGTTTAATGCAATAAACACGTTAAGTAGTCTGACGGTTATACCTCAGATGATCTATAAGATCGTCGCTTTGACCATCAACGGAGAGTAGTTCAGTGCGCAAGCCGTCCACGCGTCCGGCCTCTATCGCTAATCCACACGAACCCCTTGCCGGAATCCTCCTTGGATTGCTGCTGGAAGAACTCCGGTTGCTAGACCGGCCTTTTTTCTCCCTCACAAACTCACTATGGCTTGGTCTCTATTTTACACAAGAACTACGAGTTCTTGCAATTGTGAAGTACAAAAGAGTTTGACACCCACATCCTTTATATAGAGGAGGTGGCGCCCATATGAGGTGTGGAGGAAAACCCTTTTCCAATAAAATAAAGAAAATCTTCTAGATTGATTTATCTCTTTAATGATAATTAATTTTGTCAATATCTTGTATTGAATATAATTATCTTATTACCATAAATCTATTTTTCCAAAATCAATTAATATCTCATATTAATATTATGGTAATCTTATTAATTAAAGTGCACAATCCAAGTGTATCTTATACACTCAAAGATGGTGCCCCATTAGTCAATTAATTGACTTCCAGAATATTTTTTAATTAATATAATTTGGATATAATTAATATCTTGTATTTTATTTATTCATAATAAATAAATACCACCATATTAATTTACCACTATAACATTTATAGTCTAGATATAGACTTTCCTTATTTGGTTATCAACTATAACCGCATTTTAATCCGACTCGATGTTCATATGTGTGTGACCCGATAGGCTTTCGAATATGTTGGCCGTAGATACAAAGTGCAATTTACTAAAATGCCCTTCATACCTAACAATCACGGGATAGCATCTAGCAACACACCGTGACCCCCAATCATTGGAAGAGTCAAAAGCAATGACTACTACCTTTCATGTGAAGCAGTTACCATGTAACTTACAATCCTATCGCTGTAATAATATCCATATGATCGTATCTCGAGTGTCAAAACATTAACGATCGTATCTTATAATCTGGATATCATGCTCTCTCAGAATAACACATTTACTCCCACTTTGCAAAGATTCTCGAGAGCTAGACATTCCTTATAAGAAGGCCATTTCAGATATTCGACCCAATCATAGGATACGCGATTCCCGGACGACCAATCATGTATACTCCGCATGCTTCAATATCATACCCAATCACTACAAACGATGATCACCCGTGGTTAGGAGAAATCTCAATAGTGTCAAAGCATGACAATCCACACCGTGATGCCATGAAGACTCCGGTCAAAGGATAATTACACAACCGCCACATAGTGTGACACTTAATGTAAGTGGGTCGATCCTAACGTCGCGCATCTCTAATACACGTCCACGTCTGCCTCAAGTGTCTCTGCACTTTGATAGACGAGATCTATCCCTATCTTCTAAAAGATAGAAGACATCCAATACGTGCTAGCCTGATTATACTGTCAATGTCCCATTTGATAATATGTAAGACTAGAGACATTCAAGTACCAACCTTGTTATAGTGATTAGAGATCTCATCAACCATAATCACTATCATGGTTTCTCTATCACAGATTGATACTAGGGACGTTACTATATATATACAACAAATAATATGAAGGGAAACAATATATAATAACATAAGTGCTTTTATTAATCATAATAAAGTTATTACATGAACTAAATAGACTTAAATGACCCGACCCTGTCGGATCCGGTCCAACCCGATTGGGTTTAGGACACCTTTCCAAAAATTTATTCCTTGCTTCCGCTGTGCAAGATCGAGTGTCTCGATCGGTGAGTACAAGAAAAGTTGTTTTTATAAGGGGAATTTAATGAGGGGTCAAAATCTGGTTATTAAAAGTACATTTTAATGAGGGTAAAAAGAATACTTAAAAGAATTATGCAAATTTAATGAGGAACCCTTAATTCCCGTTATTGTTAATCAATTATCCCCTTATTATGATACACCTAAAATATTCCCCTTATTAATACGTACCAAAAAATTCAATAAAAATATGTTTTGAAGAAATATAAATGAAAAAACGTTAAACAATTATGTTTTGCCAAAAAGTACCATTTTCAGAATTATAATTAAAAAACACAATCTTTCCCGGCAGAAGAAACCCAAATTTTTACAAGATCAAACACCAAATATTTAGCCGCCAATAATCCCTCCCAAATTATATAAAAATTTCATTTGTTGACATAAATAGATAGATAGTAATGATAGGGGCACAACTGTTGTGTCACAACGAGTGACAAAACAGTTATCTATACCGTTGATCGTAAAATGACGGTTGTTCCCATAAAATGACACATAAATGACGGTTGATCGTAAAATGACGGCTGTCACTACTGTTGTTCCCGTAAAATGACTCATAAATTTATTTCCAATAAAAATTAAAAAAAAGTAGAAAATAAAATAGTAAATAGAATATAGTCCTCTCTCTGTCACAAAATCTACCTTCATATCTCTATCTCAATTGTGAGTTGTCTCTGGTTCTTCACGAGACTGATATTGGTTCAGATCAACTCCAATAGGGCAAATATTGGTTCAGATCAACTCCAATAGGTTACAGGTCACAGCAGCAGTTCGGTATCATCATCTTCCATTCTCTAAATTCACGGTATATCTTTCGATCTAGTCTTTACGGTTCAATATCAAATTCACGGTTTCTATAGAATTACCTCTTATAGCTCTTATGGTTAAGGTATTTGCAGTTTTAGTCTATGATTTTTCATAATTTTTCTGGTATACTTTCCGGACGTTTAAGAAAAATCCACTTGCCTAATTGCTTTCTGATTGCACCAAATCCCAATTAATTTCCCGGTTGATGCATTTTGTCACCCCCAAAAGAATTATTCTTATTTTTGGACCTTTTTTGCTATTTGTTTTTGTTTTGGTAGTCAAATACGCCCAAAGGAGTGCAAAAGCTGGTGTTGATAAGCTTTCTAGCCACTTTTTTTTGTTATAATGGCTACTTTTAGGCTCTGTTTCTGTTATTGGACTTTCCAAGGTTTATAAATCAATAATTTTTTTTTTATTGTTAAGGATTCTAGTAGCTTTGAGTGCATCTTTTACATCTGTATCTGTATTGGGGTGTTCTTTTGGCATCAATATATATTTATACCAACCATTAGACCGAGCTTTACAGCAGCATTGCTGGAGCCTTCATCATATGTTTGGCTTTCTGAAGCATCCCCGAATTCTGCTTCATAAAGAAGTTCTGTGATGACCAATTGATTCCATACAAAACAAGACAACATTTTTATGTGTCCTTACCCAAAAAAGAATGTTATTCACTTGTACAGAGAATGCCAGAGGGGTATTAAGGGATTTTTCATGGTAGATTTACCCGGATATCCGGAATATGGCATCCTTAAAGGAAGTGTAACAGGATAGTAGGAGTAGTAATCCAGCAAACACAGACATAACAAATTAGTTTTTCAGACACAGAATCTAAAGAACACTAGGTAATAATATAAGCAAATGAACAACTAGTAAATCAATACTGGTGTTTTTGACAGAGATTGTAAAGTATTTTGGTGCCATACATACATGATCTGCTTTTTGTACTAACTATGAGTTTAATCGAGGGAAAACGTTAAACTACTAGTCAAGAACATAGATGGATGGGTAAACTTAGGTTTTCTATTGATAATTCCTCTCGTGGATATATCCTCTTGGGCACCCTGCTGACAGTGAGTAAGACTGTTTTTTTTTGTTTTTCTTATTTCTTTCTTCTCAATAAGGATTGATTTTGTTTATATAATGTGATTTCTATGTCATCATATGATTGGAATAAATGGATTCCTCATCCAATAACTTTTATGTTCCAATTTGTATGTATTGAAGCTACTACTAAATTAAGAACTTGCATGCTATGTATGTAATCAGGCTACTAAATTGACATTTCAAATCACTGATACCGAAGATCTAGTGCCAGCATACAATTAGCTTCAGTTTTTTATTCTAAATGAGAGAAAGGGAAAATCGGCAATAGGACAAAGGCAGCAAAAGGCCACTCCAATTTGTTATGTATTGAAATAGAAGCATGTACTTTGTGCTGCTGATCGGAAATCTGATTAACACATTATCTCTTTGATGTCTAAGGACATGAGTCTAATCACATCCTTATTGGTTTTAGTTAAGTCTATCCTAATGAGATCATTGTATTAAACTCTTGAAAACAATATTTTACTTGGTATATATATGAGGGAGCATGGCTTTCCTGCTTGCTGTGGTGTGCTCCCTTATTCTTTGGCCAAGTTAATATTGCATTATTGATGGGTGAAACAGTCTGGATATGTGAAGGTTGAGCTCTTTAATTAGCTTGATTCAGAATACAATTTTTTTTTTGTTTGTGTATGATCACTCCAATTGTTGTTATAATACCCTCTAATTGTCTTAAATCTTGTGTTAACAGATGAACTCTATGATCGCAAAAAATAAAAATAGCATCACCCAAAAGCCTGTTTCTTTAATAGCACCTGGTCAGCTGGCAAAGGACTGTGGGTATGTAGAAAAGACCTCAAACGTTGCATATAGAAGTAAAAGGATAGCAACTGTAGAGGAAAAGGCTAATGACTTTTGCAATCATGAAACAACTGGTAAAGTGCTAAATTTATGTATACTTTGGAATTTATTGTTCATTGATAATATTGTAACAAGTATTTTTTTTTCTTTCTTTAGGTTGAAATCCTGTTCACAATCTTTTTCTCCATTTTGGTGAAGCTAAATGGGAAGAGAGAAACATAGCAGAAGAAATTTCATTTTTGGATCTCTTGACCATGTGTAAAAGGTTCATTGACATTTATTCCGTTGGTTTCAAAATTACAGATGGGGATGGTAGGCCGTTGAGAAATCACAAAGATGTTCTTGGTATGTTGAAAGAACATGAAGATGTGGAGAACATATCAGTTTATTTAGATGTTGATGAATCTTTGCAACCATTTCTTTTCAAATTGCCTGAGGACAATCCATCATTTGGTAGACCTTTTTTGGAGTTCCTTAAAATGGTTTTTGTTTAATATTCTTAATCCGTTCTTTATTTTTTGTCACATATTTGCAGTTTCAGTGCCAAGAGATTCACAAGTAAGAGACGTGATCATGGAAGATAGTAACGGTAGTGAAAAAATTCATCACAATACAGAAAAAATGTTGAAGGTATGTATATTATACTTAAGATATATAATATTTTGTATATCCAGTTGTGTTTTGATTGAATCTTTGATTCAATATTCTAATATTCAAAATATTTCTTAGATTCAACAACAAGAGTGAGGAAAGTTAGAGGAACGAACAAGAACAAAAAAGTTGCCACTTTGAAAAGGGGAGAAAAACATGCAATTCAGTTTCAGAACAATCGTGGAGTAAGACCAAATCACACATATTGGTCTAAGCACTTGGGGAAAATTATGCGAAGCAAAAATATTTGCCCTGTACGAGTGCTTACATGGATGCAAATGACTAAGGAGTACAATAACCACATGTGGGCTTCAGTAAAGGTATGTGAAACACATTTGAATAAGCATGTTCTAGTTATCTCGTTTAGGCAAACCAGTGGTACAAGGAAAGTGGTATTGATACAAATATCATCTCAATCTCTTTTGGGGAGATGTAATTATTTAGGTACTTTGGAGTTTAAATTTCTTATGTAACTCTTTGTACATGTCAACACATTTAGATACGATTCCTTTTAATGTTGGTTTTGTACATTTATTAATGGTTTATATGATTTTTTTGTAGGAACACATTTCCAATCTTGATATGGAACAATATCGTGAACATACTTTAGAGCATATGGGCACTTTGTGGACTGCATGGAGGCCGACCATGAGTGCTACGTATGTGAAACCATGCAAAACTAAAACACTTGTGTTGAAAATTGTTCTTACGGGGATGAATGTTGAAGATTGGGAGTGGCTTGTCACTAAGAAATTTTTATGTGAAGACTTTAAGTTATGTTAAGACTAGTCAAAAACAAAAAATAAACATACAATTTACATTCTATATGTGAAATTGCACTCTAAGTTGAATATTTTTATGTTTGTTTATCAATATCATAGGAAAAAAGTTCTTGAAATTTTGATAATCGGGCCAAACAAGAGATGCCTCATCGATCCAGAAGACAGCCATATAGACAAATCATATATGAGATGGTATAAATTCAATAATTCTCAATGTTTTGTATTTATTTTGTTTTTTAAATTATATACATTTTTCACTTGTCATTTTTGTAAATCTTTTAGGAAGGTGCAACAAATATGATGACGGTCAAATTATACCCGTAAAAGTCATCAACGTAGACCTTAAATCGCGACTAATAATATATATTTTATGATAAATCACGCGTTTATATTTATTATTTAATGTTATGTGATTAGTAAAATATAATTTGGTATTTATCCATATAACTTGGTATTTATCTATTTATAAGATGTAATTTGGTATTTATCCGTTTTTATTATATTTATCCGTTTTTTATTATATGATTTATTTTGGGATAAATATCTATTTTGCAAAATTTGGATAATTATGGAGGATAAATACAAATAGAAGAATTTAATCTCAAGATAAATTCAAGATGCATTGAAGATAAATAACGGATAAGCACAAGAAGAGGAGTAAAGCATGACAAAAGCCAGCAACCAATCAAATGATGGTGCCAACTTCCACACGCAAATTAGGGGGGGCGCATGACATTATTTTGCGATCGGCCGGGAGTTATCTCTTATTTGTTTGACATTTTGAAGTATATCTCTTAATTAGCTTGAACACCTATAAATAAAGGGGTGCTTCACACGCCATATGTACACCTTAGAAATACATTATTTTCAATACTTGATCAATATAGTTCATCGTTTTCTTTATTTTATTTTATGTTCGTTCATTACGGAGTCGTTAGAATCTCCGGTTAGAGATCGTATCAAGGAGTGGGAGTCACGCTCGAGGGTAATGTCTACTCTATTATGCAATCTTTATTCGTAGATCTAATTTATTTCGTTATGGAGTAGTCTTTTTGTGTATTGATTTCGTGATGTAGTTAATTTACGAACCCATGTTTATGTAGATCTAAGACGTAAAAGACGTTTCACGAGCAAATCTGGTTCAGATCTGAGCTTGTTGGCAGCGAGCTTATGTCTCGTTGTTAGCAAGATCTGTGATGTTCTTGATTTGTCTCGTGAACGGCCGACTACGCCGAGGTTCTCTCGCTTTGTAATTCAAACGAGTAATTAAACTTGATCAACTTAATTATTTGTCATCGTAATTTAACATGAGACCCAAAAAGTGATTGTTATGTAGGACAGAGATTGAATCGGTGTCTAAGAAGTACGCATAATCTTTGGAATGTTGCTTAGATGAGGTTACGGTTTATACCGGCATCCCTAGTTTCGTAATTGTGTCAGAAGTTATATGAGATGGAGACTAAAAAAATGTGAAGTCACGTAATGGAGACACGATGATCTAGATGGCCTAACCGGAGCTAGATCTATCTTAGGGGATGACTCCCGTAGTCAGAATAAATGATCTTAAATGTCTTGTTTTGTCTCGTCGTCAATCTACATAGCATGGGGGAGTAATTACTACTAGCGTTATCAATACCGTTTGTTAATTATTTATAAAACCTATAAAGACAAGTGTCTTAGTGTCGTTGTGTCTTTTGTTGGTTTTGTGTTTCTATTGTGTCAATTTTATTTTCTGCATTATTTGTTGGTCGGAGACCGCCTTTAATTTGCTTTTTAGTTTAATAAGTCATATTTCGTTTAAGCCGAGTCTCTGTGGGATCGACCTCGACTCTATCTAACCATACTACGATTGAACCTAGTTCTCTTGCTAGTGTGTTATTTAGGTATCGAGTATTTTTATTACTTGACCCGACATCAAGTTTTTGGCGCCGTTGCCGGGGACTCGTTCCATTAAATTAAATATAACTTATTTTATTAAAAGTAAATTCGTAAATATTGTGAATAGAGTCTGTGTGGAAATATTACTCAGCAGACTCAGTCTGCTGAGGCTTCAGCAGGGTGCTCAGCAGATTGCTGAGCCTCAGGATTTCGTGCATAATATTTTGTACACCTTATTTAATTGTAAAATTAATTGTAAAATACATATTAATTGTGAGTCATATAAACAATTAATATGTCAAACTCTAGTTTACTTTATGTCATAGACATAATCATTACTTTTACTTTTTGCATGCTTGCCGCCCACATCTACATACTCAAGTGGCCGCCAAAGCTAGCTAGCTAGTCTCTCCATCTCAATTGTATCTATTTATACATCTTTTTACTCAATGAATAAACTAAGTTGAGGTTTACTCTTGTGTTTATCACATTCTCAAACTCTCTTCATGGTATCGGAGCAAGGTTACTGAGTTCTAAAATCCGCTGCAACTCAGTGTTTTGTTATTCCAAAAATGTCTACTGTAACTGACAGTTCATCTTCATCAGTAGACTCCCAGCTGCCTCAGCAGGCTGGGGTCACTGAATCTTCTTCTTATACAAATCATAGACTTGATGGCAACAACTACTTGCTGTGGTCAAGATCTATGAAAATGTACATCTCAGGACAAGGTAAGATGGGATACCATCTGGCTCTAAACTCGCCCTCTTTGAAGATGACCCAGATTTGAAGCATGGGACACCGCTAATAATCAAGTCATGACCATTCTCACAAGATCAATGACAAAAGAGATCAGTGAGAACTTTATGATGTATGATAACAAAAAGAAATGCAGGGCAGTGCCGAGATCTTTACTCCAAGAAAGACAATACATCAGAAGTGTACGAACTTGAAGCTCAAATTCAAAACTGCAGACAAGGGGATATGTCTGTAACTCAATACTTCAATCAACTATCTAAGGCATGGCAACACTTAGATATGCTGGAAACTCACCCCTGGAATGATGTTAAGGATGCTGCCCTCTATAAGGACATCATAGAAAAGAAAAGAGTCTTCAAATTCCTTCTTGGATGAACCTGCTCTTGATGATGTTAGAGGGAGAATTCTTGCCACAAAACCTCTCCCAAATCTCAAATCCATGTTTGCTGAGGTCAAACATGAAGAAAGCAGGAGGAAAGTCATGTCTTTGAACACCCTCGCCGATAACCCTATCAAGGTACCTGCTTTGAAATGTCAAGAAGGCTGCTTGAGGTTACTGGAACTTACAGGAAACCTGCTGAGAAAACTGGAAGGTTGTTCTGTGATCACTGCAAACGCACAAATCACACCAAGGACAATTGCTGGAAGCTTCATGGCAAGCCTAATCCCTCTAAACCCTCAAAACCAACCAGGGAAAATCAAGGAAGGCTTGTCATGATTTGAGAGAATGATGACCAACTGAATGCTCAGTTTGCTGCCTTTAAAGCCTTTGTTGCTCAGCATCAGGAGGGTAGCTCCTCTACTGAAATGGCCACTCATGCTAAAACAGGTATATTCCGCTCACCTCTTAGTAATGAGACTTGGATTGTTGATTATGGGGCTTCTTCCCACATGACTGGTAATAAAAACCTCATTACCCACTATATGCCATGCACCCAAATTCACTGCAATTAAGACTTCGATGGTTCATGTCTTATGCAAAAGATGTTGGGAAAGTTAAACTTACTAATCGGATATATCTACAAGGTGTCTTATTTGTTCCAAAGTTAGATTGTAACCTTATATCTCACAAGAAAACTCACTAAAGATCTGAATTGGACCGTTGTTTTTGATAAGGATCGGTGCACATTCCAGATCTTTCTTCACGAGAAGTGATTGGTCAAGCTAAACCATGCTCGGGATCGCTTTGTCATCAACCTCTGCCAAGATCAAGACCGAATCGCCTCGAAACTGCACTCGTAACCTAGACAATATCATGTTATGGCATTATAGGCTAGGACATCCAAGTTTTGGTTATTTGAAATCTTTAATTCCGTAATTGTTTAAAGGATGTAATATTAATGATCTTCAATGTGATATTTGTCAATTTGCCAAACTCACCAAATCTGTGTATACTAAATTACCTCACCTCCCATCCACACCTTTCACCTTAATTCACAAAGTGATGTATGGGGACCTCAAGAGTGAAAAGTATAACAGGCAAGAGGTGGTTTGTCACCTTCATAGATGACCACACCGTAACCACTTGGTTATTTTTAATGAAGGATAAATCAAGTTGGATCCATCTTTCAAGAGTTTTACAACATGGTCTCTACTCGGTTTGACACTAAGATTAAAATTTTGAAGACCGACAAATGCTCTTGAATATTATGAGTCTAATCTCAAGTAATTTCTTAATGAATAAGGGAATTGTCCATATCAAGAGTTTGTGTTGAGACACCTCAAAGAAATGGAGTTCTTGAGAGAAAGAACAGCACCTTTGAAATGGCTAGATCAATCATGTTCACTACAAATGTTTCAAAATATATGTGGGGTGAAGCTATAATGACTGCCACATATTTAATCAACAGCTTCCCAGAGTGTTAGGTTTCAAGACTCCTATCCAAACCCTGCCGACCACACATTCCCGCGCCTCTCATCTTATTGCCCAATTGCCTCCAAAAATCTTTGGTTGTACTTGTGTTTGTTTATATACATGCCCAACACGAAGCAAACTTGATCCCAAAGCTCACAAGTGCATTTTCCTAGGGTATGCTAAGGACAGAAAAGGTTACAAATGCTATTCACCTACTGAAAAGAAATTTTACAATTCTATGGATGTGAAATTCTTTGAAAGGACTCCATATTACAGCAAACCTACTGAGCCAGTCACTGATGGAAACCTGATTGAGATTGAACTAAGTCCGTTCCCTCAGCAAACCATTAACCCTCAGCAGACTCATAATCTTCAGCATCCTGCAGATACTCACATTATCGACCCTCGGCTGATCTGCGACCAGTCTCTGCGACCCAGAGCTCAGCGAACTGTAACCCCAAAGAACCTCTCGAACTGTGTCATTTGGACCCCAACTTATCGACTCTCGGCCATCCTCTATCAAGTAGATGACAGACCTATTGCTCTAAGGAAAGGGAAAAGATCATGCACTGATCATTCTATTCATACTTATTTATCTTATGATCAGTTGTCTCCTGTCTTTGCCATGTTTACACAGGACCTGGACTCTCACTCTATCCCTAGAAATATTCGGAGGCCCTTCAAAATGATAAGTGGAAGGTCAGCTTTGTTAAAACAGAGTTGATTTGCTCTCTTGGATAATCATACTTGGGACCTCACAACTCTTCCCAAAGGCAAGAAAACAATTAGAATGCAGATGGTTATTCACTATCAAATACAATGTTGATGGTAAAATTGACAAGTATAAAGCCGATTGGTAGCAAGGGATTCACTCAAACTTATGGCATTGACTATAAGGAAACTTTTGCACCAAAGAGCAAAGCTCAACACCGCTGTCGTCATCTTGATTTCCCTAGTGTCCAACTTGACTGCCTCTTCACCAATTGGACATCAAAAATGCCTTTCTAAATGGGGACCTCACCGAGGAGGTTTATATGATCAGTACCCCTGGTTTTATCAATCCTCATACTCAAGGCAAGGTGTGCAAACCGAGGAAATCTCTATATGGCTGAAGCAATCACCAAGGGCATGGTTTGGAAAACTCACTCACCGTGGTTAAAGCTCTTTGGATATCATCAATGCAACTCTGATCACACCATGTTTGTCAAGACAACCAACCGAGAGGAGGTCCATTCTAATTGTATATGTGGATGATATCATCCTTCATGGAGATGACTCTCACCGAGATCCGTAACTTGAAGACTCTACTTGGCAAAGGTGTTCCAAGTTAAAGATCCGGGCTACCTCAAGTACTTTCTTGGTATGGAAGTAGCTAGAACCACCAATGGCATTTCGGTCTCCCAAAGGAAGTATGTCTTGGACCCATCAAGGAAATCGGCATCTTTGGGATGCAAACTCTCAGTATCTCCAGTGAGACCCCAGTCATACCCTCTCGCATGGTGACATTGCTGCCGGAAAGAACAATATCAAAGGCTTGTAGGCAAACTCATATACCTTTCTCACACAAGACCCGATATTGCATATGGGTCGATCCAGTCAGTCAATTCATGCATTGCCCTCTTGAGCAACATTGGGATGCAATGAATAGGATCTTGAGGTATTTAAAATCCACTCCTGGCCAAGGCCGCTCTTCACCAAGTCTACCGATAGATCAATCAAGGTCTATCTGATGCCGATTGAATGGATGTCACATTGACAGAGAGGTCTACCACAGGCTATTGCTCATATATATGGGGAACCTGGTTACTTGGAGGAGCAAGAAACAACCTCATCGTGTCAAGAAGCGATCTTGAAAGGTGAACTAAGGGCACTTGTACTTGGCATTTGTGAAGCTCTATGGCTAAAAAGTGGTACAGATCGAACTTCAAAGAATATCGACAACTATCACACTCTGTTGTGATAATAATTCAGCCTTATGCATGGCGGAAGATCCATCCATCATGATAAAACCAAGCATGTGGACATTGATGGACACTTTCGAAGGAGAAGATTGATGCCAAGATTATTCACCTCAGTATGTTCCTCAAAGCAGATCGAATCGTCGATATTCTTACCAAGGCTATTCCACCTCTTATGTTCAAGTGAGACTAAGTAGCAAACTTGGTGCATCAACATATACAAACCAGATTTTGAGGGGGGTGTGGAAATATTACTCAATTAGACTCGATCAATGAGGCTTCAACAGGTGCTCAAATTGTTTGAGCCTCGTGATTTCGTGCATAATATTTTGTACACCTTATTTAATTGTAAAATTAATTGTAAAATACATATTAATTGTGAGTCATATAAACAATTAATATGTCAAACTCTAGTTTACTTTATGTCATAGACATAACTTTTACTTTTTACTTTTTGCATGCTTGCCGCCCACATCTACATACTCAAGTGGCAGCCCAAGCTAGCTAGCTAGTCTCTCCATCTCAATTGTATCTATTTATACATCTTTTTACTCAATGAATAAACTAAGTTGAAGTTTACTCTTGTGTTTATCACATTCTCAAACTCTCTTCAGTCTGTTTTAGTTTCGTTTTTATTATCTAGTCTAGTTAAAGGCCTAGCCTTTTAAGTCTTTAATTGTTTTATTGTTTTTTGTTATTTTATAGTACGCTACTCGGAAATCGAAGGAACCGCTTGAGCCATATAATCCTGAAATAGAGAAATTTGCAAGGCGAAATAGAAAGTTAGCTAGAGAGTCAATGAGCGAGGAGGAGAAGAGGATCCAAATCTTGAGGAAAGCGAGCACGAATCGAAAAGGACATACAACCGATCATTCGAACATTCAATCTGAAGCGAAATGGAAGGCATTCCGGTCAATCCGAACCAGGTAATTAATCCTGAAGTTGTTAATAATGCCAATAATGCGAACAATCTTAATGCTAATAATGGAAACCAAGCTGCGAGGCGCACTTTGCAAAGTTATGCAACGCTTGCTATTGAGCAATTCATTCCCGCTATCGTAGCACCGCAAGATGCTGCGGAAGTCTATCACCCTAGGCCTAATGTAATTCAAATGGTGACCAACTATTCCACTTTTCATGGAATCCAAAACAAGGATCCTGGTGTTCATGTGACAAATTTCTTGGAAATCGTTAGCACTGTGAAAAGAATTAATCCCGGAGGGGAACATTCGTTTTAAGCTTTTCCCTTTCACTTTGAAAGATAAAGCTAAGCAATGGCTTCTCTCTCTAGAAGCTGGATCTATCACTACTTGGGAACAATTGTTGCAAAAGTTCATGAATAAGTATTTTCCGTTAGGAAAGACCTTTAAGTTACGCCAAGACATCCTAGGATTTAAGCAACAACCTGGGGAGAGTTTTGATCAAGCTTGGGAGCGTTTTAAGGAAGCTATGAGGAAGTGTCCACATCATGATATCTCTCTTTGGCTTTTAATGCAAACTTTTTACCATGGATTGAGAGAGACTGAGAAAATTAGAGTAGACGCCTCTAGCAATGGAGCGTTTGTTCTTTTATCTCCTGAGGAGGCACAAGGAAAGATGGAGCAAATAGCGATGAATAGTCAATGGGAGGCAATGACATAGCTACTATGAAGATGGTCTTGATATATTTGAGGATAGTGCATCTACCAAAATCTTAGAACAACCATGCATTATCAACATTAAGGTAGATGGAATGCAAGAGAGGATGGCAAGATTAGAGAGAAAGGGGCCGAATCAAGTAATACCTCAAAGTGAGAATCTTGCATCTTGAAGAAGCCAATTATATTGGGGGAGGATATAAGCCTAATCATAACCATCCTGGATTCCGATATAGTGATCCTAATGCAGGAGAAAGGCCTAAACCGCCTACCACTTATGTACCACAGCAAACTAAAACTTTTGGTTGGGAAGCTGCCATAGAAAAACTGAGTAATGTCGTTACTGACAATATGGGACAACTTTCAAAATCAATGGCTGATTTAGCCACTAACTTTAGCCAATATTGTCAGAAGACCGATGCTAAGGTGACTAATCAAGAAGCCATAGTCCAAAAATCTCACTCACCAAATAGGGCAATTAGCTGAGCAAGTCTCGACTAGACCTCCTGGAGGATTGCCAAGCACCACTGATAAGAATCCTAAGGATTTGAATGCGATCATGACTAGAAGTGGGAAAGAAGTAACTCCACCATCTTTGAAAGAGAAAGAGAAATCCGTAGAAATCAAGGATGGTGAGCCAAGCATGGAAGCAAGTACTTCTGGAACCTTGCCTGAGCAAGAAGCCTTTAAGGAACCTGCTGGCACTTGCTGAGATGCCTGAGTACACCAAGTTCTTAAAAGAAGATGTCTCTACTAAGAGGAAACTCCTAGATTTAGAGACCATTTGCCTAAATGAGGAGTGCTCAGCCATTCTTCAACATAAATTACCTGCAAAATGCAAGGATCCGGGAAGTTTTCTCATTCCCTGCACCATAGGTAACGTATGTTTGAACAAAGCTTTGTGTGATCTAGGAGCGAGCGTAAATCTGATGCCTCTATCCATTTTTCAAAAGCTAGGTATGAAAGACCTTAAGAAGACGTCAATTACTTTGCAATTAGCTGATCGTTCGGTTAAGGAACCCTGTGGAGTGGTTGAAGATGTGCTAATAAGAGTTGAGAAATTTGTGTTTCCTGTCGACTTTGTTGTACTGGATATGGAAGCTAACTACGAAGTGCCCCTAATCTTAGGAAGACCTTTTATGGCCACTAGTAGGACGCTTATCGATGTTTACAAAGGAGAGTTAGTGTTAAGAGTTAATGGGGATGAAATAGCATTCAACGTGCTTGACACTATGAAGACACCTGATGATGAAGAGGATGCATGTTTCATGTTGGATTCTGTTGACAAGCTTGTCAATGACTTCCAACAATATGAGGATATTAAGGATTTCCTCGAGGCTACCCTTGAGTTAGAGGATGAAGTGCCATATGAAAAGAGCGAGGAAGAAAAAGTGATATGGCCTGGATGTAGTAGAGGAACCCCTAGACATATCGAGGAGATGAAGTCTACCGAGGTTGAAAAGTACTACCATAGACCGACTTGGCATAAGTTCTTTGAACTTAAACTGACCGGACAAAATTTAAAGACCTCGTTAGAATAACCACCTACCAATCTAACATGAAGCCTCTGCTGCACATTTTTGAAGTATGTATTTATTCAAGATGAGACCTTGCCGCTTATCATTTCTTCCGCTTGACCGAAATACAAGAGGAAAAGGCGATGAGAGTGTTGAGAAAGTATCGCGGAGCATTTGGATGGACTATAGCTGACATCAAAGGCATTAGCCCTAGTGTTTGCATGCATAAAATCTCCGTCGATCCTGCAAAGAAAGCGGTTGTACAACCCCAAAGAAGGTTGACTCCACAATTAAAGGACGTGGTTAGGGATGAAATCATTAAGATGTTAGAAATGGGAATCATCTTCCCTATTGCTGATAGTGAATAAGTTAGCCCGATCCACGTAGTTCCGAAGAAGGGAGGTTTTACTGTACAAGCCAATGAGTTAAACGAGTTAATTCCTGTTAGACTCATTACTGGTCATAGAGTGTGCATTGACTTTAGGAAACTGAATGATGCCACTCGTAAGGATCACTTCCCTCTTCCCTTCATTGATCAAATGCTCGAGAGACTGAGCGGACATGCGTTTTATTGTTTCCTCGACGGTTACTCGGGATATTATCAAATTCATATCTCACCCGAGGATCGTGAGAAGACCACTTTTACATGTCCATATGGAACCTTTGCTTATAATAGAATGCCCTTTGGTTTGTGCAACGCACCAGCAACGTTTCAAAGATGCATGATTTCTCTGTTTGCTGATATGGTTGAAGATTTCCTAGAGATCTTTATGGATGATTTCTCCGTATTTGGAGATGATTTCGATTCATGTCTCATGCATCTGGCGAGAGTGTTGAAGAGATGTGAGGAGACGAATCTGGTGCTTAACTGGGAGAAATGTCATCTTATGGTTACTGAAGGTATAGTACTTGGCCACCGTATTTCTAAGAACGGTATAGAGGTGGATAGAGCGAAAGTAGAGGTGATTGAAAAACTGCCTCCACCAACCAATCTTAAGACATTGCGAGGTTTTCTGGGCCACGCAGGATTCTATCGTCGGTTTGTGAAGGACTTTTCCTTAATCTCTCGACCCCTTACCGAATTATTAGCCAAGGATGTGCCGTTTACATTTACTAGTGAGTGCATGAAAGCTTTCAGTAAGTTAAAGAACATGCTCATTCATCGCACCCGCTCGACGATTGCACCGATTGGAATCTACCTTTTGAGTTAATGTGCGATGCAAGCGATACTGCTGTAGGTGCTGCCTTAGGACAAAGAAAAGACAAGATCTATAGGCCCATCTACTACGCTAGTCAAACTTTAAATTCTGCTCAAAGGAACTATGCAACTACTGAGAAAGAACTTCTAGCTGTCATCTTTGCGTTTGACAAGTTTAGATCTTATCTAGTGGGATCTAAAGTCACTGTTTGGACTGACCTTGCAACTTTGAAGTATCTTTTAGCCAAACAAGATTCCAAACCAAGGTTGTTGAGATGGATTCTACTATTGCAAGAGTTTGATGTAGAAGATAAGAAAGGATCTGAGAATTTGGTTGCAGATCATCTTTCCCGTCTCCAAATAGAGGATAATGAGCCAATGACCGAGATTGGAGAAACATTTCTGATGAACAACTATTCTCCATCACGGCCGTTACATGGAAAGGATGATTGCGCTGCTGCAGATCTTCGCGCATTGAGGTTGTAAAGGAGAACAAGCAACCATGGTTTAAAGACTTTGTGAATTATCTATCCATGAAATACTTGCCACCAAATCTCAACCCACAAGAAAGAAATTCTTTAAGGATCTTAGGCACTATTATTGGGAAGAGCCCTATCTTTTTAAGCTAGGATCCGACAATGTCTTTAGGAAATGTGTGCCGGAAGAGGAAATTTATGATATCCTTAGACATTGCCATGCTTATGAGGCCGGAGGACATTATGGAGGAGACAAGATCTTTGCAAAAGTTCTCCAATGTGGTTTTTACTTGGCCTACCTTGTTCAAAGATGCGCATCAGTATGCTAAATCTTGTCATTCTTGCCAAATGACGGGAAATATCTCGAGAAGGAATGAAATGCCAATGCAGACTATCCTAGAGGTGGAACTCTTTGATGTTTGGGGTATTGATTTTGTGGGACCTTTTACTTCGTCTTTGTCCAACCGCTATATATTAGTGGCAGTCGACTACGTGTCCAAATGGGTTGAGGCCATTGCTTCGCTTACTAACGATCACGAAAGTTGTCTTGAAATTCTTAAAGAAAACATCTTTACACGGTTTGGAACCCCTCGTGCCATTATTAGTGATAATGGAAGCCATTTTACGTAATAGGCCGTTTGAAAAGTTGATGATTAAGTATGGGGTAAGACACAAGTTAGCTCTCGCTTATCACCCTCAAACAAGTGGACAAGTTGAGGTTACTAATCGAGAAATAAAGCGCATTTTGGAGAAAATGTGAATACGACTAGGAAGGATTGGTCATTGCGATTATATGATGCTTTATGGGCTTATAGGACTGCTTATAAGACGACTATTGGTATGTCCCCTTATAAGATTGTTTTTGGTAAAGCATGTCATCTACTGGTGAACTTGAACACCGTGCCATGTGGGCCACGCGTATGCTGAATTTTGATGAGAGTTTAGCTGGAGAAAGAAGGTTGTTAGAGTTGACTCGCCTAGAGGAGTTTCGTCTGGAAGCTTATGAGAATGCTAAAATATTTAAGGAGCGCACAAAGAGATTTCATGATAAGAAGATATTGGACCGCATTTTTAAGAAAGGCGGTCTGGTTCTTCTTTACAATTCACGCTTGAGACTCTTTCCTGGCAAGTTAAAATCACGATGGTATGGCCCTTATAGAGTGAGTAAGGTTTTCCCTTCTAGAGCTGTTGAATTGTTGAACCTTAATGACCAATCCACTTTTGTGGTCAATGGACACCATGTGAAACATTACATGGGTGTTGGTCAAGGTAAGGAGGAGGAAGTCTTCACTCTTGAAGATCCCACCTATACTTAAACCATCGTTGAGCTGAGTCGAGCTGGCGACTATAAACTCAGAACTATTTCTTAAAACTATCTTTTGTTTTGTTTTGTTTGAATAAAGTAGCATGAGACTGTTAAGGTTTTTTTCATCTCGCCATGTTCCGATTCTAAGTTCGGAATAAACGAGGTTTTTTCCTTGATAGCGACATGTGAGTTTAGTAGTTTTAACTCTTTGGTTTTCCGTGTCATGGGTTGTATGAAATAAAGTGGCTTAAATCGTTTTTGGATATTCTATATCTAACTACTGCCACATTATTTTATAACTTCCATTGACATGTTATTAATGGTTTTGTGGAGTTTCTGTTTGGTTTGCTTAAACAGGTTTTCGATTGCTTCTCCACGACGTGCTTGGTCTACAACTACATTCTGCATCTGCTTGAGAGCCGTTTCCAGAGCTAAGTCCTTTTCTTAAATTCTCCTTTTTCTTTGTCATTGGGGACAATGCCATGTTTAAGTGGGGGGTAGGAGACTTAGCCATGATATGTTATAATTGAAAAATTAAAGGAAACGGTGAAAAAAATGTGAAAAATCAAAAATTTTGAACAAATACCAAATTTATTATCTCGTACCCTTAGAATTGTGAGTCCTTATACATAGGATTGATAGGGAAGTGAACCAAGTTGCATGATTACGTGATCACTTTAT
The DNA here is from genome assembly GCA_026214975.1 of Gentiana macrophylla. Lineage (NCBI taxonomy): Eukaryota > Viridiplantae > Streptophyta > Magnoliopsida > Gentianales > Gentianaceae > Gentiana > Gentiana macrophylla. Next base: position 61,470,743 of record CM047809.1, read on the forward strand.
ACTTATGTGAATGTAAACTTAAGGATATTCATGCAAACTATTGCAAGTAGTTATTTATTATTTGCTTGCTCAATGTGAATCGATGAATTCCGCACAAATTATAATAACTGAGAAGAATTATGTGTACATTGCGTAGATGATTGGTTATGCGGACCTAGAGTCGATATTTATCTGCTGATGTATTCTTATCTTCTAGCCATCAAAGCGGAGTAATAAGCTTGAGAATTATCTGTGTTTTAACAAAATGTTAGACACTGGGCTTGTAGTAACATTACCAAAGTAGCTTTGCGCTTGTGGTAATATTCAATGCTTCCACTAATCCGTGAGAGAGGTGTAAAGCTTGAAACTACGGAAATGCGAAAAGAAATTCAAATTTTTAAGAGGCTTCGAGTAATTCTCTCGGTCTCCAAGTCCAAAAACCTTATGGATGACGCTCTTGCTTATTGCACCATGTCTTTACCCATTGCGAGGCTAAAGAAGTGGGAATGCTGATGTTGGTAGGTTAAGACTTCGAAGTTAGCATAAACTTTTATCTTGCCACGAATAGATAAAACTAAATGCAAATGCACACATCACTTCGATTCATAACGAGTAGTGAATAATGGGTACCTTATGAGCATAAGTGGTATGAGTTGACTCGAGTTTCTTGTATAAGTATGATTTGACCATTGAAAATGTTGTCTTGGGGAATAACTTATTGATGCTTTGTTCGGGACGATCAAAGTCTAAGTGGGGGGTAGTTGATGACGGTCAAATTATACCCGTAAAAGTCAACAACGTAGACCTTAAATCGGGACTAATAATATATATTTTATGATAAATCACGCGTTTATATTTATTATTTAATGTTATGTGATTAATAAAATATAATTTGGTATTTATCCATATAACTTGGTATTTATCTATTTATAAGATGTAATTTGGTATTTATCCGTTTTATTATATTTATCCGTTTTTATTATATGATTTATTTTGGGATAAATATCTATTTTATGAATTTGGATAATTATGGAGGATAAATACAAATAGAAGAATTTAATCTCAAGATAAATTCAAGATGCATTGAAGATAAATATCGGATAAGCACAAGAAGAGGAGTAAAGCATGACAAAAGCCGGCAACCAATCAAATGATGGTGCCAACTTCCACACGCAAATTAGGGGCGCGTGACATTATTTTGCGATCGGCGGGAGTTATCTCTTATTTGTTTGACATTTTGAAGTATATCTCTTAATTAGCTTGAACACCTATAAATAAAGGGGTGCTTCACACGCCATATGTACACCTTAGAAATACATTATTTTCAATACTTGATCAATATAGTTCGTCGTTTTCTTTATTTTATTTTATGTTCATTCATTACGGAGTCGTTAGAATCTCCGGTTAGAGATCGTATCGAGGAGTGGGAGTCACACTCGTCTTCGAGGGTAATGTCTACTCTATTATGCAATCTTTATTCGTAGATCTAATTTATTTCGTTATGGAGTAGTCTTTTTGTGTATTGATTTCGTGATGTAGTTAATTTACGAACCCATGTTTATGTAGATCTGAGACGTAAAAGACGTTTCACGAGAAAATCTGGTTCAGATCTGAGCTTGTTGGCAGCGAGCTTATGTCTCGTTGTTAGCAAGATCTGTGATGTTCTTGATTTGTCTCGTGAACGGCCCGACTACGCCAGGTTCTCTCGCTTTGTAATTCAAACGAGTTATTAAACTTGATCAACTTAATTATTTGTCATCGTAATTTAACATGAGACCCAAAAAGTGATTGTTATTTAGGGCGTAGATTGAATCGGTGTCTAAGAAGTACGCCTAATCATAGGAATGTTGCTTAGATGAGGTTACGGTTTATACCGGCATCCCTAGTTTCATAATTGTGTCAGAAGTTATATGAGATGGAGACTAAAAAATGTGAAGTCATGTAATGGAGACACGATGATCTAGATGGCCTAACCGGAGCTAGATATATCTTAGGGGATGACTCCCGTAGTCAGAATAATTGATCTTAAATGTCTTTTTTTGTCTCGTCGTCAATCTACATAGCATGGGGGAGTAATTACTACTAGCGTTATCAATACCGTTTGTTAATTATTTATAAAACCTATAAAGACAAGTGTCTTAGTGTCGTTGTGTCTTTTGTTGGTTTTGTGTTTCTATTGTGTCAATTTTATTTTCTGCATTATTTGTTGGTCGGAGACCGCCTTTAATTTGCTTTTTAGTTTAATAAGTCATATTTCGTTTAAGCCGAGTCTCTATGGGATCGACCTCGACTCTATCTAACTATACTACGATTGAACCTAGTTCTCTTGCTAGTGTGTTATTTAGGTATCGAGTATTTTTATTACTTGACCCGACATCAAAATACCACCTAGAATTGCACAAATCTTTCTTGCAACTAGACAGAAAGATGGAAAGTTTGTTGAACCAAAAGAGCAAGAAAAATATATAAGACTTAGTATTTGACATTTATGCATACATTCATTATTAAATTATTTTTATTTGACATATGGTTTCCGTCCTTTGAAGGATGAGATTGCCAAGACTATTCAAGTTGATGCGTCACTCTCACATATTGCGGTTGTTGAAACTTCCTTTGGTCCACAAAATCACAGCCATATATTTGGTTTTGGAGGTGGGATGAAGAAGAAGTATTTTAACGATCCTCAGGCTGCACAATTTAAAGAACTTAAGGCTAAGCTAAATGGGAAAGAAGAAGAAAAAAATGACCTTAAGAGACGTTTTGAGGAATTTGAAAGCAGGTTGACCCGAATGGAGAATGGAAATCAACTAACTTCAATTTGAACCACCGCAGTGGCGGTGACCTTATTTATCTCTCTTACTCGGGTATATTCATTGTGATTTTAGCTCCCTTACACAGGTATATGCATTGTGCTTTCTTTGACTTGATCTGCTCATTTTATCTTGTTTTAAGGAACAATTGTTTCTTGTGTTCACGTTTGTTAGGTGGAATTTGAAACTTATGCATAAGTTCTTTGTTGTTTGTTTGGCATCTATAGAATTTGATTTTGACACTACTTTTGGCAGCCGAAGGCTGATTTGTATATAAAATTTATCAAATACTGAGGAGTTTTTGCACTCGAAATTGTTTTCCCCTCTGTATTATGTCATGTAGCTTTCTTTGGTATTTTGCTTGTTATTACACAACTATTATGTGTATGTCACTTGTGCAAGAATGTTGGGAGTCTAAGGGCAAGGATTATTTTTCTCTGCTTCATTGGAGTGCTGGTGTGAAAATGATAGTTGTTGAATGTCACTCTTTATGATAAGCCTTCTAAACTTTGTATGATTAACATATGTCAAAGCGTGCCTGGGTTCTCCTTATGCATTTGTTAATTTTTAATCACTGTCATTATCGTTAAGAAGGTCATAGGCAGACACATGATGATAAATCTCAATGTTATCCCAGTTTTCTGCTGTCTTATATTTCCCTGCTGTCTTATATTTCATGCTTACTGTTATTGGATTTGGATGTTAAGAAAATGGTTGGATTACTCATTCTTATATTTTTATTTTGAAGTGTGAGTTTGTCCTATTTTATTTACTTTCTACGTGCACATATATATGTATAGATAGATAGATGTGTGTTAATAATGGTTCTGAGATTAATGTCTGGGGTATTAACTGTGCATTGTACTCTTAAAGATATAATAAGTTAACTCTGAGATTAACTATGTTGTAAAACCGTTTTTTTTTTGGTATAGGAAATTGTTGTATTTAATTTTCTAGAAATTTTCAGATCAAATTGGTTGGATATAGGAGGATATATATTTTTTTTCTTTCTATGCTCGTACTTGTGATGAAAATCTGGATGTCCTACATGCAAATTGGGACGCTGAATGGAAAAATCGTATGCTTTTGATGTCATTCTGATATCAGGGATGTACAAGTTGAAGAAGAGAGGCGCATAACAATTCGGCTAGAAAGAAGTTTGTTGAAGGTTTTACTAGGCCGAATTATATACAATTCAGATACTGTTTTCTTAAAATAGAAATTAGTAAACCCATTTTATTTTGGGTTTATGTTCTTTTCTAGTTAATAGATTAGATACGGGGTACCAACAGTCCATCTCAGTGGTTTACTTTCACGCATTTATTTTCATGTTTGATTATTTATGTGAGATAACCATGCCATGACATGCATCATATTCATGAATTTCACTCCTAATATATGCTTACATGTAGATAATTAATCATGATATCAAATAGGCATGTATGAGACGTAATTAATTTAGATTAATTTAGGTAATTAATTAAATTAATTAAAACGAACGGAATTTTATCGGGATATAAAATTCACATGATAAAATAAAATTTACTTGGTAAATTTATTTTGAGATCTAAAAATCATTCGTGGATTTTAATTATATAGTGACTATGTAAAAGAATTTTAATAATTGATAAATTGGAAAATCCGAAAAAGTTGGACACCAACTGAGCAAAAGGTTCGAAAATTGGTTCCGGCGGTCAACAAGGCTTCAGCCCGACTCGACTTGTCCGTCCATGTGCGCGGTTAGCCACGGTGGTCCGGCAAGGTCAAGTTATCCGGCGAGCTGAGGCTTAATGGGGCAACCTTAGCCCGATTTTCAACCCAACACCTGCACACGTGCGACGTTAGCGTCGGGGGTCCGGCAAGGTCAAGCTATCCGGTGAGTTTCGGCTCACTGTGGCAGCCTTAGCCCGATTTAGCCCGATTCAACCAGAAGTCGTATATGAACCAACGAAAAGGACTGGGCGTCTTTAGCTAATCCCGACACCGTTCGGTGAACTCGGTTAAAGCTCAGCCAGGGTTTAATACCGATAAGTTGGTGATTGCTTTTCAAGATTTATTGTTTTCAAATTATTGAGATAAAATTCTAAGATCCCAAATTTTTATCATGACAATATTAGGACTTTTTTTAAATTCTTTTGTGAGTTTTAGTTGTGTAGTGTCTACACAAGAAATTTCTAAATATTCGAAAAATTGGAAAGTCATGAATATAGTGTCACAAGTTAAACGGTATTTGAAACCGATAAACTAGTGGGAGCTTTAAATTTTATGATTTATTGTTCTTGGAATTGTTATAAAAATCATGAAGTCCTAATGTATTAGGACTATAAAATTCTTGGCGAATTTTAAATGTGTAGTGTCTACACAAGGAATTTTAATAAATCCATAAAATTGGAAAATCGTTAATATGGTGACACTAGTTAGACGGTATTGGAACCGATAAACTAGTTGGAGGATTAAATAAAATATTCATGATCTATTGTTTTTTGGATTGTTAGAAAATTCTAAAATCCTAATGAGACAACCTAATTTTCAAAATAACGAGTGGGAGCGGGGAAGGTGACAACCGACCCCACGGCCTCTACTGTTGACACAAACACGTTAGAGAATGGTGGCCTCGTGCCGCTTTGATTTCGGCCCCTACGGATGGCCTTCACCACTATCAAAATTCAAGGCTTGGTCTCCGAAAGGATAGGATTTTGAGTACTCGTCGAGTCAGTGACCTACCCTACGGCTGGCATACTCGGGGCGTACTTAAAAATCTGATACAGCAGGTCACACTCCCTTGGATATTTTTGGAAATATCTTGGCTGAAAAAGGAAGGTAATCAACAATTAAATGGAGTTGTCCGATTCTCAGTTAATTGTTGAGAGAGATTGTATCAATTTAATCGTCACCTCTTTGACCTACCCTACGGCGGCATTGTAGGTGTGAGATTAAATCCTTGGAATGGTAGGATAAACTGCATGCATGACATCACGTTTATAATTCCTAAAATATATTATTTGTTGTGGTGTATGATTCGATATATATTTCTGTCATAATTTATTTTTGCAACTACATATCATCTCAAGGCATCTAAACTGCTAAACATATTGACTGATAACGAATACGTAAAAGTGGAAAAGTAACAAGAACGTTGAACTCATAAATCGAGAATGCAAATTAATTTTTGGAAGAAGATGTTCCTCTTGATAAGCGATAGACTAAACAAAAATTAGTTCAAAGATGACGAAAATGATTTGGTATCAATCTCACTAGACAACCCACAGTTCATGAGTATTGTCTACTCAAATGAACTGCTAGTTCACGGCCATTTCCTTCAAAGAAAGCCAAGAATGGGAAGGTAAATGTCTACAAGTATAAGTCGTCTAAACTAAATAAGTTAAAGGCTAAACCGAAATATTAATCAAAGAATGTAATGGATAAGGAAAGTTATTTCGGATCACCAACCTATGAATCCTTAGAGACTTTCTTAACCGAGTAATTTGACTCAAAAGCTAAAGTTCTTTTGTAAGAACAAGGTAGCAGGGCATCAATGATTCTAGAGTAGACAATGGGCAGTATTTCAGCTGAGATAGTAGGAGTGGTATAAGGAAATAAATTTTTGATTTTAATCTTTGAATATCGCAAAACTTTAATTTATGTTTTCAGATTCGTTGGAACAAATAGATTCACTTTGAAATCGATAGTATAGTTGCCTTAAAGAGAGTGAATATGACATTTGTAGTACGAATTTGGGACTCAAACTTTTGTCTGACAAAGTCAGAACCACCAAGTAATGCTGAAAAGGTATATGTAACACATCATAAACTATTACGACAAATGGTTTCCGTGTTTAAATAAACGAATCTTCAGCATCTATTAATTAGTGCATACATCCTAAAGATAAGATCTGAAGACTGAGTAACGGTGATTCCTATCTCCCAGTCTAAGAACACTATCTCAAAGGAAAAATGACTAAGTAACCTTTCAATTAGGAAAGGGTAATAGAGCTAAAGAAGTATAATAGCTTGTTCATATTGACCTTCGGGGTCTTATGAAGGATACAAGCTAGTGGGTGTTTCTGAGTAATAGACATTTTGTCTAAAGACTACTCGAAACGCCGAATAGTCTATCTAAATATTTGGAGGAATCTCTGATATTACCAGAGAAACGAGTATTCCATGCTTAGATATAGGCTATAGCATAGTTTTTGGAACTGATGCTCGGCCTACCTCCGAGTGAAACAATTTTACCAGAAAGGATAAACCATGGATTGCCTTATATTGTTATTGATATGATGCAATACATTGCTTAACTCTATTAAGATATTGGTTGCAAAATAACGGTATACATTATTATGTAATACCGAGAAGTCTACCTAGAAGATGCTTATGAATATATGGATAAAGAGTGAACTACGTTTACTCCACTTCCGTAAATAGAGGCATTGAGCACTTGATGCTTGAAGGTAGGACTGGAGATTTTGCATACACGTTCAGATGTTGACTGATCGTGAAATATCTTAATACAATGAGTGAAGGTTAGTTATACGATTTTGAAGATCGGATTATGACGGTTGTACTGTCGCACCTTTTCTGAAAGAATGTTTAAATAACAACCTTGGACCTTGAAGAAAATATACTCAAGGAGTTACTATCACCAGGCCACATCCAACATTGATTTTTTGGGATTACACTGATTAAATACTTCCGAACAAGATCAGAATATCAATCCACCCAAATACAGTAGGAGTATGGTCTAACCATTGACCCGCTGTGATTATGCAATCTTTACAGCTTGCTTGGGGAGATCGATCACCTATGGTCCTTCTGGAAGGACTGTATAGGTTTCTGAAACTAAGAGGTTGGTTTAAAGCCATAAACCTGTAAATGGAATTTTGGTACACCAGTTCTGTTAACAATCCTGTAGAACCACCTGAGTGTCTTAGGCCCAGTGGGAGTAATTGGATCTACGTGATGTGAATGAATTGAAAGTTTAACTTTTCAAGGCAAAACTAAGTGGTCTAGGGGTAATTCCCTGAGAAGTAGAGAGTTAACCATGGGTGATGACTTGAAACTCTCTCGCCACTCGGCCTTGCTTGACTTCTTGGAAAGCAGAAAGTTCAATAGGGATGATGCCTTGAATATTTTCTTTCCAAACAACGGAGTCTGGTCTCATTCGGAATAGATGGGTTTTAGCTTAAAGCCAATGGCAGATTGAATGCCTATGTAACCATTGGTGAATTAAAGCAAACCTCTAGGTCATTAAAAGTCACATGTTTTAAATGTGTGGGCTTGACAAGAATATTTATGAGTCTTTTGTAGACCAGAGAATCAATATTGGTTAAAGTAGTAAACGTTAGTGTAAAAAAAAATAACACTGCAACAGTTGGGAACAACATGAGTGTGTTATCTGAAGTCAGAAGCTGACGAGCCAAGATCCTCTGAATCAGAGAAGTGGACTAGATTCTTAGAATTTGATTCGGTCAAATTCATGAGAATAAGTGGTTGGCAATATCCCATCCATCTTATTGGTTAAAGATGATAATGCATTTTCGAATACAGAATTCAATGAGAGGTTTCCTACCCAACCCCTCACGGAATAATTCTCTTAGTCTTTGGATATAGAGAAAATGGAATAGATTGTCTTGTGGATAGAGAAAGTCAGGTTATTAAAAGTCAATAAAAATCGTATCTTGGATTTGATCATTTATAATAGTATAGTGCATCCTCAAGTATCTTTAAAGAACGAGGAATCATATGCTTGTGTATTCGGGTGCAAACCTGAGTATTGTTGACTACATTGATTCTGACTTACCGACAGATTAAGGATGATCGTTAGTCAATCTCGAGCTCAATGTTTACTCATTGTGATGGAGCTACAGTCTGGAGCAATCCAGCACTGCCAATTTGACTCTGTTAGTCAAATACATAGCAGCTATTGGAGCAGCTAAAGAGGCATTGTGTCTTGAGAAGTTCTTTGTTGGATCGAGAAGTGATTCCAAGTCTCTATAAGCCGATACCCTTTTACTGTTAAAATAGTTTAGAGGTAGCTTATGCAAAGGATCTTTGCAGTCACAAGATGTCAAAAGAATATTGAGAATGAGAACAACCTGTTCAGACAGGTCGTGTAGAGAGGCAACGTTTCGGTCCTAAAGATCGCCTCAAAACCGACAACCTAGCTGATCAGTTTACCAATTTGCGTGACATCTAGCATCACTGATAATCGTTGGCGGGTATGAATTAGGGAGATATGTCTCATCTGATTTAGAGCAAGTGGAAGAATGTTGTGGATAGATAGAATAAGGGTGAGGTGCTTTAAAAACAATTGTTGCTTGTCGTTACGGGCAAGTTGGAGATTGTTAGATGTAGAGTTCCCGAAAAGCAATTGTTGCTTGTCTTTACGGGCAAGTGGGAGATTGTTGGAAGTAGCACCCGAAAGACAATTTCTGTAATTTTTTTTATAATTAATAAATGACAGATTTATTCTCATCTTATTATTTGCTTTGTGCTTATATGTAATACACAACTGAAAACCCTAAGTCGTATCATATTTAGCCATATAACTTAGTGTGTGTCACACATGATGATTAAGTTTATGGTGATACACTCGAAATGTTAGTCCATGGTGAAGTTAATCAAAGTATGGGGTCTATTGATTAAACCATCATTAATGCGCCCAGAACACTTTATGGTGTCACCGTCTTATCCGGACCGTCAACATTGATTGTCTAAGTGGGGCATTTATATATGATGAGAGTCAAATATGAGTGGACCAATTTAATATGCGTTTCTTATATAATTCCGTGATTGAGAAATCTTATTAAATCACAAGATGATCATATATGGATTAACCTTAATCCTGAAGTGATTGCAAAACCCTACTGGTTTCAGGATTGGGTTTGATGTGTATGTTAAGGGTTGCAAAGAGGCGCGGTCCGAATCACTTTCACGTTGGTACTATTCTGGAATCAGTGAGAAGTGTGTTTCTCATAGATATGGAATCCATTCCTTACTGCGGGAAGTAGAAAGACAATCCCCTTATTTTTTGATCCTAGAAACTGATCGATCCGCGGAGTTCGTATTGGTTATGAACTAATTGATCACTAGTGGTTTAATGGTAATTAAGGATAAGATGTATTGAAGAATGTTTACGGAAATAATCCCGCTTCATTACGGATAGTCTATGGAGGATTAGTTTATATGTAATGATTATATCAATGGACACTTATCGGCTCGACTCGATGTTTTGAGAATAAGTTATATCTATAATCGATAGAGTTCAGTTTTGGATTTATGGTGGCATAATTCCGGAATTAATGAGTTGAGCAGAAATATTATGTTCGATGACTATTTTATTCAATTTATTGTAGCTTCTGGTTATAGTCCATGGTCCCCGGGTTGGCTCCTAACACGCGAGTGTTTTCTCATTTTATGGAACCTCGAGAATTAATTAAATAGTTGGTCTAGTTAATGAATATGCAATATTATTTATTTGCTAAATAATATGTAAAATAGAAAAGATATTGTCTATTAAAAATATTTAAAAATGGCGCCACACTATGTATATAAATTAAGAGAATAAATTTTCCTAGATTATGTCATATGTGTAATTAATTAATTATCTATTTGTTGGATAATTAAGGGAAAAATTAGAGATTGATTTTTTTGGGAATTATCTATTATCTTTTGGAAAATATCTTTTCCTTATGGGAATAGGTAATTGTGGTGTTAAAAGGATAATTCTCTTGACTAGTTATTTTCCGATATAAAGAGAGTTCTTCCTAACACAATTACAACAACAATTTGGGCCATCTTCTAATTAAAAAAAGAGAAAAATTATTTTCATGTTCACGTCATTAAGAGAAGAAAAGCCTAGGGTTTTTGTGGTGCATAGTCGAGGAGGTTCTATGGCGAGGATCGACGTCCACCAGTCGTCGCTAGGAGATACAATCCGGAAAACTACGGCTTCACCCTTGGTCGACTATTTCTTCCTCTCCGTTTGTTGGGTAAATCTACTAACTTTCTTGTAGTTATTAATTAATTATGCGAATCGAATCGTGGTAAAATCGCATGCGAATTTATTCGTAGCTTCCGCTGTGCAAGACCGAGTGTCTCGATCGGTGCTATGAATCAGATCTGACGATCCAATTATGGATCGGATCCGGATTCGTGTTTCTGTATATCCAGCAATAACAAGTATAGTAACTCCTCTTCTCCCTGTCATAGTAACACTTGAAGTATCCGTTGTTTTTGACATCGCAATATAAAACATGCAGTTACATACTTTGCTATCCAGCACGTAGACAGAACTGTAGATTTATATAGCGATTTTGATGAATTTTCATATTAGGAAAAAAAAAAGTAATCCATTTGCCATTTGTATTGACCAACTTAGACACCCTAAATTGTCATATGTTTATAACCATTCGTTTTTTTTTTTTTTGATTTCGTCATTTTTTTTTTAAGGTTTGTATCCAGTTTGCTACGCTGCAGTTGAATCAGAGGACTTTGAAAATTGGACGTGGTTTTTAAACCAATTGAGTAGAATCCTTACACTAGATCGGGAGATTACCTTCATGACTGATCGGAACATTGGGTTAATTGCTGCTTTGCCCGAAGTGTTCCCGGAGTCTAACCACTCTTTTTGCATCTACCACTTGAAGTTAAATATGAAAAGCACTTTTAGTGGTAAAAAAGGTGGTGCGGATTTGAGGGACCAGATGGTGGATTTGCTAGATAATGCGCATATGGCTCTAACGAAGTGGAGTTTCACAAGTATATGGACGCAATGCTTCGTGTTGGAGGGAAAAAAGCCAAGGGTTTCTTTGATGGATTGCAACCTAAAAAGTGGGCCAATGCTTATTTCTGGGTATGTCGTTACGGTAACATGGCATCTTCTGCTGCTGAATCATTCAATTCGTGGGTGGTTAAGGAAAGACATCTTCCCGTGTATAATATGATTGATGCGATTCGTATTAAAATAATGAAGCAACATGCAGGTATAATTCATATATAGCATAATTAATTAATTTTTTTTCCTGAATGTTCACTTCTTATCATTTTTAGTGTATCGTTATTCCAGATAGGCATGAAATGTGTTCAACCTGGACCTCCAAGATTTGTCCTAAAATTGATTCAAAGTTGTACGAGATGATGGAAATAGGACGAAGCTTCAACGTGATTAGTTCCTCACCATACCATTATGAGGTGTTATCCTTCCCATCGGCGTCTATTAATTTAGAGTGTGGAACTTGCAGTTGTAATGAGTGGCAACGTTATGGTTATCCATGTGTTCATGGATTAGCAGTCATCAGTGTTACTGGATTTCCGTTATATCAATTTGTTGATCTGGGCTATTTGACTGAGTTATATTCGAACGCGTACCATTACCCAATTTATCCAATACCAGATTCGTATCTGCACGAAAATATTGAAGATGGGATGGAAGTGTTGCCTCCAATCCTGAAGAGGCAGCCTGGTAGGCCACGCAAGAAGCGTTTTAAATCGAGGGGTGAGTACTCACGTCCTATTACTTGTGGCCGTTGCGGAAATGAAGGTCATCATAATTGCAGAACTTGTGCGGTTGCATTGGAGAAGTAGTGACATACGAATTATTGTTGTGTACAAGTTGAGGCTAATAATTTTTGCTTTTTCAATGTTATACCACTTGGTTTTTTTTTTGTTTCTTCGACATTTATCTTTTCCTTTGCGTGTATAGGTTTTTAGTCCACGTAATAAACTGACTGTATTATGTATTTTGCAACAATTATGATTTGTTTCTTTGCTTTATTGTTCATCTGCTATCCCTTCGGTCATTATGTACTTTCTATTTGTCCTACTCTTTTTCATTGCCCTTTAAACTTCAATGTCTGAGTATGTTATTTGTACTTTCCATTTATTCTACTCTTTTTTCATTGCCCCTTAAACATCAATGTCTGAGTACGTTATTTGTACTTTCCATTTATTCTACTCTTTTTTCATTGACCTTTAAACATCAATGTCTGAGTACGTTATTTGTTACTACTCTCTGCATATGCGTACTTTCAAAACTGTTTACCAATTCCATCCCCATTAAATACCCAGCAATTGTCGGTATTTTCCCTAGCCGTGGTTGTTCATCTTGTCATAGTGTGGCACAATAACTCTGCATTTTCCATTACATGTGAACGTGTCAGTACATTTGTGTTCCTAGTCAAAAAGATAAACATATTGACCATAACATCATTACTTTCTTCCTCCCTACCTCGTTCTTATTACATCTCTGCAAGATGAAAGATAAACAAACAAAATTGTGGAAGTGCAGAATGACCTTCTTACTACATCTTTGCAAGATGAAAGATAAACCAACAAAATCGGGGAAGTACAGAATGACCGAAGGGATAGCAATTGTCGGTATTTTCCCGAATTGTGGTTGTTCGTCTTGTTATAGCGTGGCACAATGACTCTACATTTTCCATTACATGTGAATATGTCACTACATTATGTGTTCCTCTGCAAAAAAGAAAACACATATTGAATATAATATCATACTTTCTTCCTCACTACCTCGTTCTTAGAACATCTTTGCAAGATGAAATATCCACCAACAAAATCCAATTTTTTATGCATTGCAATACATAACAACTTGTGAAGTAATAGTATTCATAACAGAAGTAACACAATCCAAATTATTGACAAATAATGGTCCATAAAGGCCTTTTTAATTTCTTAGAAAAATCACAACACTTGTCTTTACTTTATTGTAGAATTCTTGAATGCTTTCAGAATGAAGAGGGCAAGGTATCTAGCATGATTGAGGTCATGACCATCCCTTTTAGCCTTTGCAAGTCATCATTGGCCCAGTTGTGAGGCATGCTCTTGCCTTGGGACAGTATCAATAGGTAGTGAATTAGATAAAATGCACAGTCAGTCCTGCATTACATACAATTCAGTTAATACTATGGTGTAATTTGTATTGTCAAGTGTATGAAATATAAGCCTCGAAGTAAGTGCGACATTGTGTACTTACGATTCTTCATGTTGCAGGGGTAAGTTCTTCAATTTCACTACTCCACCACATCCTGTCACGTAATTTTGTGGCTTCTTCTCTTGACAGGCATACATGCAATGTGAAACATATTTTTCCTGCCATGGCACAGCATGAGACAAATACCATTATGTTGATATAGAATGTAATTACGTAAGCATCACTAAATAAATGTTTTTAAAATGGTTATGTCCAATAATTGTTGTAGTGACGTAGTTGTCCTACAATGATCTTGTTGCCTGCATGATCCTCTTTCACAGAAGGCAAATAAGGTTTAAAGCATATAAAGTCAATTGTAAAAGGTACATATATATAATTAGTGTATGCACTCACAATGGCCTGACAGTTGATGAGGAATGGGTCGTTGCGAACTCCTCTCATTGCCAAGGAATGGTACATATTCCAGGATTTTCCTGCAGCGCTGTATGTCAAAAGCACCTAGTGGTATGGCTGGTTTTTAATTCCTGGACAACTAAATGGAAAGAATAATTTTTGTCCTCTCTAAATTCTGTCAACAATGTCCTTGCCTAATTCGCTGGAGTAGTTGCGTTTTGATGCCAAACATGTTATTTTATCCTGCAATGGACCAATGTATACAACTTTGTGTAAGATCTCGGTCACTTATTAATCGACTTGGCCCAGTCAGAATAGAAGAACTTAATAGCTTACCCAAATATTTGCCGGGTATATATGAGAATTCTGCTCCACCAAGTTGGATCGTTCCAACATCACACGAACTGCGTCAATTACCTGTGCAATATTTTTTTTGGGCCACGAAATGTTGTTACTACTGGTGGTGTGACAATAATATGTTTTGTAATCAGAATAATATAATTGTGAATCGTACCGTTTCATGAATGAATCCTCCATCCAGGATATTCACAACTGTCGCCACGGTTACGTATTCCAATGCTCCCTTGACCACACATCCTCCCTGTGATGTCAATAGTTCATATGGTGATAAAAAAAATATAAAATAACACATATCACAATAGGTTGTATATAATAGTACTTACCCTCTACCCCCATAGTCATTTGCATCTCGTAATAGTGCAAATGCATCTTCAGAGATGTACTTCCCGCACTTGTAAGCTGATTTGTCAGCCTTGATTACAGCTTTTCCTCCCAGGATATCACTTTCCTTTGGTTTGGGGTAAGGTTCCAAGTCGATTGTTTCTACTTTCTTCCTCTTATTCTGTTCATCATAGTGACAATCCTCAATCTTGTTTGGCCTTCTACCACATTTTGTCTTATTTGTCTTATCATTAAAGTTTGTCCAATTGATTCAGCTTTCTTTATTCCTCCCATCATGGATGACTCCACTTTCATTGCCTGCTCCTCTTGCATGGACTTCCCAACATGTTGCGTCACATTATGAACATGATAATCTATTATAGTATAATCCAACTCCTCTATACGTTTCTGCATTTCCCGAATTGTGGTTGCTTGCGATGCTATGTCAGTGTCTTTCGTTCGCGCACTTTCTTTTAACATTTCATTTATTTCCCTTAGAGCCGTGACTTCTGCATTCATTGAATCTATCACAGTATATTTTCCCATTAGGTCTATATTTAGCTTTGCTTCTGATGCTCTAAGTTGCTCAATTAGTTTATGCTCACTATCAAGAAGTAACTTTAAATTCCCTTCCCGGTTGCTTTTCTTTGCAGTTGCCTTTTGCAACTTCTTCTCTTTCTCGACTAGCATGACGTCTTTTTCTTTTACCAGAGCTTCTAGCCTCTCAATTGTGGAGACAATCATTGTCATCTCATCATTCATCCTATTCTTTCCATTCTTCAGAGCTTCGATTTCCAATTCCAATTCAGTTTTCTCTGCGGTCCTTTTATCCAAGTGAGACCTCTACATTCCTCATACAAGTCATTAACTTTTTTTATCCAGCTGATTTGATCCAACTTTAATCTCTTCAGTTTGGCTGCAAGATTCTTGTTATCACTCTCTACCTGTTCCATCTTTACTTGCATCATCTGAAAGTCATGACGACTGATCTTGTCCGGTATCTGCATCTATGGATTTCAACCAAATCCTCAAATCATTGAAACTTAATTACAAATTGAATTTCATGCATTCACTACTATACTACTACACATTCCAGTTGTATTCAAACTCACCTACTTTGAAGTAATTTCATGACAAGTTATGGGAGTTGGTGAGTTCAGTGCAAGTTATGGTATACCAGCAATTTGCGGATAAGTACAGTAATAGTCCTCATTGATCCACTAGAAATGCCCATTTCTCCAGATGCATCATTAACTGATTCACTATCATTGTTGCTTTCAACAGAATGTTGTGGTTCTGATTCCACATCATCCATATCTACCTCCATTGAATCTTCAACAACAGCCTTCCCTTTCTGTTCTACATGTCTTCTTTGAAACCTTTTTCCTGTCTTTTTAGTGCTTGCTATTTTTCCCTTACGTAGAACACCATCGTCTTTGAAATCTATGTCTTTTGAACATTTTCCAGGCTTGAGATTAGTATATGCTCGTTCAATGTTGGTTCGAGTTCATTAACGTTGAACTGCACACAATGTTTGACAAATCACTGAACTAATAAATACAAGTAAATATATGTTGGAAATAAAATTTATGTTTTGATGATAATTCATCATAATTATTCAAAGTATTATCTTAACCACGTTGATGAAGTGCTGAAGCTAGCTATTATAGTGAAAAGCTAAAAGATGTCTAGAACTAAATGTTTAGGTTTTACTAGAGTCTGATATTTGTATAGGTTACATCAGACAAGCACTGTAATAGTTATAGTGTCGTAAAACTAAAAACTGGAAGTCATTCAGAAAACTGGAAATCATCAAGATAAACAAACTGACTCAGAATACACCTAGATGAAACTGAAGAAGATAAGTTCGATGAGGGACACAGACTCAGTTGGCTTATCTGGAAGTTGAAGAACTGAGGGTCACAAACTCAGTTATTGAAGATTGAAGAACTGAGGGTCATAGACTCAGTTATTGAAGATTGAAGAACTGGGGGTTTAAACTCAGTTATGAAGACTACGTTGAGACTGTAGAGTTAAACTTCAGGAAAGATTGTGGTGACCTGAACTGACTTTATGGATCTTGCATGAAGACCTAAGAATCATAAGGACAATGAATTCATAGATGATAATGAGTCATGGTGTACTCTGATTAAATCAATTATAATCAGATGAAAAACTGGAGTACTGATTTTTGAAGAAGAGTAAAATCTCAGTTAATGCTCCAAGTCAGTCAAGAAACTGACAAGTGATGATCTCAGTATAAAACTGATAAGGATACTCAGTTTTATAGGTCAGTCATCCGATAAACTTATAGTACAGTCGAACGTTGTAAAGGAAGTAATTTCATTGGATGAAATACTGACACAGCAGAACGGTCAGAAATATATCCGTTACAAGATAGATGTTGATACAATTCAAATTCAAGCCAAGTGAACGTTGGACCTCACACTATAAATAGAGGACTTTGCACCAAGGATTAAGTAGGACGAATATAGAGATTTAACAAGAATTAACGTGTGCATTAATCATTCGAATTGCTATCATCTTTGCGCTATAACAAGATCAAATCAAGAAATTCTTCAAGTGTTCAAGCTACCATGAATTTATCAAGAATCAGACACTTTGAAGAACCACAAACAAGAATCAATTTATTGATTCTCAACCCAACTTTGATTCTACATCAAAGGTTTAGACTGTGAAGCAAACCGGGAAGGTTTTGTCAAGGACAATTGTGACAAGCAGTCGGGCAGACTGTGTTTGTGGTGGTATCTGGTGAAGAGGCAATTCAACCCTCTAAGGATCAGTGTTCAAGCAATTGAAGAACAACAATTCTACCTGTTCTACAACTGTTTAGATAGTGAAGCTAGGGATTAGCCAAGGACTATTGTTTAGGACTTTTTGTAACAGTTCACCTCAAGAAGTTCTAGTGGAATTTTCCTCCGCACCACAGGGGAAGAGAGGACGTACATGATTACACCACCTGGAACCTCTATAATATTTGCCTTATTTACTTTACGCATTTATTTATTTACTCAGCATCTACTTTCAACATTTTGATAATTGATTGTTATACACTTCACTGTTCACAAAGTGACATTCATCAGAATTCAGTTTACCAAACTCAGTTTTCATAAAAGAACAACAAGATCAAGAAAAGGCTAGAATTATATCCGCTGCCGGTTGACTCAGTTTTGATTAAGTCAGTTTGACTTAAACTCAGCTCAGTCAGCTTAACTCCACACAAGTTTCTAACTGAACCATAATTTGTTTAAAATCTAGCTTAGGGAAAGTTTTTGGTGACAAGTTTATTCACCCCCCCTCTAAACTTGTGTTAGCCTTTCAAAGGGACCAACAATTGGTATCGGAGCAGTGTTTCTTTGACAAGATATCATTTGCTCCATATCTCCTCTAGTTGTTCTCATTTGAAAGCTCAGTTCCAGTTAATTTACTATCAGTCTTCACTCACTCACAATGGATAACAATCAATATGCGAGACAGATGCTTATGTGAAACATGGATAGATTTGACGAATACAAACATCGTATGCAGGCTTTTCTAGCAGCTACTCATGATGAAATGATGGATGTACTCACTGATGGACCAATTCAGATCACTCACATGCAAACTGTTGATGGACATCAAGTTCGAGTTGCAAAGCCCAAATCCGAATGGACTAGTGATGATCGCAAGCGAAACAATCTCAACAATGTTGCTATGGATTTTATCCTCAGAACTCTTGACAGAAACATGTACTTAAAGGTGAAAGAATGCACAACTGCCAAGGAAATGTGGAACAAACTACAACTTGTTTGTGAGGGAATAGATTCAATTAAGGAAAATAAAATCTATGTTGCAAAACAAAAGTTTGAGAATTTCAAGATGAAAACTGGAGAAACCATTGATCAAATGGAAACAAGATTTAGTGCTATCATGGATGAATTAGATCTACTCAAGATTGAATACTCGAAGAAAGTTATCAACACAAGAATCTTGAAGGCATTACCAATGTGCTGGAAAATGAAAGTCACTGCTATGGAAGAATACTTGACATAGAGGATTCATTCAAAATATTCTCAGACTTGAAAGCTTATGAATTCAGTGACGATTTTACAAGTACAGCTACAATAATAAAAGCTCTGGAGGAACCAAATACCACAGCACTTGCAGCAGCATCAAATGACATTCAAGAAAACTCATCAAGAAATCTTCATTAATTGGATGAGATGGAAGAACTGATGGCTCTAATGATGAACAGAATTCGGCGAATGAAGAGTGGACACCCAGTCACTCAAAAGTTCATCAAGAGGACTCCTGAGAAAAGAAAAGATGATGAATATCTCTGTTTCAATCGCAAGAAACCCGGACATTATAAAGTCAATGTCCGAATCGACCAAGAAGACGCCACCAAGAAGAGTTGGTAGAAAAGCACTCCTTGCTGGAGATGAGTCAGATTATGAAGCTGGTACTGAAAAACTATCAGATGACACAGCTTTAATGGAACACATGGAAGATCTAAATGAGGTATGTGAATCTAATTCTAAATATTCCTCAGCTCAAATTTCCATGCAAAATGCATGTTCTTCGACTGCTGACTCCAATCCAAAAAATCTAGAATTTGAAGAAACTCTTGATGAATTGATGAATCGACTAGTAACTATTCAAGTTGGTTATGAATCAATTAAAGTTGAAAAGAGAATCTAATTCTTGAAGTTGAAAGATTGAAGTCTGAACTAAAAATGTTGAAACCGACTAAAATCGATAAAGAAAAGATTTAGCATCGACTTCTACTACATCGCCAGACAGAAGCGAATCATTTGCTCAATCAAGTTCAGTTCCTGGATTCAAATCAGGAAAACGGTTTGGAGACAAAACTGGTTTAGGATTTGATACACAACAATCATCTAAGAGTGGAACCAGCAAAACTGCCAAACCTAGTACCAAAACTGGTATTAAGTTTGTAGCTGAACAACTTCCTCAAATCGAGAAAATTGTTTGAACCAAGAAAGCCGTGATCACACATAGGATAAATCGCTTTTCCAAGAAAACAACTAGATTTACCAACAAAGGTAAACCAAATGGTAAATCACCAGTATCTCAAGAAAACCGAATCGGGAAATCAACTACCAGTCCACAAAAACCAATCAAGTCAAGAACCGAAAAATTACAATCAAAGTAAATCCAAGAATGTCAATCATTCAAAGATTCACACATTTAGGGGGAAGGGAAGATTATATCCCAATCGATGATGCTTGGAATTTTATCAGATCTACTAATAAAACTGATAATAGCAATCATTCCGACATGAAAACTTATCACAAGTTTCACCCAAAACTCAATGAGAGCTAATCTCGCCTCGAGAAAAAGTCTCAATGCATCAAGGTCACCTGCACTCTCGATACAAAAGGAATGATGGTTATTATTCAAGTTTCAATAGAAAGCATGATGGAAACAAATTTCACCAAAAGATTCGAGAGATCATATAAATAAGACACAATCCAAACATAGACACTATGGGAGTGTGGCTTACATATATGAAAACAAGTGCAACAATATCCGAAGAATACCTAAAGGATATATTCCCAGAATTGTAATGACAACTGACCTCTATGGACCCAAACTGAGTTTGGTACCTAAAACTATTTAATTTTTATTGCATGATATATGGTACTTTGACAGTGGTTGCTTTAGGCACAAGACAAAGAGTAAAGACTGTCTCAGTAAATTTATTGCAAAAGATGGACCAAAGGTTAATTTTGGAAGTAAAGACAAACCTGGATACACCAAAGGATATGGTACCTTAATCAGGAATGGTCTTACAATCAAGAATGTATCTTATGTAGAAGGATTACACTACAATCTACTTAGTACCAGTCAATTCTGTGACATGGGATGCAATGTTACTTTTGACAAAGAATTCTGCGTTGTCGTCTGCGAATCAGCTTATCAAATTGTTTTAGCCGGAAGAAGAAAAGAAAATATGTATGTAGTAAATGGACAACAAAGAGCTTGTCGAAACTTGTTTACTTGTGCACACCAAATCGTAAATCGATTGGCTATGGCACAAGAAACTGAGTCATCTTAACTTTGATGACATCAACACACTTGTTAAGAAACAATTAGTCATTGGACTACCGGAAATATCATATAAGAAGGACAGCTTATGTGATGCTTGTCAACTAGGAAAGCAAACAAAAGCATGTTTCAAGACCAAGTCTCAGCATTCAACAACCATACATCTGGAATTATTACACATGGATTTATTTGGCCCTATTACACCAATAAGTATCAGTGGAAAGAAGTATACATTGGTGGTAGTAGATGATTTTTCAAGGTACACTTGGGTAATTTTCTTAACCAAGAAAAGTGAAACCAAGCAAAGACTTACAGAACTACTCAAGAGACTTAAGAATCTGAAAGGTGTATCAGTTGTGAAAATAAGATCAGATAAGGGAACCGAATTCCTCAACAGTGTGATTATTGAATACTGTGAAGAAAATGGTGTCTTACACCAACTTGCTGCCACAGGAACACCTCAACAGAATGGTATAGCTGAAAGAAGAAACAGAACACTCAAAGAAGCGTGGAGGACTATGATCCGTGAAGCAAAACTACCTGAAAGATATTGGGCGTAAGCAGCTAACACGACTTGTTATACACGAATGCAGCTCTCATGAACAAAAGACATGAGAAGACCCTTATGAAATTTGGAATGGAAGAAAACCAAATGTTTCCTACTTTCATGCTTTTGGAAGCAAATGTTTCATACACAACAATGGGAAAGATCAACTTCATGTTTTTCAGTCCAAAGCTGATGAAGGAATTTTTCTAGGATACTCAAGTGTCAGCAAAGCCTTTAGAGTACTAAACAAAAGGACACTTAAGCATGAAGAACCAATTCACGTGGTATTTGATGAACCAAACTTCCTGGTGAAACAACTAAAGACGCAGACTGAACCGTTTCTCGCCTCGCTTACCAACCTTGCCGAACCGGCTTTTGTTGACATTGGGAGAATACAAATTTCGGGAATGTTCAAATCCAGATCGATCTCGCCTTCCAACTACTCAACAAACCACACCGAACTACATGTTCCCGATCCAATCAAGAAATTCAAGAACCAGTTCTTGAAGAACCAGTCAAACAAGATATAAATCCTTTGATGCAGATACCCACGTATCAATGGATGAGAGATCACCCTGAAGAACAAGTAATTGGTGATACTAAAGCTGGAGTTTGAACAAGACATCAACTAGATGCAATGATTGCATGTTTCCTATCACAATCTGAACCCAAAGAAATAGAAGAAGCGTTGAAAGATCCAGATTGGATATTAGCAATGCAAGATGAACTGAATGAGTTCGAAAGAAATCAAGTATGGGAATTGGTAGAAAGACCAGCTCATGTGAATATTATAGGAACCAAATGGGTTTTCAGAAACAAACTTGATGAAGATGGGAATATTATCAGAAACAAAGCTAGACTTGTAGCTAAGGGATACTCTCAAGCAGAAGGCATAGACTATGATGAAACCTACACACCGGTTGCAAGATTAGAAGCAATCAGACTATTTCCTGCCTTCACAGCTCATAAGAAATTAAAAGTTTACCAGATGGATGTTAAAAGTGCATTTTTAAATGGAATTTTTGAAGAAGAAGTATATGTTCAACAACCACCTGGATTTGAAATCAAAGATCAAGCTGATAAAGTTTTCAGACTAAGGAAAGCTCATTATGGATTAAAACAAGCACCAAATGGGTTTTCAGAAACAAACATGATGAAGATGGGAATATTATCAGAAACAAAGCTAGACTTGTAGCTAAGGGATACTCTCAAGCAGAAGGCATAGACTTTGATGAAACCTACGCACCGGTTGCAAGATTAGAAGCAATCAGACTATTTCTTGCCTTCACAGCTCATAAGAAATTCAAAGTTTACCAGATGGATGTTAAAAGTGCATTTTTAAATGGAATTCTTGAAGAAGAAGTATATGTTCAACAACCACCTGAATTTGAAATCAAAGATCAAGCTAATAAAGTTTTCAGACTAAGGAAAGCTCATTATGGATTAAAACAAGCACCAAGAGCTTGGTATGAAACCTTGCCTCAATTTCTAGTAGATAATGGATTTATCAAAAGGACTATAGACAAAACTTTGTTCAGAATGAAAAATGGTGAAAATACTCTACTTATTCAAATTTATGTTGATGACATCAACTTTGGATCGGAAGATGAACAATTATGTGAGAAATTTGCAAGTTTGATGAAAAGAAATTTCCAAATGAGTATATTAGGAGAATTGAATTACTTCCTTGGATTACAAGTTAAACAATTAGATGATGGAATTTTCATTCACCAAACCAAGTATACAAGAGAACTTATCAAAAATTTTGGCATGGAAAAATCAACTGGAATTTCTACACCAATGGGGACTAACATCAGATTAAATGAAGATGAAGAAGGCAAAGATGTTGATCAAACACTCTACAGAAGAATGGTTGGAAACTTACTCTATCTTATAGCAAGTAGGCCATATATATCATTTACTGTCGGTGTATATGCAAGATTTCAGTCAAAACCAAAAGAAAGTCATCTCACAGTTGTGAAAAGAACATTGAAATAT
Source organism: Gentiana macrophylla (assembly GCA_026214975.1). Classification (NCBI taxonomy): domain Eukaryota; kingdom Viridiplantae; phylum Streptophyta; class Magnoliopsida; order Gentianales; family Gentianaceae; genus Gentiana; species Gentiana macrophylla. Next base: position 61,494,173 of record CM047809.1, read on the forward strand.
TTGAAAGTCACAGATGGAGTTGGAATTTGGTATTCAAAATAAGGAGAGTTCAAGCTAATATCTTATTCAGACTCAGATTATGCTGGATGCAAAGTGGACAGAAAAAGCACATCAGGCACATGTCAGTTACTAGGAAATAGACTTGTGTCGTGGTTTAGAAAAAAGCAAAACTCAATCTCAACATCTACAGCTGAAGCTGAATACATAGCAGCTGGAAGTTGTTGTGCTCAAGTTTTATAGATCAGACATCAATTATGAGATTATGGGATAGAAGAAGGAATGATTCCCATAATGTGTGATAACACAAGTGCAATTGCAATCACTGATAATCCAGTTTTACACTCAAGGAAAAAGCACATTGATGTGCGTCATCACTTCATAAGAGATCATGCAGAGAAAAAGGACATTACAGTTCTTTATGTACCTACTGAAGATCAGTTGTTAGATATCTTTACAAAGCCATTGGACAAAGACAGATTTGCCCAACTAAGAATCGAATTAGGGATAATCAAAGTCGCTTGAAATCGCTTAAGCTTTAAAATTCGTCAAGGATTAATCTTTGTTATCTTGGGTGCACTCACTTAACAGATTAGTCATTGACATCAACAATTTCAAACTGATCAACTGAAACTGAAATTGAATAATTTTCCAAAACTGAAAGTTACATCTTCAAACGACCTCGATCCACGCTTCTATCCTATCAACTTAAGTCAAAGGTTGACAAGATAAAAGCGACAGCGGTTATATCGCAATTAGTTACTGCAGTCCCTTTTGTCAGAATATTGCGTGTACACCCCACGATTGTCAGAACAGTGCACACATGGTTACTCAAAACCATCATGGAATTTGAAAAGTTGTACTACTCAACCGCCAGTCTTTCCTACCTATTTATTCATCCCTCATTCACACTACTTTCAATCAAATTTCAAATTCCTCGTCTCTTTTATTAAAACAGAATCAGACTCTTCACAACCCTCTCCTCTCAAAAATCAATTTTTGTGTTCACACCCAGATATGGCCACTTCAGACAAATCAAAACAAGAAAGACTAATAACAGAGCTAGATGAATTTTCATTCGAAATGTATGAAGGTATGTGTCAAAACACTCTGTTAGCAATCACATCTGTGCAAAGATTGAAAAACAACCAGGATTAAGAAATATTCTGGAAGTTACATTCAAAGAAAAATGTGACTTGGAAGGTATATTACAATTTTGGAAAAATATGCATTTGGTAAGAGACTCCCTAATGACAACAGTTCGTGGAGATCGAATTGCTATCAACGAAAAAGTCATGATGTCACTTTTTGGCTTCGCAAATTCATCTGTGACATCAACAGATTTATCTACACTACCATTGGATAGGACTACATTTCTAAAGAGGCTAACTTTTTCTACGGTACCAATCGAAGTTGGTATTCATGTTGACAAAATCAAGCCAGCATTTGGACACCTCAGCAGATGGCTCAGCAAGCATATCATTGGAAAATCTAAAGGAATCAGTACACTATCTGAAGAAATCATCTTTCTAATGAACATTGATAGGAACCAACTTTACAATACATTTCTGTACAGTCCAGCCCACGATTATCACATTTCTGGCTTGTTTTGGGTGAGTTTAGACCTTATTTTGAGTATTAAATGAGGTTTTATTGCACGGCGAGTGACTGTCGGTTTTCCGTAAACTCGACCTTATTTTAGCATTTTATACTCGTTTTTCCCGAGCACCCGTAGTTTGCGGGGTTATGCGTTTGCTTGTTGTTTTCATATGGATGCAGGACTAGGGTGTCTCGAGAGCCCGAAAGGCGAGAAGTATGAAGTTTAGATGTGCCCGAGGCGAAACTCGGAGGTTGAAGGTGAAAAAGTGAAGATTTTGGGTCACATGGCTGTCCGGACGGACAAAAACCTCTCATCCGGACGGCTAACTCTCTGGAAAATGGATTCTTGGCTGAAAAAGTTTGTCTGGACGGACAAGGTGTTGTGTCCGGATGGCTAACTCTCTGGAAATTGGGAAAACTTTGATGAAGAATTCGTCCGGACGGATGAGCCAGCGATCCGGACGGGACGTAACCAAAGATCCGGACGGACAAGAGCATTTCATCCGGACGGACATCTATGCATCCATCCGGACACCTGGAAAATCAAGAACAGTCCGGCTGGACATGGCGGATATCCATACGGACAGAAGACTTGCTATATAAAGCTGCTCATTTCACACACAGATGCAGACAGAGTTGAAGAAGTAGATAGCAAGTTTCCCTTTTTAGCTTTTTTTTGGAGATTTTGGGCGATTTTCTTCGTTTTTTAGAGTTAGACTAAGTATTTTATATCATTAGAATCCTCATTCAATCCTCTCTTTGATCTACTAACTTTTAGCTTCGATCCGTAACTTTTCACTTGACAAAAATTCGATCTTTTGTAAGCACATTTGGCACCTCCTTCAAGTTGAGTAAAGTAAGTATGTTCTTTTGTTATTTTATTGTTGTTGTGATGTTTTTCCTCCGTTTTTATTGCTTAGATTCGATTATGAGTAGCTAGATTTGTCGTATGGTCGAACCACGTGAATGCGGGTGAAACACCATTAGAGAGATGAACCGGGAGGTTGTGTAGCGCGTAATTTAACGTTCTAATCGATAATCCACATCACGAAACTTGTTTTGATTGTTTTAATAGCTTTGAATGAGATTGACAACCTTGTTCATTGTTGCACACACGTAGCTTATAAATGTATGTTGCGGACGTGTGGGAGCGGGGTTTCGGACCGTAGAAGTTTTGGGCTTGAAAGGTAGTCGACACCTACCCGTGTACTAGATTGACGCCTAGTCATCAAGTCCGATTCAATACGGGTTTGTCCTATGACTTATCGTTAGACGGCAAGGTAGAGTAAGGCACACTCCGGGGCAATCTCTCGAGGTAAAGTAATCCGCTTGAAACATAGTTCGGCCATACCTCTTTTAATTGTTTAGAATTCCGAGTAGTGTAATCTTTCTTTTACGCAATAGTATAACTTCACACCTATCTGTTTGACCTGAACTGAGTGCTAAATCAACTGTGGTACTCAAAAACCAATCTCTGTGGGTTCAACCTCGGACTCCTCAAGCACTATCCTACAATCGACCCGGTCCACTTCCGGTTAGAAAGTAGATTTTGCTAAGGTTTCGAGTTTTTACTTGATCGACCGGACCGTAGAAAATCCTCTTATCAAGTTGGCGCCGTTGCCGGGGATTGGCAACGCTTTGATATCACAAAAGTTGACCAGCTTGGGCTTAGGTCGTTTTCATTATTGTTTTCTTGTTGTTTGATTTGACTTGCGTGTATGACCCGGAGTTACGGACTCCTCCTGAGCCTTTTACCCGGAGATTGATAGGCACGCAAGCCAATTGAGGAAAGATCGTCTGCCTCGGTTTCAGACACCGTGGACGGACAAGAAGCTTTGGATTCTTCTTCAGAGGGAGAAGGTATGACGACCAGCGAAAGAGATAGGTTGAATGGTGATGGTACGTCTCAAGTTGGAGGATTGGGCCATCTAAACACCCCTCCTCGACGTGAAAGAAATCATGTGGACCCTCCTTTGGTTGCAAGGATAGATGGGAGGAATTTGTTCGATCCCGCTTTGGAAGGGGATGTACAACATCAACAACAAGCACTGGGTCAGGACAATCAGCAGTTACTTCAGTTGGTTCAAGAATTAGCGGCACAGAATCAGTTTCTTCTAGCTAATCAGAATAACCCGAATCAACAGCAACATAATGACCCACCTACCAATCAAGGGTTTGTTTCAGTGAGAGATTATGTGGTTACTTCATACCAAGGGACTGGCCACAATCCAATCAGAATTCCCGCTATCCATGCTAACAACATGGAACCAAAGCAAAATGTTATAAATCTTATCAGTGAGAATGCGGTTTTCTATGGGCAAAGGAATGAGGATCCTAATGAGTTTTTGGACAATTACCTACAAATAATCTAGACATTGAAGTATAATGGGGTGACCGAGGAGGCACTCAAGTTGATGATGTTTCAGTTTGCTTTGAGAGGGGCAGCAAAAACATGGTTTAATACCCTACCAAATGGCTCCCTATCTACTTGGGCGAAAGTGGCCGATGTTTTTCTGATAAAGTATTTTCCTCCGGCGAAGATTGAAGATTTGAAGCGTGAAATTCATAACTTTTGTGGGAGTAAATAAGAGACTATGAAAGAGACAGTTGAGAGGTTCAGAGCTTTGATGAAAAAGTGCCCTCCCCACAATTTGAGTACGGTTGAACAAGTCATAAAAATCTATCGAGCCTTGGATAAATCGGATAGAAATCTTTTGGATGCGGCAAGTGGAAAGGGTTTGACAAGGATTGATCCCGAGGTGGCTATGCAACATATTAATGATGCAATTGAAAGGGATGATGAATGGGTTTCAAGTTCAGGGACAGACAACCCGAATGAGTCTCAACAAACTGTCAAGGCACTTGAAGAACAGTTGGACAAAGAGACAGCTGCACACAATGAGTTGTTGGCACTGCAAACCAAGGTGAAGAAAATGGAAGATGCATTACAGGTTTGTCATTTATGTGGAGGTAATCATTCGGCTCAGTTTTGTTCGAATCCGAGTAGGTCGGCTTATCCTCAACAGTTACCTCGACAGACACCACAGCCGGTCCCACAGCCGATTCCTCAACAACCTATAGCAAGTGTGTCTCTCACCCACAACCAATTCTGCGATGGTGGAAGAGTTGGTAGCCGCACTCAACAGATTAGGAGTGAGAAGCTCGAGTGGTAGTAGTCAACAAAGTCCCGGAAGAACCTTCGATTTTGGGCAACAAAGAGAGTTTTGGTGGGCGGTGAATCCAAACAATCGATCGGGTAATAATCCAAGCTTGCAAGTTCCACCATACTATCAAGATTTTGAATCATCAATGGGATTGGCATGGAAGAAGAGATGCAACCGAATGATGTAAGTTACATTGGAAATAATTTTGGAGGGAATTGGAATCAGGGCAACAACAACCAAGGAAGCCGGAATCACAACAATTCAGGAAAAATGGGAGGAACCAGAATTTTGGGAATTCATGGAATAACAACCAAAGAAGGCCAAAATTGGAACCAAGGAAATCAAGGTGGCCAAGGAATTGGGACCGAGGCAAACGGTGAGGTGGAACCAAAATAATCAAGGCCAAGGCAACCGAGGTTGGAATCAGAATAGAGAGCAAGGGGACCCTCAGAATTTCCATGGTGGTTGGAGAGAGAATAATCAAGGTAGTTGGGGTCGACAACATCAAAACTTCAACAACCAAGGTTATGAAAGCCAAAATCAAAATTCAAGTAACCAGAGTTGGGGTCAGAATCGACAAGGCCAATAGGGCAATAACCAGAATAGAGATCATAGGAGTCGAGAGCAAGGGCAACAAGTCAGCAACCAACAGAATACTCAACAAGCCGGAAATCAAAATTCTGAGACTTATCAACATCCGAATGCCCATAAGCAAAACAGCTCCTATAATCAACAAGGGGTAGTCCGGGAAGTCAAAGGAAGTCTTGGATGAAGGTCTTGATCGAGTTGAATAAGCTTGTGATTGAACAGAGAGCGCCATACGGAATTTGGAGATTCAGGTGGGCCGGATTGACCGAGAATAGATCTCAACCGCCTTTGAGTGCGGGGCTACCTAGTAACACGGAGAGGAACCCCAAGGAATCTAAAGATGTTTGTGCGGTAGTCACCCGGAGTGGTAAAGAGACGGGTCAACAAGGTCGAGAACTTGAGAAGATGATGCCAAACTCCGAGAAAGAGAAATTTTGAGATTACAAAGGGCCGTTGGGTGAGCAAGAAGGTTTTGATGAGGATGTTGAGAAAAGGGCTGAAAAGAGAGAATCTTGAGGTTGGAAAGGAAGTGGAAGAATACAAGCGAAAGTGGGAAGAAGCGGCGAGGCCAAAGTCGGATACGATAATCATTGATGTGAAAGAAGAAGAGCCATCGCCACCACTCGAGCCTAAAGGTAGTAAAGGTAAAATTCCCCTCCTCCCGGGTTTTGATGTGACCACTTTACCATTTCCTCCCAAAACAACTAAAAAGGAGGTCTTGACCCAAAGTCAAGCCAAATTTTTAGAAATGTTGAGGAAATTTGAAGTGACCATGCCAATGTTGGATATCATTGCTAACATCCCATCGTATTTCAAGTTTTTAAAGAATATGCTTTCAAGTAAAGAGAAAATGCAACAGATGGTCCAGTTGAGTTATGAATGTTCCGCCATTTTTGAGAATAAAGTCCCTCCCAAAATTCAAGATAAGGGCAGTTTTACTATCCCGATAACCATAGGAGAGACTGTTATCAAAATTGTGCTTTGCGATTTGGGGGCATCGGTTAGTTTGATGCCAAAGTCGCTTTATGATAAGTTGGGCCTAGGAGATTAGAACCAACGGGCATGACTTTGCAAATGGCGGATGTGTCGATTAGGACACCGCTAGGGTAGCCGAGGATGTGTTGGTTCAAGTTGATAAATTTGTGTTTCCGGTTGATTTCGTGGTTCTTGATATGGACACTGATTCTAAGACACCTCTTTTGTTAGGTCGGCCTTTCCTAAATACTGGGGAGACCTTGATAGATGTTAAGAGGGGGGATATAATTTTAAGAGTTGGTCAAGATAGTGTCAAGATTAATGTGTACAAAACCATGAAACACCCCGAGGATGAGATGAACGATTGTTTTTCGATAGATGTCATCCACCCGTGTGTTTTGGAGAATGTGAATTTGCAGGGGCACAAGGAACCCTTGGAGAAATGTTTGATGAAATCATGCAAGGTGACTGACGACAGCCGGGTGATGCGAGTTTATGCCATGCATCTCGAGGCGGGTGAGTTCATGGAAGCTAGCTGGACTAAGAAACTGGATTTCGGTTCGCCAGAGGATATGCCAAAGCCATCCATTGAGGAACCACCGACGGATTTGGAGTTGAAACCGCTTCCTCAACACCTCAAATATGTTTTTCTTGAAGGTAGTGATTTACTTCCAGTTATTATATCTGCTTCACTAACAGCCTTGCAGGAAGTAAAGCTAGTTCAAGTCTTGAAGAAGAGGAAATGAGCTTTTGGATGGAAAATGGTGGATATCAAAGGGATTAGTGCCGACATATGTAAGCACAAAATCATCCTCGAGGATGGGGCGAGACCGAGGCGTCAACCGCAAAGGAGACTGAACCCTCATTTACTGGAAATGGTAAGAAAGGAAGTGGTGATGATGTTGACGTTGGGCATCATCTACCCCATCTAGGATAGTGAGTGGGTGAGTCCCACACAGGTGGTACCTAAGAAGGGCGGCATTACGGTGCTAACAAATGAGCAATGTGAGTCTTTTTCTGTACGCCCTATTACTGGTTATCGAGTCTGCATTGATTTTCGCATGTTGAATGAAAAGACTAGGAAGGATCATTTCCCACTCCCGTTTGTTGATCAAGAGTTAGATAAGCTTGCTGGTCATGCTTTTTATTGTTTTCTTGATGGATTTAGTGGTTATTATCAGATTCACATTGATGTCAATGACCAATAAAAGACCACGTTTACTTGTCCCTATGGCACCTTTGCATTTCGAAGAATGCCCTTCGGGTTGTGTAACGCACCCATGACATTTCAGAGATGCATGCTTGCCATTTTTGCTGATTTGATTGATAAGTGTATGGCGGTGTTTATGGATGATTTTACAGTTTTTGGGGACAGTTTTGATGCATGCTTGACTAATATAGATAGGGTGCTCTCTAGGTGCTTGGAGACCGATTTGATTTTGAACTGGGAGAAGTGTCATTTTATGGTGACTGAGGGAATTGTCCTAGGTCATAAGGTCTCAGCTGAGGGGATAGAGGTTGATAGGGCTAAGGTAGATGCTATTTCTAGGTTGTCTATGCCTACTAGTTTGAAAACGTTAAGATATTTCTTGGGGCATGCGGGGTTTTATCGTAGATTTATCCCTAAGTCTGCCCAAAAGGCTACACCTCTTACCTCTAGATTGAAGAAGGGAGTAAATGTGACGTTTGATGATGAGTGTGTGGAAGCTTTCGAGGAGATTAAGAGGCTTTTGACTGAGGCTCCTATTTTGATAGCTATAAATTGGGAGCAAGAGTTTGAGGTTATGTGCGATGCTAGCGATTTGGCAGTAGGAGCAGAGTTAGGACAAAAGATTGATAAGTTGTTTCGACCGATTTATTATGCCAGTCACACCTTGAATCCAGCCCAACAGAACTACACTACGACTGAGAAAGAATTGTTGGCGGTAGTTTTTGCTTTCGACAAGTTTAGATCCTATCTGGTGGGGTCTAAAGTGATTGTCCATACGGACCATTCCGCATTGCAATATTTGTTCGCTAAGAAGGATGCGAAACCGCGTTTGTTGAGATGGATTTTGCTCCTTCAAGAGTTTGATGTGGAAATTAAAAACCGTAAAGGTTGTGAGAATGTGGTAGCCGATCACCTTAGTCGGATTGAGCCAGTTGAGGGTGACGAATCAGAAAGGGTTGAAATAGATGACTCGTTTCCGGATGAGCGACTTTTTGTTGTAGACACTATGTTACCGGAAAAACGAGATAATTTTCTGAAGAAAGGAAAGGAGGGAGCTCCGTGGTTTGCACCGATAGTGAATTACCAGGAAAGTGGATTTATCGAGTCGGAGTTAGATGAGAATCAGAGGAGGAAGTTAGTGAGTGAGGCTAGATACTTCGTTTGGGAGGATCCCTACTTGTTTCGATTGTGTGCTGATGGCATTGTGAGAAGATGTATAACTGAGGGCGAGAGATTGAGCTTGTTATCCTTTTGCCATGATAGAGAGGCCGGGGGCCATTTCTCGGGACAAAGGACCGCATTGAAGGTTTTGCAAAGCGGGCTATATTGGCCGACAATTTTTAAGGATGCCTACGCTTATGTAAAAACTTGTGACGTGTGTCAACGTTCGGGGAGAATTTCTAGGAACAATGAGATGCCTCAACGGCCTATCATTGTTTGTGAGGTCTTCGACGTTTGGGGAATTGACTTTGTGGGACCCTACCCTTCTTCTTTTGGCAACAAGTTCATTTTGGTAGCTTGTGATTACGTCTCGAAGTGGGTGGAAGCGATTGCATCCCCCACTAATGACAGACACGTGGTCATTAAGTTTCTAACAAAGTTCATTTTCACACGGTTTGGAGTACCTAGAACTATCATTTCTGACAATGGCACTCATTTTGCGAATAGAGATTTAGATAAGCTACTCCTTAAGTATGGGTTGACTCATAAGTTGGGAACGGCTTATCACCCTCAAACGAGTGGCCAAGTGGAGGTTTCAAACCGAGGTATTAAAAGGATTTTTGAACGAACTGTAGATAAAAATTATAAGAGTTGGTCCAAAAAGTTGGATGACGCTCTTTGGGCTCACAGAACCGCATTTAAGACTCCAATTGGTATGTCGCCGTACATGATTGTCTTTGGAAAAACGTGTCACTTACCAGTGGAGGTTGAGCATAGAGCGCATTGGGCTATTAAAGAGTTAAATATGGACGAGACTCTTAGTGGAGAGAGAAGGATGGCTCAATTAGTTGAATTGGAGGAGTTTCGACTATGAGCCTATGATTGTTCGGCAAGATACAAAGAGAAAACCAAGCTCCTCCACGATCAATTGATAAAGCCAAAGATGTTTGAGGTAGGAGATGAGGTTCTGTTGTATGATACTCGTTTGCATATTTTTTTGGGAAAGTTGAAGTCTCGATGGTCGGGACCGTACACAGTTGAGACGATTTTTGACTCGGGGGCTGTAGAGATAAAGCACCCCAAGCATGGGACTTCAATCACAAATGGCCTTCGTTTGAAGAAATATGAAAAGTTGCCGTTTGATGAAGCTCTCGAAGTGGTGATTTTGGAGGATCCTAAGATAGAGGAAGCCAATTGTTTAGTCCCGTCATGGACTCCAATGCATGACATCTTAACCTTATAACTCACCGTTCGTTTTCTTTCTACACCTCGTCCTCCTCACTCGTATCGGTAGTATAATCTTGAAAAAACCGATATAGTATAAGTCACTATGTCGAGCCAACGACATAAAACAAAGCGCTCGGTGGGAGGCAACCCATCATTTCTGTGTTTTTTTGCCGTTTTGAATTCGTTTTCTGTGTTTTGGTGTTGAGGATTGAATCTGGATGATCCTTTGGGCCTTCATGCTTAAAATTCACTTTTCCTCTGTTTTTATCCTTGTCCGGACGGACACACACACCCATCCGTCCGGATATATCTCTGGTTTTTACAATGATCTTGACATTCACTTGTCCGGACGGACAAACATACCCATCCGTCCGGATATATCACTGGTTTTTACATTGGCTTGGCAGACATCTGTCCGTCCGGACATCATTTCCATCCGTCCGGACGGTTCATCCCTTGTCCGTCCGGATAGAAATCTGTCCGTCCGGACACACTCAAAAATCCCTATAACCACCGATTTTCTTCACCATCTTCTTCATTCCTCTCTCAAAACACAAACCGCAACCGACCCCTCCTCTCTCCAAAACACCAATTTCTTATTTCTTCACCGTTTTCATCCATTCTCGTTGCTATAACCACCTTGCTACCTCCTCTCTTCGATTCTCCAACCAAAATCATCAAACAAACACTCATTTTGGAGAATCAGAGATTTCACCTTCGTTTTGCTCCGTTACAAAAAATCCAATTTTTGGCCCATTCGTGGATCGTTCGGGGATTCCGACTGCACCACTGCACTCCTAACACCGATTTTGGTAAGTATCAACAAACCTTTTTGAGTTTTTTTCAACTTTTTCTCGGGGTCGATTTTCGAGTCGAGCCTCGATCGAGCTTTTACTGATTTTGTTCTTTTTCTCATTTTTGTTGTTTCTTGTTTGTTTTTGGCGGTGTTGGGTGTTGTGGGTACATCTGCATGGTTGTTTTGGGCTGGTTTGGTTGTTTGTTTTGGGTTTTGGATTACGGTTTTGGAGTGCGGTTTGGGGTTGATTGTGTTGGTGTGTTGATTGTGGTGGTTTGTTTTGGTTCGATTTGTGTGAGAATGAGTCCTAAAGTCAGGTTTACGACTGGAAAGGGCAAGGGGAAAGTTGTAGAACCCCCTCAGAAAAAGTTAAGGCGTGAGGACATTCCGGTTGATTCGTTAAACAGGCCCCTAGTCATAGGTGGAGACAGAGAAAGTAGACTGTTAGAGAGGCTAGGAAAAGGCCCTTGTATGGAGACACAGTAGATGAGGCGATAGGGATCGGGACGCCGATTCGACGATGAGGAGGAACCTTTGGTAGACCGAGATAGGCCAAGTCTCGTGCGATTGAACCGATCAAGGGTGCAAGTGTGCAGGTTAGGCGACCTAGTGAGGTTAGGACAGCCCGGGAGGTCAAGTGGTGACCCCTGAGAGGGTTCGAGTTTTAGATCTGAAAGTTGCGGCTAGGAAGGCACCTGGGGGAGTTGTGCCTTATCGAGAGAGGTTTGTTAATGAGGATGTGGAACTGGCTTTTAGGATGAGGTTTAAAGGTAGAGAGATCCTAGAAAGGGAGGTCGATATGGAAAAGGTTGAGAAGAGTTTCGGGGACAATCGATAAAGCGGAAGTAGGTTGACTTTGTCAAGGTACCGACTTCAATTTGAGGAAACCGAGTTACACGTTGGCCCGGAGTTTTGGCCAATTTGAGTGAGGTGGACCTAGAAACGGGTGTAGTTCGAGTTAGAAATGTGGATGTGCCCTTCACCCCGAGGCTATTTCTCGCTTTTATAAGGCTCCGGTTGTCACTACGGATTTCTTGGATGTTATTAAGGAGAAGCAAGAAAAGGGAGAGGATCCGTTTGAGGAGCTTCGGTTAGCAATCACCCTAAGATTCCTTGGTCCACGAGACCCGGTGGGGTCACTAATGTCCGGTATATGCTTAAGGCGACTAATTTTTCTCGGCCCGGAAGGTCAAGGCTCGGTTTGTGCAGAATCGCCTCCTCCCAAAGGATAATTTTCACAAGTTCATCATGATAGATTTGGCGATCTTTGTATCGTTACACTTTGAGTTACCGATTGATGTTGGCGGGTTTTATACGGAGAGCTTACCGTAAATCGAAAGGATCAATGTTCGATGCTCATGTGTATTCATCTCATTGAATGGGTTGTGTCTGCTGCATTCGGTAAAAACTAGTTTTAAATTTATAAACCGAAACACCCCAAGTATAAGGATCGTAGTAGAGGGTGTTACCGGTCGTCTAAGAAGTCGAATGTTTATCGGATTAAGGCGCGTTATTCTATCAAATATGTCACTAATTATTACCTAAAACTAAGGTTAATCTAACTATAAACTAAACCTAAGAAATACACTAAAAAAAACTAAAGAAAAGAAACTAAAACAACAACTAAAAATAAAACAGAAAGCAGAAATATTCAAGAGTAGATTTAGCGTCCGCTTAGATGACGGGCGTCGGATACGATTTAACCGAAATATGCAGGAAATAAAATAGCAAAGATTGAGGTTTCAATTAACTAACTTAAGACTAACGTTGAAACAAACGACTTTGTCTTCAAATTATAAAAGGGAGACAGTAGAACACGTAGAATCAATCACTCAACAATCAAACAACCAGTTTATGATTCGAATACAGTTTTATTGGTATGATCAATCGCGAAACCGACTAAATTCCTTTAGATCGATTTCTAGGGTTTGTTTACTTTTCCAAGAAAAAACAAATAACATTCATCACAAGATCAACAATTCGTTCCCAAATTGTAATACCCAACTAACAATATATGATTCCTCAAAACATCATCAATTGTATCGATTGAAATCGAAAACTATTGTTGAATTATATTTCCATAAAAATTCAAACAACATAAAGTTTCATTGACATTCCTATCTAATAAAACTCTTAACAATTAAATCAGGATTCAAACGATAAATAAAACAAAGTATTCAAAAACATAAATAAAGATAAACTAACGAATCATGGTTGTGATGACGTTGATGTGATATCTTCCGGTTGTTCCACTGCTATGCGTTTAGCCAACAATCATGTTGGTGATCGTTGTATTGGAAGAACTCATCTTCATGAAGAGAAGATGCGGCTGAGCTCTCTAGGGCGCCGCTTTTTTCTGTGTATTAGTGCGGCTGTATAAAAGTATCCCCTTAGGGTTAGGGCTGCTGCTGTATTTATAGGAATTTGATGTCGGCCGCTCTCGATGGCTGAGTTCGGCGCCCGTTTTGAATATCCGGACGCTTCGTCTAGAAACTTACGGGCGGAGTGGACGCTAGTTTAGCCAACGTCTCAAGACTCAGTATGTAAAATACGATTACGGAAGCTGCATGGACGCTTGATTCACTTCTAGACGCCGTCCAAGATCAGTGGACGCCCGTTTGGAATGGACGGGATGCGATACTCATTGGACTGCTTTTAGAGGTCGGATTTCTCTAACTTTATCCAATTTCTTCAAGCTAAATCCATCTCTATCTCTTGTAATTCGAACTTGAGCCTCATTAATCCTCTTTATGCACTCGAAATTAAGCTCCTACAAGATAAATAAACATTGCAAAATGTAGTAATCTTCAAATAATAATAATTCCGTCAATTAAACACATAAAATCGCCCAAATTACACTTTTAATACTTTTAAACCCATTATTCAAATTCAAGCCTTAAACACATAATTTTCTCTAAAAATTACTAAAATACGAAAGATATTGTTCTCTAATAATGCGATAAAAACCATAAATTTCACCGAGAACAACTGCGAGTCGGGGTGAAGGAGTATGACGAGGATGAACGATATCTGAATAAGCCCGTTTCCTTAAGTCCTCAGCATGAGTCAAGCCCGGTTACCGAGGGTGAAGATGAGCTAGAGGTTCAGGGTCCTGTTACCGAGCCAGTAAAGGAGACTGCATCAGGTTTCGTTCCTACAATCCCCATTGCTGCTCGCAATCGTTATTTGTTGATGGATAGGGTGCGTCAGATGTTAGACCGGCAGAGGGTGCAGATGAATACAGTTATTCCGGGTTTGCAGGCACTTGGGACACTTGTACCGCCGATTCCAGAGCTTGCCTTGGACACACGATCTTACGAGTTTGCACCGATTCTTGAGAGGCCATAGCACTTTGTGTCGAGGAGGCGGTTGAGACGGCTTTTAGAGTCACTGCGTCTGCTCCAGGATGAGCCTGGCCTCTCTCGGACCGTTCCAGCTCCGACTCGGCTCCGACTCCGACATCTCGTGGCCATTCCGATTTCGACTTACGAGACTCCTCCTACTACGTCTACAGATCTGCGCAGCACGATACCACCTACATCCGAGGATCGAGGCGAGCACGTAGAGTTTATCTTTGTTCCTTTTACGCTGCTCCTTAGATTGTCACTTCTTGTTTTTGTTGGACATGTCCCTTATCTTTCTCGGTTTGTTTTGAGATGACTTTGTTGCTACTTTGCTCTTGATCCGTGGTTGTAAGCCGTAAGGCGCGTACTTTTTTTCACCTTTTCATGCCTTCTGTGACTATGCCTTGGATTTGACTTGGGTTAAGATTTTATTTTGAGCGCGTACTTGTTTATTGTATGGTTGATTCGTATTTTGACTATCTCTATGCCATATGTTCAAGTCTTCTGACGTGACGAGGTCGTTTATTTTTATCACCCCCGGATTCTCCCCATATTATTTGCTTTGGCACGCAGACCATGTCCCATGCATGTATTTCTTGGATGTTTTTCAATGACTAGGGATTCGGGATGGACTACTTTCCCGACTGTTACGGGACTTGATCGCGCCGTTTTGCCGGGCTCATAAGCTAAGTCTTTCTTTTTCCTTCTCGTTCACACACCGAGGACGGTGCTTCACTTAAGTGGGGGGGGGGGACGACTTAGCTTATTCGCTTGTTCTTAAAAGTATTATGCCGTGATGTGATAAACTTGGTTTTTACTCATTTCCGTGTCCATTTTTGGGCCGTTTTTCAAATTTTTCCAAGATTTTAACATCACGTTATATGCATGCTGTTCACAATTGATTGGTGAAAGGTCTTTAGTTTTGTGAATGTCTCACAGTGAGTCTATATTGTCATGATACGGAACACTTTTTAGTACACGTTTGACGACGGTTATGCTTATCACGATTACTTTACACACTGCACTTCTAGTTTCGAGGCGAAATAGAAGGATTGGCCTTGGTAGGAACACGGGATGACAGTTTTGGCGTTCTTTTACCTTACTTTAGCCAAATAAGCCTGAGCCGAATGTTTGACCTTCGTAGCCCCTCTCGGCCTTGATAGAATGGTCCGACCACCATTCGCTTTATAGCCGTTTAGTTACTTAGTCGAAACCTACCCTTTAGCCTTATTTTGGTCACATTCCTTCATTTGACCTACGAGTGGACTTAGTCTCTTGTTAAACCACACTTGCCAAGGCAAGTGTGGGGTGAGAGATGTTGTTTTTGAGTCGGGTTGTTGTTTCCTCGATTTTAGAGCTATAAGGAGAGGAGGAGCTCGGTGGGCTTTGGATGCTCGGGTTTCATTTAAAAAAAAAATTCAAATCAAATAATTGTGTTGTATATAGAAATAAAGGGTTGAAAAAGGCAATGAGCTTAAAGCAATGATGATGTTAGGGTTGGGATAGTCAGATAGGTACTAAGTATTCGAGCTCACCTCACGACACTTGAAACATAGTCGAGTTTGGCAATGAGTTCGGGTATTTTAGTGTCCTATAGTTCCCAAAGTGTTGAAAATGATCAAAAAGGAGTTTGGTGGGTTTGTTTGGTAAAGAAGACGTGGTACGTATTTGGATTATGTGCACTCGTACTTCTTTTCTCCAGTTTCCCAAATTACCCTTTTCGATTAACCAAATTTACCCTAGCCTAACGTTATAACCATTCAAGTCCTGATGGACCGTGTTTAACCTTGGTTAGTCCCGATTAGTGGAGATTCTAGGAAGGACAGGATTGTGTAAAGTCATTTGTCCGGTATTCCTAGCCCGAAATCGTATTAAGCATAAGTCGTCGTCATTCAACACACACTCACTCCGTGTCATGATCTAGTAGAGTCAAAGTAATGCATTCACTTAACTAAGTTCTTTTCACCTCGATACTTTGAAATGCATGCATGTACCGTAAAGTTGATTCCTTGGTATTGTTTGAATGCCTAATTTACTCGAGGGCGAGTAAAGGAAGTAAGTGTGGGGTGGTGATAGGAACCAACTTACAAGATACATACATGCATGATTCAGCCCACGATTATCACATTTTCGGCATGTTTCGGGTGAGTTTGGACCCTATTTTGAGTATTAAATGAGGTTTTATTGCACGGCGGTGATCACGGTTTTCCGTAAACTCGACCTTATTTTAGCATTTTATACTGTTTTCCCCGAGCACCCGTAGTTTGCGGCGTTATGCGTTTGCTTGATGTTTTCATATGGATGCAGGACTAGGGTGTCTCGAGAGCCCGAAAGGCAAGAAGTATGAAGTTTAGACGTGCCCGAGGCGAAACACGGAGGTTGAAGGTGAAAAAGTGAAGATTTTGGGTCACATGGCTGTCCGAACGGACAAAAACATCTCATCCGGACGGCTAACTCTCTGGAAAATGGATTCCTGGCTGCAAAAGTTTGTCCAGATGGACAAGGTGTTGTGTCCGGACGGCTAACTCTCTGGAAATTGGGAAAACTTTGATGAAGAATTCGTCCGGACAGACAGAGCCAGCATCCGGACGGACAGAACCAGCATCCGGACGGACAAGAGCATTCCATCCGGACGGACAACTATGCATCCGTCCGGACACCTGGAAAATCAAGAACAGTCCGGCCGGACATGGCGGATATCCATACGGATAG
Source organism: Gentiana macrophylla (assembly GCA_026214975.1). Classification (NCBI taxonomy): domain Eukaryota; kingdom Viridiplantae; phylum Streptophyta; class Magnoliopsida; order Gentianales; family Gentianaceae; genus Gentiana; species Gentiana macrophylla. Next base: position 61,510,946 of record CM047809.1, read on the forward strand.
AAGACTTGCTATATAAAGCTGCTCATTTCACACACAGATGCAGACAGAGTTGAAGAAGTAGATAGCAAGTTTCCCTTTTTAGCTTCTTTTTGGAGATTTTGGGCGATTTTCTTCGTTTTTTAGAGTTAGACTAAGTATTTTATATCATTAGAATCCTCATTCAATCCTCTCTTTGATCTACTAACTTTTAGCTTCGATCCGTAACTTTTCACTTGACAAAAATTCGATCTTTTGTTAGCACATTTGGCACCTCCTTCAAGTTGAGTAAAGTAAGTATGTTCTTTTGTTATTTTATTGTTGTTGAGATGTTTTTCCTCCGTTTTTATTGCTTAGATTCGATTATGAGTAGCTAGATTTGTCATATGGTCGATCCACATGAATGCGGGTGAAACACCATTAGAGAGATGAACCGGGAGGTAGTGTAGCGCGTAATTTAACGTTCTAATCGATAATCCACATCACGAAACTTGTTTTGATTGTTTTAATAGCTTTGAATGAGATTGACATCCTTGTTCATTGTTGCACACACGTAGCTTATAAATGTATGTTACGGCGACGTGTGGGAACGGGGTTTCAGGACCGTAGAAGTTTTGGGCTTGAAAGGTAGTCTGACACCTACCCGTGTACTAGATTGACGCCCTAGTCATCAAGTCCAGTTCTAATACGGGGTTTGTCCTATGAGTTATCGTTAGACGACAAGGTAGAGTAAGGCACACTCCCGGGTCAATCTCTCTGAGGGTAAAGTAATCCGCTGAAACGTAGTTCGGCCATACCTCTTTTAATTGTTTAGAATTCCGAGTAGTGTAATCTTTCGTTTACGCAATAGTATAACTTCACACCTATCTGTTTGACCTGAACTGAGTTCTAAGTCAACTGTGGTACTCAAAAACCAATCTCTGTGGGTTCGACCTCGGACTCCTCAAGCACTATCCTACAATCGACCCGGTCCACTGCCGGTTAGAAAGTAGATTTTGCTAAGGTTTCGAGTTTTTACTTGATCGACCGGCCCGTAGAAAATAGCTTATCAAACATTATCTGGGATGAAATAGATTCAATTGGGCAGGTTATGTACTCAACCAGATAAAGAAGCAAAATTTAGCCGAATTAGACAGTGTACAGAGGCTCAAGCTGAAGGTCAGGCAACTGTTGGTAGATTTGACTGAAGAAAACACTCAGTTGAATCATCCAATTCTACCTGGAAAAACTTAAGGAATGGAAGCAAGCAAGGCAAGCTGAAACTACAAAGGAAATAACAGCAAAAACAGGAATAACTTCCCAACCTGAAGCATGTCGAAGCGTGTCTCAAAGAGAAATCGAACACGGAGGAATCAAGCGAAAGCGCGACTCAAAGACAAGAAATATCGGTTGTAAGATGTTTATACCCAGCAACCTCAAGTATGACAGCACCAACTGAGGGGGAACAACAACAACAGCTGACAATTGAAGATACAAGGAATACCACTCTTGCTGACAATACTTCTCAATCACAACATCAATCAGTTTAGCAATCAGCCCCAATTTTTGAAGCTGATAAAATTGTCAGACTAATGAAGTTGAAGCTTAAACCAGAGGATTCTCGTGATGCTAGTCTACAGACTGAAGAAAATTTACTCTTGGAGAAATTGGAAATCAGAGATCTATATGCTCTATTTCCTATATCAGAGTTTCTTGAAAACTGTTTCAAAAGGTTTACTGAACTAGCTCAAAGGAGAGAATCAGCCACATCATCTGTTCCCAAAGACAGTTCAAAGAGAAAGGATGATGATGAAGATAATCATACCGTAAAAGAAACCGACGTGACTACGCTTTGCACTCGAAAATTCAACCTCAACCTCTAGCTACATAAAAATCGTAAGTCAGCAAGAAGAGTTGCCAGTTGAAAATCAGCTAACTGACACTCAACAAGCAGCTGATAGAACTCATAATCGACAACTGATGATTATTGAAGACATCACTCTCCCCAATGATCAACCTGGAACGACATATGATCCTCCGACATCCTAACAAAGGATGAGTTGGCCAAAGTTCATGAAAACTTGAAGATTGTGCTCAGTCACAAGGATAAACAAAATTGCCTTCTATCAAATATTTATGGATATCTCGATTATAGAACCAGAACTGATGTCTCAGTTCATGCAAGACTAGAGATGATCCACAAATCCAGTTCAAGTTCTGCTTTAGAAATTCTGTTACTAAAACAAAAACTAGAAGACTCAACCGCAGTAGATCGGGAAACTTATGCTCAAGCTTATTGGCACATGAATCAGCATATCTACGGGTTAGAAACTCTGCTTAAGGATGTAATTACTTCTCAACAACGTATATCAGCCGACCAACAAGCAACCCACGCCTTGGTAAATCAGCTATATGATGCCAAAAAGGGGGAAGCTAAAGAAGAAAAGCTGAAGTTACTTAAAGAGATGAAGCGACTTGAAGAAGAATTGCAAATATACAAATCAGATCCTAAGTTCTTAAGGAAAGAACTAACTGATGAGCAGCTCAATGAGAAATATAGTCAACCTGGAAAAAAAGAGCTACTCTTACAAAGGATCTATGGATGAAGTTTATCAACGATCACAATCCTATTAAAGCCAAGTACAAGGACAGGACATTTGAAGAATCCTTGAAGTACATTTTATCTGATGTATTCTCAAAGCAGAAAATGGCACTATATAAGAAGAATCAGAGGATTGATGAAAAACTGAAGATTAAAGACAAAACTGAACAAATGAAAGCTGATGTAGTCGAATTTGAAAAATACTACTTGAAAGAATCAGACTTACCAAAGCTACTTCTATGGAGAAGATGGAAAGAAGGAAGTCAAGTTGACTACAACAAGACATTTTCAAAGGAAGACTCCAAGCTAGAAAATGAATATCATCTGTATGTCAAGGAAAAGAAGTTTATTTCAGTTAAGAAAAAGCTTAGTCTTTAATCTCAGTTGTTTGGACTAAATGTAAATATTTCAGTTTTTGATCATTCTAATGAAATCCAGTTTTCCAGTTTTACATTGTTTTGATCTTTAAGATTTTCTTTTAGGGAGAGTTTTGGCATCATCAAAAAGGGGGAAATTGTTGGAAATAAAATTTATGTTTTGATGATAATTCATCATAATTATTCAAAGTATTATCTTAACCTCGTTGATGACGTGCTGAAGCTAGTTGTTATAGTGAAAAACTAAAAGATGTATAGAATTGAATGTTTAGGTTTTACTAGAGTATGATATTTGTATAGGTTACATCATACAAGCACTGTAATAGTTAGAGTGTCATAAAACTGAAAACTGGAAGTCATTCAGAAAACTGGAAATCATCAAGATAAATAAACTGACTCAGAATACACCTAGATGAAACTGAAGAAGATAAGTTCGTTGAGGGACACAGACACAGTTGGCTCATCTGGAAGTTGAAGAACTGAGGGTCATAGACTCAGTTTTTGAAGATTGAAGAACTGAGGGTCACAGACTCAGTTATTGAAGATTGAAGAACTGAGGGTTCAAACTCAGTTATGAAGACTACGTCGAGACTGTAGAGTTAGACTTCAGGCAAGATTGTGGTGACCTGAAATGACTTTATGGATCTTGTATGAAGACCTAAGAAGCATAAGGACAATGAATTCTTAGATGATAATGAGTAATGGTGTACTCTGATTAAATCAATTATAATCAGATGAAAAACTAGAGTAATGATTTTTGAAGAAGAGTAAAATCTCAGTTAATGCTCCAAGTAAGTCAAGAAACTGACAAGTGATGATCTCAGTATAAAACTGATAAGGATACTCAGTTTTATAGGTCAGTCATCCGATAAACTGATAGTACAGTCGAACGTTGTAAAGGAAGCAATTTCATTGGATGAAATACTGACACAGCAGAACGGTCAGAAATATATCCGTTACAAGATAGACATTGATACAATTCGAATTCAAGCCAAGTGAACGTTGGACCTCACACTATAAATAGAGGACTTTGCACCAAGGATTAAGTAGGAAGAATATAGAGATTTAACAAGAATTAACGTGTGCATTAATCATTCGAATTCCTATCATCTTTGCGCTATAACAAGATCAAATCAAGAAATTCTTCAAGCGTTCAAGCTACCAAGAATTTATCATGAATCAAACACTTTGAAGAACCACAAACAAGAATCAATTCAACCCAAATTTGATTATACATCAAAGGTTTAGACTGTGAAGCAAACCGGGAAGGTTTTGTCAAGGAGAGTTGTGACAAGCAGTCGGGCAGACTGTGTTTGTGGTGGTAGCTGGTGAAGAGGCAATTCAACCCTCTAAGGATCAGTGTTCAAGCAATTGAAGAACATCAATTCTACCCGTTCTACAACTGTTTAGATAGTGAAGCTAGGGATTAGCCAAGGACTATTGTTTAGGACTTTTTGTAACAGTTCACCTCAAGAAGTTCTAGTGGAATTTTGATAACTAGATTTTGGATCTAGATTGAGGAAATCAATGAAGGAACGAAGAACACGAGCAAAGCTTAGCTTTTCCTTGGAATCAGCACCTCGGAATCACCAAGTTGAGAACGTCACAACAAAGGTTGCTCAAACCTTTGATAGATTCTCAAGTTAACACTTACTTAATCAGCAAGGTAACATGAATAACTCACAAATTTTCAATCACTGAAAATTCCTATATAATATATAATTATCACTCAAAAGTTGTCTATCTCCATTGAATTATATCAGCCATATATATAGGCTGAAAATACCAAGCATCTTGGTAATTAAAAGCATAAAAATAAATTACATTTAATTTTGGAAAAATGAAAGGTTCTAATAATTAATATAAGATATAAACCTTTCATATTTTGCCATTATTTCTAATAATTAAGGTATTAAACCTTTCATCTTCAAAATGGCGCCACCTCCCTTGTATTTGCAGACCTTATTTTTATGTTTTATATATTAATAAAACATAAGATAATATTATAGGATCGTATCATTCCCTCCCGGCTGAAATTGATTCGTCCTCGAATCAACATGATGTCGTAGAAATCCGCATCTGCAAGCTTGACACCATGAAACTTCAAAAGAAACCCCAAAATTATGCCGGGGTCAAAAAGAATGCGCACAAACAACTTGAACTCGTGCGCTGTTGGATTATGTGCACCATGTTGCACCAGAAGAATACCAAAACAACTTTGTGGCTGGATATAATTGAGAACGACTCCATGGACGGAAACATGATAATTAGACAAATGAGAATAAGGAGATACGTCATCATGCACCAAATACGGATCAAGAAATTTGTGCGTTAAAATTCCAACGCTGTCAACAAAATCACTATCAACCGTAGTAAAAATAGTTCTTTGCATTGGTGGTAGCAAAAATGTCGATTAATCGTGCGGTCGTGGGTATCAACGAAAACTTCCACTTTTGGAACCACCACTGTTTCAATGACCGCTTCATTTATAGTACCATCAGCAATATTAAAATCATAGACAACCTCATCCGCTTCAACTACATCCGGTTTTATTTCAGCCTTAATGACTATCTCTTCCTCGGTAGTAACAAAAAACAACATCATCCACAAATCATATCGCCCACGGTTTTGGCTTCAAACTGAACATTATCCCCGTGCACCACATCATTAAGAGGATTTGGAACAATACAGTTAACATGAAAGAACTTTGGTGCCTTGCCCCGTGCAGCTTCGGCAATAGTTATACCATACTGCAGAAAGAAAAGCGCGTCTTCAGCAGTCGATTTTGCGGCAAATATCCTCCTTCGTCTTGCGTCAGAATATTTGGAATGCTCTAGTTCCTTCTGTAATCGAGCAATATTTTCTTGCAGAACTTGTCGTAAAGGTATTCTTTTTCGCTCCGCGAGGTAGTCATTTTGTTCCTTCACAAATTCAGCGTCGGCTTCCTTGACATCAGCCGGATAATATAGTTTGGGATCATATTCCATATAGTACACAAAACCATTGTAGCGTATCGTACCACAACGACCCCACTTCATCTCAAACTCGGATAATTCCAAACAAGAACACGAAATGACAGCAATTTTCACGACCAAACGGTAAGGAATTTGTAAAGACACAAAGAACGAAACTTGCAGATCATGAAATTTGCTTCAAGACTGTTGAGTTTCACGAAAATTGAAGATAGGACGTATATGATTACACCACCTGGAACCTCTATAATATTTGTCTTATTTACTTTACGCATTTATATATTTACTCAGCATCTACTTTCAACATTTTGATAATTGATTGTTATACACTTCACTGTTCACAAACTGACATTTATCAGAATTTAGTTTACCACACTCAGTTTTCATAAAAGAACAACAAGATCAAGAAAAAGGCTGGAATTATATCCGCTGCCGGTTGACTCAGTTTTGATTAAGTCAGTTTGACTTAAACTCAGCTTAGTCAGCTTAACTCCACACAAGTTTCTAACTGAACCATAATTTGTTTAAAATATAGCTTAGGGAAAGTTTTTGGTGACAAGTTTATTCACCCCCCCCCCCCCCTCTAAACTTGTGTTAGCCTTTCCAAGGACCAACAATATACAATAAAACAAGCACCATTACAACCCACAAAGTGCAATTATTTCACTAAATAATCATACAAATCATTTCTTAGCCACATATAATTTTCGTACCTCATTGTCCTTCATCGTTTGTTGTTTTTTCTTCGTAAGCACATTCTTCAGCTTTCGGAGATCCCACTTTGTAATTCTCGGGATTCCTTTTGTAGAAATACTATTCTTACCATGTGCACAATCATCCCCCTCCTGACTGAATACATCGTTTATGATATTTGAGTGTTTGCACTTCCAATACTTCAAATACAAACAATTGTTAGGCACCATCCACATGTTCACATTTCACGTTACTACATGAAATAGACTATAATAACTTACCAAGAGGACTACTGTTCAACCATTTGCCTTTCCATGACATTTCCAATCTCCGTTCAAACCGTGTATTAGTTCATTGCATATATGGCTCGACCAATCATACTTTCTCAACATGTCTATATTATCCACATAATGCAAAAATCCGCATGGAATATATTGGCCAGTGTTTGCGAAGAAAACTGATTGGAAGATGATTAGACTTAGCAGTTTTATCGTGTCCTCAATTGATGTGTTGTCATCCTTTAATACCAGTTCCATGGCTTTATATTTCACCATACACGCCTTCAGCCTATCTACACCAGAAAATAACCTTCCTCCAATTTCAGAATGTTTCCTATCATGCCGGGTCTTGTCGCCAACTTCCTCTACACCGTCGTCTATTCCAAATATAAGCTTAACATCCATTCTTGACGATGTGCAGTAGTTACCTGTGATCTTGAACATCTTCTCAACCTTGTCGTACCTATTTATCAATTCATCTAGAATATCATCGCTTCTTTTTCCCAACAAAATCTTTTCCTTGTCTAAAGCCTTGAATAATACACTAAATGGCGTTCTTCGCATGGCATTTCGATGCTTCTCTATTATAGACTTTGAAATGGACTTATATAAGTTGTATATTGACATCAACGTGCACCGGTATTGATCTCTACTCATGTTTCATATATCTCAATCGTTAACAAGTCATAGTATGCAGTAACATTCAATAGAACGTAAACACATATACACAAAAATGCAACGTAAACAAAATGTACTACCATCCACCATGGGTCTACATCGATTCAGTCACATGTTAGAATCTTAGATCCAACTGTACTTTCTCAACAAAATCAAAATAGTCACATCCCAAAAAATGTAGTAACAGTTCAACATAATGTAGTTACACTTCAAAAAGATGTAGTAGCAATAGAAAAACATGTAGCACTATTTCAAAATAATGTAGTAACAATGCAAAAACATGTAGTAACAGTTCAGGAAAATGTATTAACAATGCAACAAACTGCTGTGGCAGTCCAAAAATTGTAGTGACAATCCACAAAAATGTAGACACACTTGACAAAAAAGGTGTAACATGTGCAATAAATTGTAGTAATTATTCTTTCCTAAAACGATCCCATTTGTGTACTAACATGTGATTCTCATCCAGTACATGCAGAACTTTCCATTGGGTAAGCTTAGTAGACAGGTTGTTAATTCAGACACTGAAAACAATAAAATAATAGTTCAAAATAATGTAGTTACAATTCAATAAAATGTGGTAACCGTACAAAAAACAGCAGCACTAGTTCAAATTAATGTCGTAACAATTCAAAACAATGTAGTTACAATGCAAAACATTGTAGTAGCAGTCCCAAATTTGTACTGACAATCCATATAGAAGCAGTAACAATTCACAAGAAAGGTGTAACATGTGTAAAAAATTGTTGTAACTATTCTTTCCTAAAACGATTCCATTTGTGTATTAACACGCGATTTTCATCAAGTACATGAGGAACTTTCCATTAGGTAAGCTGAGATAACATGTTGTAAATTCACACACTGAAAACACTTATATGTAGAAACACACAGTATATTTACTGTCAAATGTAGTAACTCACTTATCCACGTAGTGACATGTGTAAAAAATTCACACACTGACATGTTTACACAACAAGTACAATTTCATTGAAATATCGTAACTCAGTGTACGCACGTAGAAACACCTGTAAAAAAAATTCCCCCCCAGAATCAAGTATGTATTAAAAATGGTTCAGATACTCGATGAAAAGCCAACTACCCAAGTGATTTCTGAGTAATTCAAAGAGACATGCACAAATACTTTCACATTGTTCAAAACTCAATTTAGGATAATTGGATGTCGTTTGAAATTGAAACCCTAATTCAATCAACAATCGATCCACACAATTTCATTTTCTCATAGGCCAACGCGAAATAATTCATATCAAAAGGAATTAAAAGTAAACAATTCTGGATTTTTGGCTGTATGAGAAGAGAATTGCCACTTACTCGGTGTTACTTCTTTTCCGTTTGCCTTTTGCCATATCTTCCCGTCAATGGCTCTCTTGCTCGCCGGAAAATTGCGTCTTTTTTTTACAACCGGAACTAAATCAAAGCGTGAGGATCCCTGAGTGTATGAAATCTTTATTTTCGGTTCAACATCCTCCGTATCAAACACATTAAGAGATAGTGGATTTAGTGGCCTTGATTTCCGGTGGCAGTTATGTCTCATAAGAATTCCCGATTCAAAACTCCCCATCTTTATAAGAATAAAAGTAATAAAATTCAGTGCATTTATTCACCCGATTTTGCTCTGAGAATATTTTTTATTATCATTTTTTTTGTCCTTTAGGCCCACCACCCGATATATAAACCTATTTGACCACTCATTTTCATGTCCGTTGATAGTTAATTAGGTGTATTTTAAATTAAAAAAGTTGGGATAACGACCCCTATACTCCATTAAATGGAAGTAATTTATTTTTTCCTGACAAACCTATATCATAATTTCAAAGCTTTCCATATTTGCCGGCCATAACTATTTTCCATATTTGCTGGTCTTTAGTATATAACTATAGATATAGAAAACAAGTTGCATCACAACTCGTAATAATTCAGAGTTATATCATATATTGACCATAATGTATGATTATCGGTTTATATAAAACCAATGACGGATCCATAAAATTTGTTCAAGAGAGTCTATAATATTTTTTTTTTTAAAGTTAATTCTTTTTTAGCGGGTCTATAAATGAGAATTTTTATCTGTAAATATAAATAATTTATCATTTTAATGACGTCTGTGCATCCCGTATGGGTACACGTAGTTCCGGACAAAGGGGTGACTCCACACCGTGCGAAAATAGTTATTTACACTGGAAAAACTCCTCGTGTGTGAAGAGTAGATATACTTCTTCCATCCCAATTTGTTTCTGACTTATTCCATTTATGGCTATCCTAAAATAAGTCTCATAACTCTAATTAGACTCAAAGCTTTTGCTTTAATTGCCTAAATTGCCCCAATTGTATATTATAAAGTGAAAATGGTGCTAAATAAAAAAAAGGACATAATGGTAAAATAGTCAAGTTTTAAATGACCAGCCAACCTATTAATTGATGTGTCTTAAATATTGTGAGTTCCAAAATATCCCAAACAAATTAGGACGGATGGAGTACTATTTACACCGGAAAAATACTAGTGATGGACGTCATTCTTACGTGTGAGAATTATATATGTAAATGGTATAAATGTAAAGTAATCTTAATTGTATTTAGGGTTTTGTGATATATTGTGCTATAAATATTTGGCTTGTGTAAATATAGAAATCATCTTTTTTCCCAATTGTGTTGTATTTAACATGGTATCAGAGCGAGAGACTTTGAGTTCAAACCCTGCTCCAAATACAGTCATCCAAACAAACAAAAAACCAAGTGTTAGGCCTCTCCAAAAATATAATATGCACACACATTAGTGGGTGCTTGAAAATTATATATGTAAAGTTATGTTATTTGTATTTTGGGTTTTGGTGATGTATTGTACTATAAATACTTGGCTTCAATGAATATAGAAATCAAATTTTGTCCCAATTTTGTTGTGTTTAACATTACACTCTAATTTTTTATTTAGGTTATTGATGTATCATTTCATTTCGATTTGATATATCTGTATATATATAACATGACCAAATTAAGAAGTGTAGAAAAAACTTTATAATGTTGTGAAACACATTTCCTCCCTCCCCTCCCCCCCCCCCCCACACACTCAATGTTGTGAAACACCCCAAAACCCACCAAAACAAGTTCCTATTGTATCTACGTTCATATATATATATATATATCTACATACTAGTCAATAACCCGTGCATTGCATGGGATATTTGACAATGTGATTACATTTAATTAATATGCATAATATGTACTACAAAACAAAGACCCTTCAAACTTATTGTTATACTAGCTATTAAAATTGTTTTATTTAGGATTAGTATTCGTTTCTGGCGTCAGATGGAGTCTAAAATAGACAACACAATGACGAAGCTGGAAATCGTCGGGTATTAAATCCAGTGGTTTCCTTCCTCTGAGTGATAATTTGTTCAAGACAGAACCCTAAAAAGAGATGGAACGGGGGGTGTTTTTGTGGTGGCTTAGACTGCACTGAAGAAACTGTATCTCAAGCTGTCTACGTATCCAATGTGTGTATTGGAATCATGTCTCTGTAGTTCCTTAAGGATGGTTTTTATATGAGGGGCTTGTGACCTAGCGTTGCGTGTCGCGTGTCCATGATGGACTCTAATGCCGTGTTGCCTAAGGAATAGATAATGATGATTTGATCTCCTTGATTTTAGGAGATAATAATGGTTATATTTTGAATGCCAGATTAGAGTCTTTATAGCTAAGGATTCTTTCCGGATTTATCTGATTTAACATGCACGCGGGGAAATAGGTCCAAAATGGGCTTAGGCCGACCTATAGGGTCAGACATGGGTAGACCGACCATATGCCTCGGCAGACCTGTGGAGGTCGGGGAAGATTAGTCGAGCTTGTCCAGCTCGGGTCCTGGGAATTCTGGCTCTTAAGGTGGACTTTCTCTGTCTTCAGTTATTGTTGGACCATTGTGGGGATGACATGTGACGAGGTGCCGGTCCGACCTCCATCATAAGCCCCCTCAGATCTAGCTAACCTTGCGAGATCAGCTCGGATCTTGTCCAAGTCGTGACTCGGCTCGGTCATCCAGTCTGGTAGCCTTTTGAATTTAGAGTGCCAGGTGACAGGGAACTGTCACGATGCTGTCATAACGGTTCCGAGAATCCATGAGTCATTGCCCACTAACTTTGAATACGGGTGTTTCTCAAGGTGAGTGGGGGGGGGTATAACCCTGTCATTTCAATCGTTTCTTCATACCACTTGCTATTAAAACAGAAGACCACGACCTAGTGGCCGATTTCTCTACTTCTCCTTTCAATCTTCAAATTGCCATTACAAGTAAGCAACTTCCTTGTTTTCATTTTCCATTTAGCTTCATTGTGTCCTGCTTTTTATTATCTTCCGAAGACAATTTAAACTAAGTTTGCCGGAACCCTAGATCTTGAGATGGCCATTGCCGATAGTAGGGACGTTAAATCTATCCCCAGTCAGGAAGACATGAATGAAATCTATGAGTTGTACGTGATTAACATGAAGAGATATGATCCCATACTGCCCTCTGATCCGTACATTTTTGCTCCTAACCCACCGGAGGGGTTTTGCGTCTTTCACAGGAAATAAATTGAGGTTGGCTCGAGGCTCCATATCTGTCGGCTCTCCTCATCGTACTTCGTTATTATGAACTGAGGCTCACCCTGATAGCCCCTAATGTTGTCAGGGTTGTCATTGCGTTTTCAATTTGTTTTCGGTTGCTTAACGTCAGGTTTACCTTAACAAAATTCCAGTACTTTTATCACCATGTATAGCTAAAGGACCACCTCTATCTGTATTACATCTCTTGGAGGACGGGTCATTCTAGTGACGACCCTATTATCCCAAAAGATTAAGATTCCTTCAAATGATGGAAGAGCGATTCTTCTTTGTTCGACATGAGGACTATCCTGAGCTAAGCCGGTGGAATATGGAAGAGATGTATAAAGATGTTTGCCCTGAGTTGGATGAAAAGCTGGTGGAAAGATCCACGGGTCCGGACAGCTCGATTAAAGGATACGGGGCCCAGGCCTTACAAGAAGTTTGAGGAGGCTGAATGGAAGTCTTGTAGGGCCTTTTTCTTTGGGATTTTGTCATTGTGTTTACTCTTATATGTTTGGCTAATAGTCTGTTCATGTTTGACTTGGCTAATAGTGGCAGACTTTGCTTATCTACTCCTGGCGCCGAGAATGAAGCCGTGGTCCGTCTACCTGAGCCGTCCCTCTCTCTTAAGGGTGTGGGGAATAAGGAGCCTCTTGTGGATGCTACCACAATAGGAACTTCCCCTTTTGTCCTTTCTCAAGGACAAGCAGATCTGGATTCTCTGGACAATGTTGATCCAAGGAAGACAAAAGAAGGGGACCTGCCCCTCGGGAAGAAGGGGCGGTCTAGGCCGGCTGCGACCACACAAGAGAGTAGGCCTTCAAAAAGAGGAAAATCAAAGGCTTTAGGAAGAGCTCAGGACCAATCCGGTCCTCAAGATGAGGCTGCATCCAAACATCAGCAGATCTCCAGTATGTCAAACGAAGAGCTGGCCGCTGTTGGCTTTAGATCTATGGAGTTTGTTACTGGTTGCCTCTATGTGTATCTCGATGCCCTTCTTTTGATAGCCTTGTTGACTTTTCTGTCCATGCAGGGAGCCTTGGTCGGTCATGAGGCTTTCTAGAGATTAGGGAAGGCCTCAACTATTTCGGCCGATCAAAAGAAGAAAATTTCTGGTCTGAGGCAAACTTAGGACGAGCTCAAGACGGCCGCCGAGCTTAAAGATAAGGAGATAAAGGTTTTCTAGGATCAAATTCTAGCCAAGGAGGTAGGGCTGAAGTCCGTGTCAAACCAATTAGTTACCGAACAGAGGAGTAGGGAGCATGCGTTGGCTGAGCTCCAAACAAAACTTTCTGAAATGGAGGCTGCCATTCTAGTTCGGTGCACCGAAACCGTTCGAGAGTACAAGGCCTCGGGGGACTTTGAAAAGGATTTGAAGATGCTATTCATCCTTGTCCTAAAGCATGGTTATACCTATGGTGTGGACGAGGCGATGATCCAATTTATGGCCCTTTTTGTGGACAATCTTCCTAAGAAAATTTACTACAAACAAAAGATGAGCAGGGTCTGTGATGAACGGGTGCAGGACTTCAAGGCGGGAGTGGAGATTGTGTCCAATTACTCCGCCCAGCCTATGCCTGCTTCTTCCTCGGCTCCTTCTTCAGAGCCTCGGGATTCAATCCCCAAAGCTTAGCTTAGTAGGATTTTTGTACTTTCTTTTTGAAATTTTTATTTCAGATTTATTGTAACATTTTCTTTGGTATTAAGAATCTTTAGTTTTTGGAGATTTACTTAAGCATTTACTTAAGAATGTACTTAAACACTTGGTAATAATTGGGTACCTTGCACCCTAGTATGCCATGCATTAACCATTGGTTTTGGATGGCATACTTGAAATTTTTGTCCATTGTGAGACAATTTGGCCGACTCTGACGTCCGGGGGTCAGGGTTTGTTGTTCTACTGACTTTGCCTTCACTGAGTTTGACCTGTTACAGGTTGGATACCGAGGGTAGGTTATACTGACTTTTTATATTTGTTTATGGTGAGCGGAGCCCGGTCAGACTGACTTCTCAAATTGAATGTTCTGAAACGAGCAGGACTAGATCAGACTGACTTCTTGCATTGAATGTTTTGAGAAGAGCAGGGCTAGATCAGACTTACTTTTCATCTTTTAATTAATGGTGAGCGGGGCCAGGTCGGTCTGACTTCTCACGTTTAATGTTTTGAGAAGAGTAGGGCCAGATAGGGCTGACTTCTAATCATTTAAATAACGGCGAGAGAGACCAAGTCGGACTGACTTCTCACGTTGAATGTTTTGTGCATCTGATTTGGGGAGCTCGGTTAACTTGTCCTTATGGACTTAGCCATTCGTAATGATGAGACAAGACCAATAAGCATGTCACCAAAATTGAAAAACTAGGTACTCCTAGAGCAGAATTTATTCAAATATAGTCCTAAACAGAACGGACTGGTAATAAAATAGAGAAAAAATGAGCGTAAATGAAATTTCATGAATGAGAAACAACATATATAAGGAACGTTCCGAGCTTTATTATGGCCGTATAGCAGCTTCTGGCGACCTCCAGATTTCCTTTGATTTCGACTGAGCCACCTTCGGTTGAAAACTTCAAGCTAATGTGCGCCAGAGAAATTATGGCTTAGAGGTCGAATAGAGCGGGCCTTCCCAAGATGATGTTATACTGATGAGGCCTAGATCATGACATAAGTAACCATAAGTGTCATGCCCTCTGGTTCCATCCCAAAGGTTATGGCGAGCTGAACCATTCCTCTAGGATGAATTGGGGGACCGGAAAATCCGAAAAGCAGTGCCGAGACTGGAGTCAACTCTGATTCTTTGAGGTTCATGATTGAAAAGCTGAATAGTAAAGAACGTTGACGGAACTTCCTGTATTGACGGAAACCCTCTTTTCCAGATTCTTGTTCACTTGAGCCTGAATGACTAAGCCTTCATTATTTGTGACCAGGGGGAGCGGATCCCTAAGACCATTAGTCACTTCCCGAGTAGGGGTTTGACCTATTCTATTTTCCTGTGAGCTCCCAGGTCGAGCTTTAGGGCTGCTAACCTCCCCGAATGTGTTGTCGGGACCGCTCATGGTGGTGTTGATCGGGCTATTGTCTATATATCGGTGTCTTTCCAAAGTTCGGTCATTTCTTTTTTAGGGCTCACCCTGTCACCCCCGGTCTTGATTGAAATTCCTTTATGGGTAGTCGCGCGGTCCCCATTGCTCAGAAGAATGAGATAGATCTTTAACCTCATCCAGCTTTCCTTCAACGATTGCCGAATCCACATCTCTCTTGAAATCCTTCCATCCGTCCAGATCATGCCTAATGTCCTTTTGACACGTGCAAAAAAAAAATTTGGTCCCTCCTCTCTGGACGACTTTACATCGGAAGCGATGTTCGGGCTAGAGCCTTCCTCTGCATAACTGCGAGGACCTATTCGTGTGGCCTGTTCAACGTTTGGAAATCCTTGCACTGTAAGGAATATCTTCTCTCTATCGGTCTGCGGTCGAGCCTAACGTCCGATCCCCAGTTGATTTCCTTCTCTTATCGGAAGGATCCTCTGTCTTGTCCTATTTGGAAATCTACGCGGGACGCAACGGAATTTAAAATTTATTTACAATTGACCCAAGACCGACTTCGTTTAAGCAACAAGCATAAAAGAAGTAGACAAGAGAATACCTTGGTTGATCCAATTGGATCGACGCTTTGTCAACGGTTGTAGTTTTTGCATGGAGCCGCCCAGGTGTTCGGCCTCTACCGGTGATCCACACGAACAGCCCGCCGGAATCCCATCATGGATTGCTATGTGAAAAACTCGGTTGCTAGACCGATCATTTCTCTCTCTCAAAATCTCTCTAAGATGCTCTCATTGTTTCTAGTAAATTAGCACTCTTCTAATTGGGATGATGCAAAAGAGTTAGCCAACCCCTCTCTTATATAGAGAAAAGTGGTGCCCCTATGCCCAAAAAAATTGATTGGGAGAAGCTTCCTAGTAGATTGGGGAGAAAGAAAACATTTTCCTAATAAAATATGGAAAATATGTTTGATTGAATTATCTCATTTAATTTAATATCTCATATTAAATATTTCCAAGATACTGTCAATATATAATATTGATTATTTTCAACTTATTACCATAAATCAATTTATAGAAATCTATTAATATCTAATATTAATATATGCTAATATTATTAAATAAATTACACAATCCAAATGTATAGTATACATTCCAGATCTACGTCCCATGTGCCAATATTTTTGTCATCCGGAATATTCCTATTTAATATAATGCTATGATTAATTAATTTGCAAAATACATGTGTATCAATATACACACACATGCGCCACATACATATACATCATTCGTATATTTAACTAATCAACATAATTAATATCTTGTATTTATTTTATTCATAAAAAATAAATATTAGGCGGCTCTTATGTCGAGATAAACTCTCCTTATTTGGTTATCGTTGTAACCGCATTTTAATCCAGCTAGGTTTTCTTATGTGTGTGACCCGATAGGCTTCTGAATATGTTGGCCGTGGGCTCAAAGTGCAATTACGAAAATGCCCTTCATACCTAACGATCATGGATAGCATCTAGCAAAACGTCCACAACCCCCAATCATCGGAAGAGTCAAATGCAATGACTACTACCATTCATGTGAAACGGTTACCGTGTAAATAGAATCCTATCGCAGTTACAATATCTATACGGTTGTACGTCGAGTGTCAAACATCAATGACCGTATCTTATAATCTGGACATCCTACTCTCTCGAAGTAACATATTACTTCCGCTTTGAAGACTTTCAAGACTAAGACATTCCTTATAAGAAGGCCCATTCGGATATTTACTCTCAATCATAGGATACGCGATTTCCGGACGAGCAACATGAATCCTACGCATGCTTCAGTATCACACCCAATCACTACCGCATGATCGTCTCAGGTCTAGGGGAAACCTCAATTGTGTCAAAGTAATACAATCCACACCATGATGTCATGAAGACTCCAGTCTTGGATAATTACACAACTGTCACATAGTGCGACACTTTATAAAGTAAGTGGGTCATTCTAACGTATGCATTCTCTAATACATGTCCAAGTACAGTCCAAGTGTCCCTACACTTTGATAGACGAGATCTATCCCTACCTTCAATAAGATGGAAGACATCTAATACGTGCTAGTCTAATCATACTATTAATATCCTGTTTAATAGCAAATATTACTAGAGACATTTACTGTTAGGAAATCACTAGTTTAACGCAGCGGAATTTAAAATTTGATTTCCTTTTCTAGATCGTTCTTCGTTTAATGCAATAAACACGTTAAGTAGTTTGACGGTTATACCTTAGATGATCTATAAGATCGTCGCTTTGACCGCCAACGGAGAGTAGTTCAATGCGCAAGCTGTCCACGCGTCCGGCCTCTATCGCTAATCCACACGAACCCTTCGCCGGAATCCTCCTTGGATTGCTATCGGAAAAACTCCGGCTGCTAGACCGGACCTTTTCTTCCCTCACAAACTCACTATGGAAGGCTCTCTATTTTACACAAGAATTATGAACTCTTGCAATTGTGATGTACAAAAGAGCTTGACACCCACCTCCTATATATAGTGGTTGGGGCGCCATATGTGTGGAGGAGAAGAAAACCTTTTTCCAATAAAATAAGGAAAATCAATTAGATTGATTTATCTCTTTAATTATAATTTATTTTGCCAATATCTTATATTGATTATAATTATCTTATTACCACAAATCTGTTTTTCAAAATCAATTAATATCTTATATTAATATTATGGCAATCTCATTAATTAAAGTGCACAATCCAAGTGTATCTTATACACTTAAAAGTGGCGCCCATATTCCCAAAAGATTGACTTCCGGAATATTCTTTAATTAACATAATTTGTATATAATTAATATCTTGTATTTTATTTATTCATAATAAATAAATACCACCATATTAATTTACCACTATAACCTTTATAGTCTAGAGATAAACTTTCCTTATTTGGTTATCAACTATAACCGCATTTTAATCCGACTCGATGTTCATATGTGTGTGACCCGATAGGCTTCCGAATATTTTGGCCGTAGACACAAAGTGCAATTTACTAAAATTCCCTTCATGCCTAACGATCACGGGATAGCGTCTAGCAACACACCGTGACCCCCAATCATCGGAAGAGTCAAAAGCAATGACTACTACCTTTCATGTGAAGCAGTTACCGTGTAACTTACAATCCTATCGCTGTAACAATATCTATACGATCGTATCTCAAGTGTCAATACATTAACGATCGTATCTTATAATCCGGATATCATGCCTCTCGGAATAACACATTTACTCCCACTTTGCATAGATTCTCGAGAGCTAGACATTCCTTATAAGAAGGCCATTTCGGATATTCGATCCCAATCATAGGATACGCGATTCCCGGACGACCAATCATGTATACTCCGCATGCTTCAATATCATACCCAATCACTACCGCATGATCGCCCCGTGGTTAGGAGAAATCTTAATAGTGTCAAAGCATGACAATCCACACCGTGATGCCATGAAGACTCCGGTCAAAAGGATAATTACACAACCGCCACATAGTGTGACACTTAATGTAAGTGGGTCAGTCTAATGTACGCATTTTCTAATACACGTCCATGTACAGTCCAAGTGTCTCTACACTTCGATAGACGAGATCTATCCCTACCTTCTAAAAGATAGAAGACATCCAATACGTGCTAGTCTGATTATGCTATCAATGTCCCATTTGATAATACATAAGACTAGAGACATTTAAGTACCAACCTTGTTATAGTGATTAGAGATCTCATCAACCATAATCACTATCATGGTTTCTCTATCACAGATTGATACTAGGGACGTTAGTATATATATACAACAAAAAAATATGAAGATAAACAATATATAATAACATAAGTGCTTTTATTAATCATAATAAAGTTATTACATGAACTAAATAGATCAGAATGACCCGACCGGTCGGATCCGGTCCAACCCGATTGGGTTTAGGACACCTTTCCAACAATCTCCCACTTGGCCTAAAGCCAATCACCCATATGCCTAAGCCCGTGCAAGTGAACATGTTTCTCATGCTTAGCTTGAGACAATGCCTTGGTTAACGGATCAGCTATGTTATCATCCGTGTGGACGTTCTCTATCTTTACATCTCCTCTATCTACTATCTCTAAATCAAGGGATAGCGCCGTAGCACATGTTTGGAATTTTGATGAGACCTTGGTTCCTTTGACTGAGATATCGCTCCATTATTATCACAAGATGAGGCACTGGACCTTCAATGGAGGAACCACACCAAGTTCGAGAATGAACTTCTTCATCCAAATCGCTTTCTTCGCCGCCTCCGAGGTCGCTATGTATTCGGCTTCCATTGTAGAGTCCGCATAGTCTCCTCGCTTAGAACTCTTCCACTCACCGCTCCGCCATTAAGCGTGAAAACAAATCCAGATTGCGACTTGAAGTCGCCCTTGTCGCTTGAAACGCATCTGTGTAACCTCGTAATACTAAATCATCGCTCCCGAAAACCAGGAACATATCCCTAGTACGCCTCATGTACTTAAGGATATTCTTGACAAAGAATCCAGTGACCCTCACCGGATTGGACCGGCACGCATACTAGTCATACTAAGAGGGTACGAGACATCCGGTCTTGTGCATAGCATGGCATACATGATAGACCCGATTGCCGAAGCATAAGGGACTTTACTCATTTGTGCCCTTTCCTCCTCTCGTCTTAGGACTCATTCCTTCGACAGTAGACCCTATGTGACATGGGCAAAGAATCCTTTCTTGGATCGCCTCCATGCTTTGAATCTCTTCAACATCTTTGTCTATGTAGGTGGATCGTGATGACCAAGCAACCTTTTAGATCTATCTCTATAGATCTTTATTCCTAGAATATAGGTTGCATCACCCAAGTCCTTCATTGAGAAGTTCTTGGATAACCAAGCTTTGACTGATTGTAACATAGGCACATCATTCCCTATGAGCAATATGTCATCTACATAAAGCACTAAGAACACAATGGCACTCCCACTAACCTTCTTGTAAACACAGGCTCATCTTCATTCTTGATGAAATCAAACTGTTTGATTATCTCATCAAAGCGAAGATTCCAACTCCGAAAGCTTTCTTTAACCCATAAATGGATCTTTGCGCTTTACACCATCCTCGGCGTCATTGGTTGTGAAACCCGGCCGTGTCATATACACTTCCTCAGGCGTGTTCCCGTTAAGGAAAGCCGTTTTCACATCCATCCGCCATATTTAAGTAATCATGGTATGTTTGCAATAGCGAGCAAAATTCTAATGGATTTTAACATGGCAATCGGCGAAAAGGTTTCGTCATAGTCAACTCCTTCTCTTTGCTTATATCCTTTTGCCACTAACCTAGCCTTGTAGGTAGTCACGTTACCGTCCATGTCGGTCTTTCTCTTAAAGACCCATTTGCACCCTATGGGAACTATTCCTCGTGTGGATCAACTAAGTTCCAAACTTGGTTGTCTTTCATGGATTCCATTTCAGAATTCATGGCTTCTAGCCATTTCTCTTTGTCATGCCTTAATAGCACATCCTCATAAGTTCTAGGGTCCTCATCTTCCATGAGATACACGCCAGTGTACCTTTCGGGTTCACGGCGTTCCCTGGTGGATCTTCGAGGTGCTAGTGTGTCTACGGTAGATGGCGGCGCCACATTTATATGCGGTGTATCCTCTACTTCCATCAACGGACTGTTGTCCGTAAGTGGTTCTCGAATTTCTTCAAGATCAATTTTACTCCCACTGACCCTATCCAGAATAAACTCTTTCTCCAGAAAGTGGCCAGTCCTGGCAACAAACACCTTTTGTTCCTCAGGGTGGTAAAATTGGTACCCTTTGGTCTCCCTAGGATAACTCACAAATAGACATTTGTCAGATCTAGGTTCCAATTTGTCAGGCATAGTCCGTTTCACATAAACGGGACATCCCCAAGGCTTCATGTAACCTAGTGTTGGTTTCTTCCCTTTGAACACTTCATAGGGAGTGGACTCAACCGTCTTTGATGGAACTCGGTTCAGTGTATAGGATGCGGTTTCAAGAGCATACCCCCAAAATGATTTTGGAAGAACTGCGTAGCTCATCATGGATCGTACCATGTCAAACAAGGTGCGGTTCCTCCTCTCAGACACACCATTCATCTGTGGCGTCCCGGGAGGGGTCCATTCAGGTAGAATCCCATTCTCCTTCAAATAATCTTGAAACTCTCCATCTAGGTATTCTCCACCTCGATCGGATCGAAGTGTTTTGATTTCTTTACCTAGTTGTTTCTCCACTTCACTTCTGAATTCCTTGAACTTTTCAAAGGCTTGGACTTATACTTCATTAAGTATATATAACCATAACGAACGGTCATCGGTGAAAGTGATAAAATAAGAGTATCCTCCTTGGCTTGAATTGACATTGGGCCACATACATCAGTATGTATGAGCTCAAGCAATTCATTGGATCTTATCCTTTTGCCACTAAAAGGTGACTTTGTTATCTTGCCAAGTAAACAAGGTTCGCATGTATCAAACGATTCGTAATCGAATTGATCCAACATTCCATCTTTATGGAGTTTGGAAATGCGATTCTTATTTATATGACCAAGTCATAAGTAGGATTCATTCAAGTCATTTGTTTTGGCTTTCTTGTTATTTATATTAAGTACGTCAACATTCATATCTAATATGTAGAGACCATTGCTAAGTATGCCAGTACCATAAAAGATTCCATCACGTGAAAAAAGAACAACATTTATTCTCAAACGTAAATGAAAATCCATCAACATCTAATGCGAAAATAGAAATAATGCTCTTCGTAAGAAGCGAGAACAAAATAACAGATTATTGAGTTCTAGTACTAGCCCAATCGGGCAATGAAAGAAAATAAACTCCTACGGCTAGCGCAGCAAACACTTGCTCTATTTCCAACGCGTAGGTCCACCTCTCCTTTCCTCGGATCTCTAGTTCTTCTTAGTGTCTCATATATTCAGATAAATATGAGAACCACATCCAAAGATCTAATAACCAAAGTGGTTAGACTTAGAAGAAGTAATGTTGATCTCAATCATAAATATACTGAATCGAAGCATCAGAATGCTTCTTCTTGGTACTCAAGAAGCCTTTGCAGTTTCTCCTCCAATGTCCGGTCTCAACGCAATGGAAGCAAGCATCCTTGGATTTGTCTTTTGTTATCTTAGGCGTTGGCTTAGGTGTAGCCTTCGCTTTCTTGGACTTTTTCTCGGGCTTTAGCCTTGCCCTTGTTTGAAGTGACCAAACAACACTTGCTTTCCTTCCCTACAAAGGCCTTAGCGCCTTTAACATGTTCAATAACTCCGCAGAGAGCAATCTATCTTGTTCATGTGATAATTCATCACGAATCATGAAATGAATCAGGTAGAGATTGCAGAATTAAGTCAATACTCAACTCTCATTCCAACTTGTGGCCCAGCTTCCCAAGCCTCTCTATGTACCCGATCATCTTAAGCACGTGTGACCCTACAGCAGTCCCAGATGCCATTTTACAACTAAACAGGGCCTTCGAGACCTCGTACCTCTTAGTGCGAGACTGAGAAGCATAAAGCTCCTTCAGGTGGACCATGATAGAGTAGGCGTCCATAGACTCATGTTGTTTCTGCAGTTTAGGTGTCATGGAAGCAAGCATGATACATGTAGCATCAGTACTGTCAGAACAGTGCTTGTTATACTTCTCGACAACATCTACAGCCGAACCCTCAACGGGCTTTTCCGGTAGGGCCTCGTCCAAGACATATCCAATCTTCTCGTGCCTCAAAACGATTTTGAGGTTTCTTTCCCAATCGAGAAAATTTGTCTCGTCAAGCTTGTTTTCGATGATAAAACGAAGGTTCAATTTGTTCGACATTTTTCTACAGCAATAAATAAAGATAGAATAAGTAAAAATCATGTATGTAAAACCTTAAATTTGCACTTAAAAATCTCCTAAGGTTTTACTCCCACTAGCCAACTATTCCCAATTGGCTTTCAAGAATTTGATTGATTCTTTAGTGGCTGGGATCCAATCTAGTCGCCTTAATCCCGACGGTGGTCGATCAATCTCGGCAATTTCGAAAGGTAGGTACTCCTACCAGTCGCATCATATGCGACTCCCAAAGTGGTCGATCGTCAACTCTTTGATGATCCTCATCTCTATGTGGCGATCAACCCTTTGTCTCTAAAGTCGACGGTCCTGACGGTGGCCAATCATCGAAAGACTTTAGTCGAGTCATAACTGATATTCATGAGATCTCGAACGATCATATCTCGATAATAACGATATACCCATGGTAGGTCAACTCCCGACGGTGGTCGATCGCTTGATCCGAACAAAGGCTCTTCACCGTCATTATAATATCGGGAGACAATTTTGGCTCGATTTTTGGCGTGGGAATAATTTTAAATTAATTCACTTAATTAATTTGGTTTAATTATGGTCTCATCTACTATGTGCATATTACTACGATATCGTATAAAGTAAAACATACACAACATTCCGCGCATAAAATAACCGGTATGATCATGGACTTTTCCTAGGTGCGGTTTCGAATACAAACTGACGAAACCGCGGGTCACAAACTAAGGGTATCTGCAACCGCCAATAGGATCTTTATTGCTGTATGCCAATGGGTTCTTTATCTCTCCTTGGTCTTCAACTTCTTGCTCCATTCTTGTTACATAATAAATAATTACACCCGCCGCACACGGGGGGAGCTCAAGGGAATGGGATAATTGCAAAAAGTAAACTAGGTCACGTTCTTCATAACGGCCTTGGACAATTTTTCAAAAACCAACATAAAGAAAACATTCCCATCTATCCTATTGGTCGAGTCCATGATCAATCGGGGTCCATATAATCACATTATATCTACACATCTAATCCATACAATTTTATCTTATGAAAAAGATTAAATTCTAATTTTAACTACTCATGCGTCTTTATTTTATCACGTCAAATAATTAAATAACTTTTAATTAATTATATGACTTAATCGAAAATTAAAATTAACATTTAATTTTAAATCGATTTTAATTTTAATTAAATTTGAACTATTCAAAATAAAATTAAAAGTCTCCTATTTGTTTCCTTTCCAAAACTAAATTTAGCTTAGGCCTGGCCACTTTCCAAAATCAAAATTTTGGAAGTGGCCTAGGCCTAGGCCTTTTACAAATCAAATATTTGAAAAGGGCCTAGGCCTATTCCAAATCAAATATTTGGAAAGGCCAAATAGTTTTGGTTTAGGCCTGGCCACTTTCCAAAATCAAAATTTTGGAAGTGGCCTAGGCCTAGGCCTATTCCAAATCAAATATTTGGAAAGGGCCTAGGCCTATTCCAAATCAAATATTTGGAAAGGCCAAATATGCCATATGGTTTCCCAATGGTCCAAACTATTTGAACCATTGGTTGGCCATATGACACAACTAAACAAACGAAATATCTATGCACAATAAAATATCACAAAACGAATAGGGTTGATCTCCCCCATTGGAAGAAGAGAGCCGACGGACGGCAGCCCGAAGACCACCGCCGCCGCCGAAGGATGGGGGCGCCACCAATCGGCCGACCCCCATAAACCCTATTATTTTTTTATTTTGTTTTTAACGTTTCGTGATTTAAATCTTGCATCTATCGATTAAATACTACGCAATTAATTAATGCTTATTGCTTAAGCTCGAAGTCTGTCTCTGATACCACTGTTAGGAAATCACTAGTTTAACGCATCAAAATTTAAAATTTGATTTCCTTTTCTAGATCATTCTTCGTTTAATGCAATAAACACGTTAAGTAGTTTGACGGTTATGCCTTAGATGATCTATAAGATCGTCGCTTTGACCGCCAACGGAGAGTAGTTCAATGCGCAAGCCGTCCACGCATCCGGCCTCTATCGCTAATCCACACGAACCCTTCGCCGGAATCCTCCTTGGATTGCTATCGGAAAAACTCCGGTCGCTAGATCGACCTTTTCTTCCCTCACAAACTCATTATGGAAGGCTCTCTATTTTAAACAAGAATTATGAACTCTTGCAATTGTGATGTACAAAAGAGCTTGACACCCACCTCCTATATATAGTGGTTGGGGCGCCCCATATGGTGTGGAGGAGAAGAAAACCTTTTTCCAATAAAATAAGGAAAATCAATTAGATTGATTTATCTCTTTAATTATAATTTATTTTGCCAATATCTTATATTGATTATAATTATCTTATTACCACAAATCTATTTTTCAAAATCAATTAATATCTTATATTAATATTATGGCAATCTCATTAATTAAAGTGCACAATCCAAGTGTATCTTATACACTTAAAAGTGGCGCCCCATATCCCAAAAGATTGACTTCCGGAATATTCTTTAATTAACATAATTTGTATATAATTAATATCTTGTATTTTATTTATTCATAATAAATAAATAAATACAACCATATTAATTTACCACTATAACATTTATAGTCTAGAGATAAACTTTCCTTATTTGGTTATCAACTATAACCGCATTTTAATCCGACTCGATGTTCATATGTGTGTGACCCGATAGGCTTCCGAATATGTTGGCCGTAGACACAAAGTGCAATTTACTAAAATGCCCTTCATGCCTAACGATCACGGGATAGCGTCAGCAACACACCGTGACCCTAATCATCGGAAGAGTCAAAAGCAATGACTACTACCTTTGTGAAGCGCGATTACCGTGTAACTTACAATCCTATCGCTGTAACAATATCCTATACGATCGTATCTCAAGTGTCAATACATTAACGATCGTATCTTATAATCTAGATATCATGCTCTCCCGGAATAACACATTTACTCCCACTTTGCAAAGATTCTCGAGAGCTAGACATTCCTTATAAGAAGGCCATTTCGGATATTCGATCCCAATCATAGGATACGCGATTCCCGGACGACCAATCATGTATACTCCGCATGCTTCAATATCATACCCAATCACTACCGCATGATCGCCCCGTGGTTAGGAGAAATCTGAATAGTGTCAAAGCATGACAATCCGCACCGTGATACCATGAAGACTCCGGTCAAAAGGATAATTACACAACCGCCACATAGTGTGACACTTAATGTAAGTGGGTCAGTCTAACGTACGCATTCTCTAATACACGTCCACGTACAGTCCAAGTGTCTCTACACTTCGATAGACGAGATCTATCCCTACCTTCTAAAAGATAGAAGACATCCAATACGTGCTAGTCTGATTATATATCAATGTCCCGGTTTGATAATACATAAGACTAGAGACATTTAAGTACCAACCTTGTTATAGTGATTAGAGATCTCATCAACCATAATCACTATCATGGTTTCTCTATCACAGATTGATACTAAGGACGTTACTATATATATACAACAAATAATATGAAGATAAACAATATATAATAACATAAGTGCTTTTATTAATCATAATAAAGTTATTACATGAACTAAATAGACTGTAAATGACCCGACCCGGTCGGATCCGGTCCAACCCGATTGGGTTTAGGACACCTTTCCAACATTTACGTATCAAACCTCTTAAAGTGAGTCTAGATCTCATCAACCATAATCACTATTATGATTTCTCACTCACAGTTTGTCACTGGGGACGTTATCATATATACAATCACAAATTGGGTCATATAAATAAACATAATATATAATAATAGAAAAGCCATTTAACATATGTATAAACATAAAGAAATAGTAAAAATAATCCGGCCCGGTCGGATCCAGTCCAACCCAGTTGGGTTTAGGACACTATTTCCACAATCTCCCACTTGGCCTAAAGCCAATCACTCATACACACAAGACAAAGTTGAAACACAAAAATCTCATGCAATACTCGCAACCAACCATAAGCGTGAATGGATCACTATCCGTGGGGACTCAAACTATCTTCATATCATGCTCCAAATGATAAAGTCAAAAGGAACCACCTCAACACACACATGAATATCTGACGAGATCCTGGTCATTACTTCAAGCAATGAATCCACTACTATATCAGCTATAGTAAAGGTGGAAGAACCGAACAAGGTTAGAATGAACCTTTTAGATCCACGTACTGCTCTCGTTGCGCCTTTAAGTCACTACTGTGTTTTGGCCCCAGTTGTAGAATCTAAAGTGATTTCTAGCTAAGAACATTTCCAGCTCACTGGATCACTTAATCTTGGTGACTGCATACCCAGACTGTAGCTCTTACTATATTAATAAGACGTTGGGTATACATCTGTATATGTACGTTTATTCATTTCCAAGTTTCAATAAACTAAGAAACCATCCTTAACACCTTAAAGGATAATCTCGACATATATCAGAATCACTTTCATCCTTACTCATGGCTCTTCATGAAGTACAAACAACGGATTTAACTCACAACACTTATGATGGACCCTAGTGCGGAAGCAAAGGGAACCTATAAAGTATCATCTTTCACCTTATCCCGACAATACTGGCTAGCAATATCTCTTGCTATGATCTATGCTAAACTCTTTTAGCATCTCATATAGGTGAACTGTGACGATTAAGCCGTATCTAAATCTATCAAATCAAATTTTTATTCCAAAATAATAACTTCTACTTTCAAGTGCTTTTGTAAAAGCCTGGAACTACAAAACATTGAATGGATGTGATATGGGGTGACAACTCTCAAGAAGGATACGCAACACCTTACTCAAAAACATAACACTCCCACTAACCCTCTTGCACACAGGGTCTTCACTTTTGAACGAATCAAACTCTTTTGATTATTAATGTAAAGAACTTATATAGAGAAACTTGTTTGAGTCCATCAATGGATCTCATAAGCTTCCACATCACGTTACCGTCTATGAACATCAAGGCATTGGCCTAACATTTTCAACACTATCACATGCCATGATACATAGCTACTATTAGGAAATCTATGTAGGAACGTAGAGAAATTCAAAAAATTATTTCCTTTTAACCAGGATCGACTTCGTTTAAGCAATAAACAAATAAGTAGTAGACGGTGAATACCTTGCTTGATCTAAAAGATCGATGCTTTCACCGTCTAAGGAGAGTAGCGATGCACGGAGCCGCCCAAACGTTCAGCCTCTACCGGTGATCCACAAGAACAGCCCGCCGGAATCCCATCATGGATTGTTACCAGAAAAACTCGGTTGCTAGACTGACCATTTCTCTCTCTCTAAAAATCTCTCCAGAAGATGCTCTCTATTTTTTACAAGAACTATAAGCTATTGGAATTGTGATGATCAAAAGAGCTAGCCAACCACTTTCTTATATAGGTGTTGGGGAGCCCCTCATGTCTCCCAATTTGATTGTGATTAGCTTCCTAGTAGATTGAGGAGAAAGAAAACATATTCCTAATAAAATAAGGAAAATACCTTTGATTGATTTATCTCTTTTAATTTAATATCTTAAATTAAATATTTCAAAGATATTGTCAATATCTAATATTGACTGTCTTTATCTTATTACCATAAATCTATTTTTTCGCAAAATCAATTAATATCTAATATTAATATATGTTAATCACATTATTTCAATTGCACAATTCAAGTGTATCTTATACACATGAATGTGGCCCCATTTGTCCAAGAATTGACATCCGAATATTCTTTAATTAATATAATACTATAATTTACAAAATACATGTATATCATACATATATATATATATATATATATATATATATATATATATATATATATATATATATATATATATATATATATATATATATATATATATATATTTATTTATTTATTTATATATTTAAAATTATGTGTATCATAATACACATATTTAATTAATCAACATAATTAATGTCTTGTATTATTTTTATTCATAATAAATAAATACCACCATATTAATTTACCACTATAACATTTATAGTATGAGATAAATTATTTCCTTATTTGGTTATCATTATAACCGCATTTTAATCCGGCTAGATGTTCTTATGTGTGTGACCCGATCGGCTTCGAATATGTTGGCCGTAGACACAAAGTGCAAATTATGAAAATGCCCTTCATACCTAATGATCACGGGATAGCGTCTAGCAACACACTATGACCCCCAATCATCGGAAGAGTCAAATACAATGACTACTACCTTTCATGTGAAACGGTACCATGTATATAGAATCATATCGCTGTAATAATATCCATATGGTCGTTTGTCGAGTGTCAAACATAAAAAACCGTACCTTATAATCTTGATATCATGCTCTCTTGGAGTAACTCATTTACTTCCACTTTGCAAAGATTCACGAGAGTAAGACATTCCTTATAAGTAGGCCCTTCGGATATTCACCCTACTGATTGGGTATGCGATTTCCGGACGAACAAACATGTATACTCCGCATGCTTCCGTATCACACCCAAATACTACCGTATGATCGCCCCGTGGCTAGGGGAAACCTCAATAGTGTCAAAGCATGACGATCCTCACCGTGAAGCCATGAAGACTCCGGTCCTGTTGGAAATAAAATTTATGTTTTGATGATGATTCATCACTTAGTTTTTTAATTGCTCTTAACCCCATTGATGAAGTGTCATAACTAGCTGTTATAGTGCAAAGCAAAAAGAAGTCTAGATACCAATGTATAGGATTTATTAAAGTCTGATATTTGTATAAGTTAAATCAGACAAGCACTGTAATAGTTCTTGGCCGGAACTGAGAAATGAAGAAACTGACATTTAATCTAGCTGAGATTCTACAAGAAACTGACAATAGAGCACACCAACAGAAGATTGAAGAAGATAAGTTCGCTGAGGGAACAGACTCGGTTGGCTTATCTAGAAGACTGAAGAACTGAGGGACACAGACTCAGTTATTGAAGAATGAAGAACTGAGGGCTCAAACTCAGTTATGAAGATTACAAGTCGAGACTGTAAAGTTGGACTTCAGGCAAGATTGTGGTGACCTGAACTGACTTTATGGATCTTGTATGAAGACCTAAGAATCATAAGGACAATGAATTCTTAGATGATAAATGTATCATGGTGTACTCTGATTAAGTCAATTATAATCAGATGAAAACTGGAGTACTGATTTTTGAAGAAGAATAAAATCTCAGTTAATGCTCCAAGTCAGTTACGAAACTGACAAGTAATAAACTAAGTTTTATAAGTTAGTCATTCAACAAACTGAAAGTACAGTCGAACGTTGTAAAGAAAACAATTTCATTGGATGAGTTACTAACACAGCAGAACAGTCAGAAAATATAGCCGTTACAAGCAGGATGAATGTTGAATGAACCCCTATAAATATATTACCTCTACAACATCAAAGGGTATGCAGTTATATGATAAAAAGCAAGAAAATCCATCTAATAAAAAAGGATCAAATTGAGGGGGAAAGCCAAATTCAAAAGAATACTTGCTAAGTACTTAATTGCAAGATCAAGAAATTACTTCAAAGTGTTCAAGCATATTCAGGAAGATTCAAGATCCAACATTTGAAGAAATACAGAGCCGTGCTTAAATTAATCATTCAGAAGAAAAGCTCAAATCACAGTTGAATCATAGTCATTGATTCAAAGTCTCAACTTTGAGTTTATCAAAGGTTTAGACTGTGAAACACCAAGAAGGTGTGAAGGACAGTTGAGAGCAGTCAGGAAGACTGTGTTTGTGATGAGCTGGTGAAGAGGCATTTCTACCCTCCAAGGACCAGTGGTTTAAACAATTGAAGAGCAGCAATCCTACCTGTTCTACAAGTGTTTAGATAGTGAAGCTATGGATTAGCCAAAAACTATCAGTTTAGGACTTTTTGCAACTGGGCCATCTCAAAGAAGTTCTAGTGGAATTTTCCTCCGCATCACAGGGGAAGAGAGGACGTACAGGATTACACCACCTGGAACCTCTATAATTCTTGTCTATTTACTATATTCATTCATTTATTTAATTATAGTGGTTTTCATATCGAAACTAAAGTCACTAGTTGTTAAAGGTTAATATTTTATCCGCTGCCAGTTAACAAGACTAAATATAAGTCAGTATTAACTTATATTCAGTTGAGCTAACTGAACTCCGCACAAGTTAAGGGGATTGAACAAAACGAACTAAAGATCGCTTTAAGTTTCGATATAACTTCGATTCTCAGGACTTTTCTAGCTCAGGATTAGTTTTTGGTGACAAGTTTATTCACCCCCCCCCCCCTCTAAACTTGTGTTAGCCTTTCCAAGGGACCAACAATTGGTATCGGAGCGAGTTCTTCCTTTTTGGAGGAGATCCAAATTGTTACTGCTCAAAGGGATAACTG
Organism: Gentiana macrophylla; assembly: GCA_026214975.1. Taxonomy (NCBI): domain Eukaryota; kingdom Viridiplantae; phylum Streptophyta; class Magnoliopsida; order Gentianales; family Gentianaceae; genus Gentiana; species Gentiana macrophylla. Next base: position 61,542,387 of record CM047809.1, read on the forward strand.
TGCATCAGTTATTTCCAAACAACCAATTGTTGAAAACCCTTACTGTACTTCATTACAATGGATACATCTAGAATTAGAAATTGGCTACATAACCCCCTGACTGACTACTTGCAGAATGTTGTCTATGATTTTCAAGATCAAGTATTTGAAAGATTCAGCACTACAAGCTCTCACACAAATCCGGAACCTCATTTCAGTTATGATGAATACATTGAGTTTAATGCGAATATTGATGATGAATCCAGAGGATTTCCATCCTTAAATGATCTTTCAGAAGAAGCAGAAAGAGAATTACTACGAGTAGCTGATTCTATAGAAGAAAAGCTAACCAAAGATCCATCCAGTGTAAAAGCCATAGATATTGATGAGACCCTGCCTACAAGCCATGGAGGAGAAAGCGATGAGGAAATCATATTTCTAGGAGCTACACAGGCGAATGCTATTGATAAAGGAAAACAATTTCTAATCAGTGATGATTCCTCAACACTAGGTTTATCTATCAAACATCAGGAGGTAAGTGCATCTACATTCAAATCTCTCACTATCCTGAACAATCAAAGAAATGAAGATTTCAATGAAACCTTGGACATACTCATAAAGCAATTAGAGATAATTCAAAAGAATTATGAGAATGTCAAAAAGGAGAAAAAGTTATTGAAAACTGAAATTTCAAGATTGAACGCTGAAATCAATCTAATCAAGACTAATAATGGAACCAAGGTGATTCGACCAACCGATAAACCAACAAACGTTATAAACATCGGTGAATCATCGGTTGATCCAATCTCCAAAGTTCAATTCAAACCAGGAAAACCATTCGAGAGATAGATCCAGTTTAGGGGTTTGATAATCGATATAATTCTAAGTTATGACCAAAAACAGTTGCAATAAAATTTGTGACTACTCAACAGTCAAAAACTCAGAAAACTGATGAAGTTGTTAGATTTGATAGATACTCAGCACAGTCAAATGCACAAACTAATAAAACTGAAAATCAGTTGGTAAAATTCACCAAGCCAACAGATTTTACGAAAAAACTCGTAAGAATAAAACAAGAAAAAGCGATCCAATGTCGATAAGAAAAATCTTCAAGTCATATCCATCTAAGAATAAAGATCATTCAAGGATCGAGAGGAAAGGAAGATTATTTCCCACAGATGAAGATTGGAATAGTCCATCACATCGAGCCACAAGCAAAACAAATTTAAAATCTGTTATGACAAAAGCAGGAAAAGTTTGTAAAACGACTTCATGCATCAAAATATCAAGAAAGGTATAAAGTTGTATCATCATGAGCTAATCGATTAGGACCCAAAAGATATGGGTACCAAAAATTCTCACTTAGTTTTGCAGAGAGAAACACAACCAGCTGAGAACTGAAAAATGCAATTCACAAAACTGAGTTGTATTCACAACTGAGTTTTTGAATTCAGCATGAGGACAAAACTGAGAATATACAACTGTTAATACACCGTACTTTCTTTACTCACTTTTATCTAGCTACGGTATCAAGAAAAGACGTGGTCCCTCTCAATCTAAACCGTTCATAATTTCCATACATCCACCTTTTCGCAATCTCAACACATTTATGACAAGCCGTTTTAAATCCCACTCAATTCTTAACTACCCCCACTCCAAATTATAAATATCAAGAATTTTCTTTTATTTAAATTCTTTACGCTTGAACTCTGAATCTACTCTCTGAATTTCAAATTTTCAAATCTTCAATCAAATCCAGAAAAATGACTTTCACTCATGTTGAACCCGGAATGATCGTTTCTATTGATCAATATATTGCAAAGTATGTTGATCAAACTCTAGTCAATTCTATTACAACAAAAGTTCGAAAAATTAAGGGATTGGAAGCTGCTTTCAACATCGATCTAAAAAGTGTTTTTTTAGAAAGCATCGGAGACTTCTATCAATTTGGTAGAACAACTGTAGAAGGAGATGACACACAAACCTATATCACCACTGTAAGTAATAAGGAAATTAAAGTCACTGAAGATTTAATTGCAGAAATCTTTGGGTTTGACAAATCTGGAGGAGCAGCAGCCATTAAGTTGACCAAGGAACAGACCTTGAGAGCTGATCCCGATAATGAAGAATCAGATAGTGATGAAAGACTAATTGATGAAACAACATTGAACATGCTTATGTTGCTTTCAAAGTCTTGGTCTACTCCTTAAGAATCTGTACCCAGCTTGGAACAAGAGGAAACTGCCAAAGAATTTCCAGCTCCTCAAACTGAAGAAAAGGAGGCTGAAGCAACAACAGAATCAACCAAGTTTATTCAATTGAATGAACAAGCTTATGAAACTGAACCCACTGCACACACAATGGAAGAAGTTCCAATTGTTGAATTGGAACCTGAGCAAAGTGAAAAACAAGCCGCTGAAGAAGTTGCAAGTGAAAAAGTTTTGCAAACTGAGCCAATAATCTCAGCTTCTGATACCGAAAAGGGAACATCAGTTGTTCCAATTTACACTGTGAGGAGAAACCAACAGAACAAATCTTGTGCAAACTGATGATCCCATGCAAATTGAAGTTCCTACTCAAGGGGAAGATCATGAGGTCACAAGGGATTCCGAAGACACCCTCACACCATTCAAATCTCCATCTGCTCATACAGAACTATTGAAAGCTGATTATGAGCGATTGCAAAGATAAAGAACTTGGAAGTTTAGTTCTATAAATGATCAAAGAAGTCAGCGTGCAGAAAAAGAGATTATTGAGAAATGGGTATTCGATCTATACAACATTACAAGTTTAATGGAGATAATAAATACAGAAGAATTCCTAAATCAAGGGTATGCGTTGACCAGAAACAGCTATTGGAAGGAAGCCTTAGCTAGTGGAAGCTCTAAGAAGAATGTTGATGATGATTTTGAGGAAGATCGTGACCTACAAAAGGGGATTCTTACCTCTATACAAGAAAAGGAAACTGCGATAGAACAAAATACTGATGAAGACTCTAGTAGTTCTGATGGAGGCAGTGGAAGCTCAAGTTCTGACAGCTTATCTGAAACTCAGTCGGACAAAGGAGCAGAAGGAGGTTACCAATCTCCCACTGATAAATCCACACTTGAAATAGCAAGAACATTGGCAGACATACCTGAAGAAGAATCAGATGATGAACTGGAAGTACATTTGTCACCTGCAAAGTTATTGGTTCATCAAGATTGGAGGAAACTGAGAAAGCAAATGAGAAGAGAAAGACAATCAAATTTGAATGTAGAGAGAAATTGAAGGAAATCGTTCTCTCACCTCTAAAGCAAACTAATTTAACAGAGGCTGAGACAAGCAAGTCAAAGGAACAACAAGAGAGAAGTTCACAAGATGTTCCTACTCAAGTTGATCTCATTAGATATTATCACAATGAGATACTCAGAATTCAAAAGGATGATATGAGCTTATTCAGAAAAGTTTTAATCCTTAGAAGCCAGTCTAGATGAACGATCCAAACTTGAAAAGAAGATGGATACTGTGAATGACAATTGTCAAACCACTCTGCTTGAGATTCGGAAAACAACCACTGAACATGTCACAAAGAAAAATGAAACTCAAGACAGATGGGAAGGCATTCTCAGTAATCTAGTGGACAGAATGTTTTTAATGGAATAGGGCTTAAAGGACTCAGTTGTGGCTCAAACCATATTGGCATCAACTCAACAAACATTGAATGCTTACATCAAAAGCCTGATTAATAATGATGATGTCAATAAGGGGGAAAGTTTGGACATCTTAAAAGTCCATGCAGCTGAAATGCCACAAGCTCTCACAAATTTTGATGATAAGTTGAGTGAACTGAAGAAAGCAAGAGGAGATTTTACTGATGATGAGATGAAAGTGATTGTTAAATACTCAGAACCAACTGACAAAAGAGTTGGTCTGGATTCTCGTCTCTACAATTTATTCAAGGATTTACCAGAGAAAGAAGGAGTATCAAAAGAAGAATCTCTTGAAACATTTCTACACATGCAAAACATACTTGTGTACTATTGGAATAAACTGAAGAAATGGGAAGCAGATGGTACCTTAGATAAAGCTTCAGAGAAAGTTGAAAAGGCTGAACCTGAATTTATTCAAACTCTACTAAGAACAGCCACCAATGAAAGACTCAGGTCATCAGTCTTTACATTCGCAGCTCTATTCAAAAGTAAAATTTTCAAGAAAAACAATTTATCTCAGTCATGGAACATTTGGGCAAGCATTCATGGAATTGAACTTTCAGCCACGAATGAGGAAATGAGAATTGTTGCAGAGAATTATGATAATCAATCAGGACATTAAATTTAGTTGTTTTACTTATTTTGTATTCTAACCTTGTAACTCAGCTATCAAATAAAGTTTCAGTTTCTCAGTTCATGGTGTTGCTTATTATATTTTATCTTTTTGCATTGCTTTTAAGGAGGGTATTGACATCATCAAAAAGGGGGAAATTGTTGGAAATAAAATTTATGTTTTGATGATGATTCATCACTTAGTTTGTTAATTGCTCTTAACCCCATTGAGGAAGTGTCATAACTAGCTGTTATAGTGCAAAGCAAAAAGAAGTCTAGATACCAATGTGTAGGATTTATTAAAGTCTGATATTTGTATATGTTAAATCAGACAAGCACTGTAATAGTTCTTGGCCGGAACTGAGAAATGAAGAAACTGACATTTAATCTAGCTGAGATTCTACAAGAAACTGACATTAGAGCACACCAACAGAAGATTGAAGAAGATAAGTTCGCAGAGGGAACAGACTCGGTTGGCTTATCTAGAAGACTGGAGAACTGAGGGACACAGACTCAGTTATTGAAGAATGAAGAACTGAGGGCTCAAACTCAGTTATGAAGATTACAAGTCGAGACTGTAAAGTTGGACTTCAGGCAAGATTGTGGTGACCTGAACTGACTTTATGGATCTTGTATGAAGACCTAAGAATCATAAGGACAATGAATTCTTAGATGATAAATGTATCATGGTGTACTCTGATTAAGTCAATTATAATCAGATGAAAACTGGAGTACTGATTTTTTAAGAAGAATAAAATCTCAGTTAATGCTCCAAGTCAGTTACGAAACTGACAAGTAATAAACTCAGTTTTATAAGTTAGTCATTCAAAAAACTGAAAGTACAATCGAACGTTGTAAAGAAAACAATTTCATTGGATGAGTTACTGAAACAGCAGAACAATCAGAAAATATAGCCGTTACAAGCAGGATGAATGTTGAATGATCCCCTATAAATAGATTACCTCTACAACATCAAAGGGTATGCAGGTATATGATAAAAAGCAAGAAAATCCATCTAATCAAAAAGGATCAAATTGTGGGGGAAAGCCAAATTCAAAAGAATACTTGCTAAGTACTTAATTGCAAGATCAAGAAATTTCTTCAAAGTGTTCAAGCATATTCAGGCAGATTCAAGATCCAACATTTGAAGAAATACAGAGCCGTGCTTAAATTAATCATTCAGAAGAAAAGCTCAAATCATAGTTGAATCTTAGTCGTTGATTCAAAGTCTCAACTTTGAGTTTATCAAAGGTTTAGACTGTGAAACACCAAGAAGGTGTGAAGGATGAGTTGAGAGCGATCGGGAGGAATTTGTGTTTGTGATGAGTGGTGAAGAGGCAATTCTACCCTCAAGGACCAAAGTGGTTTAAACAATTGAAGAGCAGCAATCCTACCTCTTCTACAAGTGTTTAGATAGTGAAGCTAGGGATTAGCCAAGGACTATCAGTTTAGGACTTTTTGTAACTGGGCCATCTCAAAGAAGTTCTAGTGGAATTTTCCTCCGCATCACAGGGGAAGAGAGGACGTACATGATTACACCACCTGGAACCTCTATAACTCTTGTCTATTTACTATATTCATTCATTTATTTCATTATAGTGGTTTTCATATCGAAACTAAAGTTACTAGTTGTTAAAGGCTAATATTTTATCCGCTGCCAGTTAACAAGACTAAATATAAGTCAGTATTAACTTATATTTAGTAGAGCTAACTGAACTCCGCACAAGTTAAGGGACAGGAACAAAACTGAACTAAAGATCAGTTTAAGTTTCAGAGAAACTTCGCCTCTGGACTTTTCCAACTTCGATTAGTTTTTGGTGACAAGTTTATTCACCCCCCCCTCTAAACTTGTTATAGCCTTTCCAAGGGACCAACAATTGGTATCGGAGCGAGTTCTTCCTTTTTGGAGGAGATCCAAATTGTTACTGCTCAAAGGGATAACTGTGCATCAGTTATTTACAAACAACCAGTTGTTGAAAACCCTTACTGTACTTCATTACAATGGATACATCTAGAATTAGAAATTGGCTAAATAACCCCCTGATTGACTACTTGCAAAATGTTGTCTATGATTTTCAAGATCAAGCATTTGAAAGATTCAGCACTACAAGCTCTCACACAAATCCGGAACCTCATTTTCAGTTATGATGAAGAAATTGAGTTTAATGCGAATATTGATGATGAATACAGAGGATTTCCATCCTTAAGTGATCTTTCAGAAGAAGCAGAAAGAGAATTACTACGAGTAGCTGATTCTATAGAAGAAAAGCTAACCAAAGATCCATCCAGTGTAAAAGCCATAGATATTGATGAGACCCTACCTACAAGCCATGGAGGAGAAAGCGATGAAGAAATCATATTGCTAGGAGCTACACAGGCGAATGCTATTGATAAAGGAAAACAAGTTCTAATCAGTGATGATTCCTCAACACTAGGTTTATCTATCAAACATCAGGAGGTAAGTGCATCTACATCCAAATCTCTCACTATCCTGAACAATCAAAGAAATGAAGATTTCAATGAAACCTTGGACATACTCATAAAGCAATTAGAGATAATTCAAAAGAATTATAAGAATTTCAAAAAGGAGAAAAAGTTATTGAAAACTGAAATTTCAAGATTGAACGCTGAAATCAATCTAATGAAGACTAATAATGGAACCAAGGTGATTCGACCAACTGATAAACCAACAAACGTTATAAACATCAGTGAATCATTAGTTGATCCAATATCCAAAGTTCAATTCAAACCAGGAAAACCATTCGGAGATAGATCTGGTTTAGGGTTTGATAATCAGTATAATTCTAAGTTAAGACCAAGAACAGTTGCAATAAAATTTGTGACTACTCAACAGTCAAAAACTCAGAAAACTGATAAAGTTGTTAGAACTGATAGATACTCGATGATACCAAATGCACAAACTAATAAAACTGAATAATCAGTTGGTAAAATTCACCAAGCCAACAGATTTTACAGAAAAACTCAAGGTCGAAACAAGAAAAGCGATCCAATGTCAGTAACATAAATCTTGAAGTCATATCCATCTAAGAATAAAGATCATTCAAGGATCAGAGGGAAAGGAAGATTATTTCCCACAGATGAAGATTGGAATAGACCATCACATCAGTTTCACAAGCAAAACAAATTTAAAACTGTTATGACAAAACAGGAAAAGTTTGTGAAAACTGACTTCACATAGTCAAAATATCAAGAAAGGTACAAAGTTGTATCATCACGAGCTAATCAGTTAGGACCCAAAAAGATATGGGTACCAAAAATTTCTCACTTCGTTTTGCAGGAGAAACACAACCAGCTGAGAACTGAAAATGCAATTCACAAAACTGAGTTGTATTCACAACTGAGTTTTTGAATTCAGCATGAGGACAAAAATGAGAATATACAACTGTTAATACACCGTACCTTCTTTACTCACTTTTATCTAGCTACGGTTATCAAGAAAAGACGTGGTCCCTCTCAATCTAAACCGTTCATAATTTCCACACATCCACCTTTTCGCAATCTCAACACATTTATGACAAGACGTTTTAAATCCCACTCAATTCTTAACTACCCCCACTCCAAATTATAAATATCCAGAATTTTCTTTTATTTAAATTCTTTACGCTTGAACTCTGAATCTACACTCTGAATTTCAAATTTTCAAATCTTCAATCAAATCCAGAAAAATGACTTTCACTCATGTTGAACCCGGAATGATCGTTTCTCTTGATCAATATATTGCAAAGTATGTTGATAAAACTCTAGTCAATCTATTACAACAAAAGTTTGAAAAATTAAAGGATTTAAAGCTGCTTTCAACATCGATCTAAAAAGTGTTTGTTTAGAAAGCATCGGAGACTTCTATCAATTTGGTAGAACAACTGTAGAAGGAGAAGACACACAAACCTATATCACCACTGTAAGTAATAAGGAAATTAAAGTCACTGAAGATTTAATTGCCGAAATCTTTGGGTTTGACAAATCTGGTGGAGCAGCAGCCATTAAGTTGACCAAGGAATATGCCCTGAGAGCTGATGCCGATAATGAAGAATCAGATAGTGATGAAAGACTAATTGATGAAACAACATTGAACATGCTTATGTTGCTTTCAAAGTCTAGGTCTACTCTCAAGAATCAGTACCCACTTGGAACAAGAGGAAATCGCCAAAAAGAATTTCCACTCTCTCAAATCAAGAAAAGGAGGTTGAAGCAACAACAGAATCAACCAAGTTTATTCAATTGAATGAACAAGCTTATGAAACTGAACCCACTGCACACACAATGGAAGAAGTTCCAATTGTTGAATTGGAACCTGAGCAAAGTGAAAAACAAGCCGCTGAAGAAGTTGCAAGTGAAAAAGTTTTGCAAACTGGGCCAATAATCTCAGCTTCTGATACTGAAAAAGGAACATCAGTTGTTCCAATTACTGCTGAGGGAGAAACCAACAGAACAAATCTTGTGCAAACTGATGATCCCATGCAAATTGAAGTTCCTACTCAAGGGGAAGATCATGAGGTCACAAGGGATTCCGAAGACACCCTCACTCCATTCAAATCTCCATCTGCTCATACAGAACTATTGAAAGCTGATTATGAGCGATTGCAAAGATACAGAACTTGGAAGTTTAGTTCTATAAATGATCAAAGAAGTCAGCGTGCAGAAATGGAGATTATTGAGAAATGGGTATTCGATCTATACAACATTACAAGTTTAGTGGAGATAATAAATACAGAAGAATTCCTAAATCAAGGGTATGCGTTGATCAGAAACAGCTATTGGAAGGAAGCCTTAGCTAGTGGAAGCTCTAAGAAGAATGTTGATGATGATTTTGAGGAAGTTCCTGATCTACAAAAGGGGATTCTTACCACTATACAAGAAAAGAAAACTACGACAGAACGAAATACTGATGAAGACTCTAGTAGTTCTGATGGAGGCAGTGGAAGCTCAAGTTCTGACAGCTTATCTGAAACTCAGTCGGACAAAGGAGCAGAAGGATGTTACCAAACTCCCACTGATAAATCCACACTTGAAATAGCAAGAACATTGGCAGACATACCTGAAGAAGAATCAGATGATGAACTGGAAGTACATTTGTCACCGCAAAGTTATTGGTTCATCAAGATTGGAGGAAACGAGAAGCAATCGAGAAGAGAAAGACAATCAATTTGATGTAGAGAGAAATTGAAGGAAATCGTTCTCTCACCTCTAAAGCAAACTAATTTAATAGAGGCTGAGACAAGCAAGTCAAAGGAACAACAAGAAAGAAGTTCACAAGATGTTCCTACTCAAGTTGATCTCATTAGATATTATCACAATGAGATACTCAGAATTCAAAAGGATGATATTAGCTTATTCAGAAAAGTATTAAAATCCTTAGAAGCCAGTCAAGATGAACGATCCAAACTTGAAAAGTAGATGGATACTGTGAATGACAATTGTCAAACCACTCTGCTTGAGATTCGGAAAACAACCACTGAACATGTCACAAAGAAAAATGAAACTCAAGACAGATGGGAAGGCATTCTCAGTAATCTAGTGGGCAGAATGTTTTTAATGGAACAGGGCTTAAAGGACTCAGTTGTGGCTCAAACCATATTGGCATCAACTCAACAAACATTGAATGCTTACATCAAAAGCCTGATTAATAAAGATGATGTCAACAAGGGGGGAAGTTTGGACATCTTAAAAGTCCATGCAGCTGAAATGCCACAAGCTCTCACAAATGTTGATGATAAGTTGAGTGAACTGAAGAAAGCAAGAGGATATTTTACTGATGATGAGATGAAACTGATTGTTAAATACTCGGAACCAACTGACAAAAGAGTTGGTCTGGATTCTCGTCTCTACAATTTATTCAAGGATTTACCAAAGAAAGAAGGAGTATCAAAAGAAGAATCTCTTGAAACATTTCTACACATGCAAAAGATACTTGTGTACTATTGGAATAAAATGAAGAAATGGGAAGCAGATGGTACCTTAGATAAAGCTTCAGAGAAAGTTGAAAAGGCTGAACCTGAATTTATTCAAACTCTACTAAGAACAGCCACCAATGAAAGACTCAGACATCGCCTTTACATTATTTTTCTATTCAAAAGTAAATTTTTCAAGAAAAACAATTTATCTCAGTCATGGAACATTTGGGCAAGCATTCATGGAATTGAACATTCACCACGAATGAGGAAATGAGAATTGTTGCAGAAGAACTATGATAATCAACCAGACATTAAATTTAGTTGTTTTACTTATGTTGTATTCTAACCTTGTAACTCAAATTATCAAATAAAGTTTCGGTTTCTCGATTCATGGTGTTTCTTATTATATTTTATCTTTTTGCATTGCTTTTAAGGAGGGTATTGACATCATCAAAAAAGGGGAAATTTTTGGAAATAAAATTTATGTTTTGATGATGATTCATCACTTAGTTTGTTAATTGCTCTTAACCCCATTGATGAAGTGTCATAACTAGCTGTTATAGTGCAAAGCAAAAAGATGTCTAGATACCAATGTATAGGATTTATTAAAGTCTGATATTTGTATAAGTTAAATCAGACAAGCACTGTAATAGTTCTTGGCCGGAACTGAGAAATGAAGAAACTGACATTTAATCTAGCTGAGATTCTACAAGAAACTGACAATAGAGCACACCAACAGAAGATTGAAGAAGATAAGTTCGCAGAGGAACAGACTCGGTTGGATTATCTAGAAGATCAAGAACCGGAGGACACACAGACTCGATTATTGAAGAAAGAAGAAGCGTGGGCTCAAACTCATTTATGAAGATTACAAGTCGAGGCGTAGAAAGTTGGACTTCGAGCAAGATTGTGGTGACTGAATCGACTTTATGGATCTTGTATGAACACCTAAGAATCATAAGGACAATGAATTCTTAGATGATAAATGTATCATGGTGTACTCTGATTAAGTCAATTATAATCAGATGAAAACTGGAGTACTGATTTTTGAAGAAAAATAAAATCTCAGTTAATGCTCCAAGTCAGTTAAGAAACTGACAAGTAATAAACTCAGTTTTTTAAGTTAGTCATTCAACAAACTGAAAGTACAGTCGAACGTTGTAAAGAAAACAATTTCATTGGATGATTTACTGACACAGCAGAACAGTCAGAAAATATAGCCGTTACAAGCAGGATGAATGTTGAATGAACCCCTATAAATAGATTGCCTCTACAACATCAAAGGGTATGCAGGTATATGATAAAAAGCAAGAAAATCCATCTAATAAAAAAGGATCAAATTGAGGGGGAAAGCCAAATTCAAAAGAATACTTGCTAAGTACTTAATTGCAAGATCAAGAAATTTCTTCAAAGTGTTCAAGCATATTCAGGCAGATTCAAGATCCAATATTTGAAGAAATACAGAGCCGTGCTTAAATTAATCATTCAGAAGAAAAGCTCAAATCACAGTTGAATCATAGTCATTGATTCAAAGTCTCAACTTTGAGTTTATCAAAGGTTTAGATCATGAAACACCAAGAAGGTGTGAAGGATAGTTGAGAGCGATCGGGAAAGATCGTGTTTGTGATGAGTGGTGAAGAGGCAATTCTACCCTCCAAGGACCAGTGGTTTAAACAATTGAAGAGCAGCAATCCTACCTGTTCTACAAGTGTTTAGATAGTGAAGCTAGGGATTAGCCAAGGACTATCAGTTTAGGACTTTTTGTAACTGGGCCATCTCAAAGAAGTTCTAGTGGAATTTTCCTCCGCATCACAGGGGAAGAGAGGACGTACAGGATTACACCACATGGAACCTCTATAATTCTTGTCTATTTACTATATTCATTCATTTATTTCATTATAGTGGTTTTCATATCGAAACTAAAGTTACTAGTTGTTAAAGGCTAATATTTTATCCGCTGCCAGTTAACAAGACTAAATATAAGTCAGTGTTAACTTATATTCAGTTGAGCTAACTGAACTCTGCACAAGTTAAGGGACAGGAACAAAACTGAACTAAAGATTAGTTTAAGTTTCAGAGAAACTCAGTTCCTAGGACTTTTCCAGCTCAGGATTAGTTTTTGGTGACAAGTTTATTCACCCCCCCCCCCCTCTCTAAACTTGTGTTAGCCTTTCCAAGGGACCAATAGGTCCTAAGGATAATTACACAACCGTCACATAGTGTGACACTTAACAGTGTAAGTGGGTCAGTCAACATACTCATTCTCTAATACATGTCCATGTACAGTCCAAATGTCTCCACACTTCGATAGACGAGATCTATCCATGCCCTTAAAGACATAAGACATCTAATACGCGCTAGCCTGTTTGTATTATCTATGCCCTGTTTAATAGTACATAAGCCTAGACACATTTAAGTATCAAACTTATCAAAGTGATTAGAGATATCATCAACCATAATCTCCTATCATGGTTACTCTATCATAGTTTTATACTAAGGACGTTATCATATAACAATTCATAATTGGTTCTTTAAAAGAACAAATATATGACAATAGAAAAGCCATTTAATATATATTTATAATCATAAAGAAATAGTAGAAGTGATCCGACCCGGTTGGATCTGGTCCAACCCGATTGGGTTTAGGACAATATTTCAACAATCTTCCACTTGGCCTAAAGCCAATCACTCGTACACACAAGACTAAGTTGAAACACAAGAATCTTGTGCAATACTCGCAACCAACCCTATCCGTGAACGGATCACTATCCGTGGGGACTCAGAATATCTTCATATCATGTTCCAAATGTCCAAGTCAAAAGGAACCGCCTTAACACACACATGAATCTCTGACGAGACCATGGTCCTTGCCTAAGCAATGAATCCACTTACTATATCAGCTATATAGAAAAGGTGGAAGAACCACACAAGGTTCAAGAATGAACCTCACAGACTCATGTACTGCTCCCGCTACGCCTCCAAGGGAACTACTGTGCTTTGGCTAAGTTGTAGGATTTACAGCGACCCACAGCCAAGAGCATTTCTAGCTCACTGTATCACTTAATCAAAGTGACTACAAACCCAGACTGTAGCTCCCACTCGCCTTTATAAGACCTAGGATATACGTCTTTATATCTATATTTATCCGATTCCAAGTATCAATAAACTAGGAAACCATCCTTAACTTGTTTAAAGATAATCTCGACATTCACCAGATTTACTTTCATACTTCCTCATGAGTCTTCATGGACTATGAACATCGGGCATTACTTTTATGATGGTTCCTATCGCAGTAGCAAAGAAAACCTCCCATAAGCATCATCTTTCACCTAATCTTTTGGACTAATGTCCTAACATTGATTGATCTTGAGAACACCGGCTAGCAGTATCTCCTGTCGCAATCTATGCTAAACTCTTTTAGCATCACGTCTATATAGGTAAATTATAAACTAACAGCAGTTAAATCTATCAACATAGATTCTTATTTAAAAAATAAGAACTGCCAATCCAAGTGCTTTCGTAAAGACATTGAACTACCAAACATTAATCAACTATGACATGGGGTGATAATTCCTGAGAGACATATCCAATATCTTACTCAAAAAATCGTAACACACTCCCACTATCCCTCTTGCACATTGGGCATATCCCTTCTTTTGACTATGTCAAACTCCTTTGATTATCAAACAAAGAAATTGGCTAGAGAAACTTGCTTGAGTCCATAAATGGATCTCATGGGCTCCCATATCATGTTATCATCTATGAACATCGAGCTGTTTGCCCAACGTCTTCAACACTATCATATAGCCATGATACGAATTAATAACAAACATAGCCTGAATAGAACTGGCTCAGCTGGCAGCATAAAGATGATTACAAGGTTTACACCCCGTACCCTTCAACCGTCACTATAGCCTTATGGTAATCATATTACTATCCATGTCAGCCATTCAGGGACATTCCCTCTAGGTAAGACAGACTAGGTTCACAACATGGTTGCCACTGATGGAATATAATTCAGATATTATGGCTCCTGGACATATCTCTCAATCTTGCCTTCCAAACATTCCTTCATAAGTCGTGAGATATTCATTTTCACGATGAACATACGAGCAGCCCTTTCGGGCTCGAGGTTATCCATGGACTTACATAAATTTTGTGTGCACTGAGCAGTGCTCTACACCTCATCACTATGTGGCATCTGCTCACGCTCCTATGGCTGCATATTTCCTTATGGTTCTCAAACTACCTTTGAGATCTAAATTTACCCCCACAGTTTCTTTTGGAAGAAACACTTCTTCTAGAAGACAGCATGTTGGAGACAAACGTTTTGCTCCACGGACAAGTAAATAATATCCAGCGTGCTAGCTAAGATATTCCACAAAGTTGCATATGTCATACTAAGCTCCAAGCCTTTCTGACATTACCTGCTTGCTAGAAGCACGGCAACCCTAAATCATCGGTTAAGATGGATTTGATGTTACCAACTTCCATGTCCGATATGGAATTCATTCGACCTTTATTCTTTGGAACTGGGTTAAGTATATGAATTGTATAAGGACAATATCCCAAAATGGGTAAGGATACTTTGCATGGCTTACGTAACACATTTTTTATCATATAAAGTGTTGTTTCTATTTTAGAAGCACAATCTGATTGCGTATCCAAAAATGCTATCCTTCAAGAGGGAATCTTATTCCTTTTCAGACAACTTCTAATAAACCCTTTAGTTATTAATTACTTCAATCCATTTGAAGATTAATTCATATGTAGTTCATCAATCTCATATTCGTGCTAGCTCAAACTTTTCGGGCTTACCGAATTTTGCACTTCACTGAGTACACTTGACTATTTCTAAAAATAGTCACAGAGATTAACAAAATTTATTTGTGGCATTAATTGTCATGAGCCAACAAACATCGGTATGTTTAGGCATTACACAACTTGCTAGATTTTATAACCTTTTCATAAAAGGGTATTTTAGTCATCTTTAGATAAGATACGTATTACCCACATGATTCATAATCACATGGTTCAGGCATCATCAGAATGACATTTGATTATACATTTCTTTTCTAAAGAGTCGACATCTAGAACAACCACAAATATCAAGGATAACAGCGATACAAATATTTAGTTGAGATTTTTCACCTATATCAACTATAGTGACATCATTCTAGTATGTTAGATTCAGTGACCTTTCAACTTTATCGGAATAACTTTTATTCCTTACAATTGAATACGTCTACTAAATCCTAACAAGTAACTGAAAACATGTTCTTCATATGAACCGGAACACAATAACATTTATTTAGTTCCTTTATCAGTTTTCCAGATTTAGAATACAATACCGAAAATATCTCAACGTTTGCTTCACTTTTGTATCTAAGTGTATTCCGTATTTAATCTTTCTAATTCAATCACTCTCGTAAGATATTATATATCTAAGAGTTGACATAAACTTAGATAGATCTATCTCAACACACTTGCCTGGAATAGAGACTTCGATAAGATCTTTCATTTTAAGCACATGCCCTAACTTTACTTTTTAATCCCTTTAGCGCTTGTAAATGATTCTTAGCTTAGTCTTCATAAGATTTAAGAAAATCACAAGAGCTATGTCTTCTATTTTCTTTCATAAAGAAAATCTAATGTTTATTAGATAGTTTATTTAACATTTTGAATCACATTCAAAATATGAACTATTTAATTAACCCTCAAGCAATGATTAAAGAAATAAGTCGATACTTAAATCTTACAATTTTGAAAACAACCTTTCCAAAATTTCATGTGGTTATTCTTATCCAACGTTTGAATTAATTGTCCTCGTATGACTGAATGATCATATTGGATCGTATCCAATATATGACTAATTCGTTGAAACTTATTTCAAGTGATTTAATCATATCATGAGTTTCCGCTTCTGTTAATAATTAAAGTCTTGGAGAACTCCATCAAATATGTAGTCTCGTGGTTGCTCGCGTCATTGCTTATTTTAAAAGGATTAGAATTACTTAACCATACTTGAGAACGTTTCTCAAAAGGTAACAATCACAATTTGGTTTCACTAATCGAGAATTAAAAACATAAATATAAAAGTTTGCAAAACACTACAACATAAAATATAGATAAAAGAGTAGTGTTGTTTATACACGCACAAGAAAATGGTCTTTTGATTTATGATTTTGCTCCCACTAGTCAACTACTCCCAATTGACTTTCAAGAATCTTTCAAAAGTTCTTTAGTGGCCAAGATCCCATCTAGTTACCCCGATTCCCGAAGAGGGCCAATCAGCCGGAATAATTCGAAAGGCAGGTAGCACTTTACCAATCACATCACTATGTGACTCTTGGTGGTTGACTAGTCAACTCTTTGACAATTCACATCTTAAGTGATGTCAACCACTTGTCTCTAAAATCAGATGGTCCTGGTGAGGGCCAATTACCGCATGATTTTTACTTGAGTCGTAACCCAAATATTCATAAGATCTCATAACGATCATAGCTCGATAACGGCGATATACCTGGGGTAGGTCAACTCCCGATGAGGGCCGATCAGTTGGATCCGAACAAGGCCTCTTCACCGTCATTATGATATTAGGAGACAAATATAACTTGATTTTTGTTGTGGGAGTAATTTTAAATTAATTCACATAGTTAATTTCAAATTAATTCTCTTAATTAATTTAATTATGTTTCATCATGTATATCTATTTCTATAGACATACATCCTACACATTCATCTAGATCGTGCCTAGTTATACATCTATCGTTTCATATAAAATAAATACAAGCACAAAATAAATAAATGCATCAAGTAACCACTATGATCATGGACTTTTCTTTGGTGCGGTTTCGAATACAAACTGACGAAACCGCGGGTCACAATCTAAGGGTAGCTGCAACAACCAATAGGATCTTTAATGCTCCATTCACCAATGAGATCTTTATTTTCGTCTTTCTTTGGTCACCATCTTCCGCTCCATTCTTGTTACATAAATTTTATCTAATAAAATAAATACACCCGCCGCGCACGGGGGGAGCTAACAGGAATGGGATAATGCAGAAAATAAACTAGGTCACGTTCTTCATAACGGCCTCGGACAATTTTTAAACCAACAGAAAAATTAAATCATACACATCTATCCTACAGTCGAGTCCATGATCAATCGGGGTCCATATAATCATATTATATCAACACATCTAATTCATACAATAATATCTTATGAAAATGACAAATTAAAATTTAATTACTTGCGTCTTAATTTATTGATTAACGTTTAATCAATCAAATAATTTTATCCAATCAATTAACTAATTAACCTTTAATTAATTAAATGATTTTAATCGAAATAAAATTTACGATTAATTTTAAACGATTTCAATTTTAATTTTAATTAATTAGAACTATTATAAAAATGAATCAAAATTAAAATTAAGTATCTTTTGTTTCATTCCTTTTGATTCCTTCTCAAAAGGGATGCCTTTGGTTTCATAAACAAGGCATCTACATTGTCCCTTTCCAGAATCAAAATTTTGAAAATGGCCTAGGCCTAGGACTTTTCCAAAATCAAATATTTTGAAAATGGCCTAGGCTTATTCCAAACAAAATTTGGAATGGCCTAGATTATTTAAAGGCAAATCACATTTACCAAATAATGCCATGTGGCATCCCAATGGTCCAAATTATTTGAAACATTAGTTAGCCACGTGACATCAACTAAACAAAAGATATCAATCACAACTATGAACCATATTGAATCACAAAACAAAAGGAAGGGACTCACCGAGCAGCCGCCTGCTGACTGCCATGAGGCTACCGCCGACCACCGGCCGTCGGACGGGGATGGTGCCGCCGCCAGTCGGCCGAGCACCACCCGATCTCCCTTTTTTCCCTTTCGTGTTTCGTTTTGCGAATCTAAAAATCTTTCATCTTTTAATTACGTGATTTAAATGATAAAATCAACTACGTGTTTTAACATGCTTATTGCTTAAGCTCGAAACTCGCTTTGATACCACTGTTAGGAAATCTACGCGGGAACGCAGCGGAATTCAAAATTTTATTTCCTTTTAACTAGGATCGACTTCGTTTAAGCAATAAACAAATATGTAGTGGACGGTGAATACCCTGCTTGATCTAAAAGATCGACGTTTTGACCGTCTAAGGAGAGTAGCGATGAACGGAGCCGCCCAAGCGTTCGGCCTCTACCGGTGATCCACATGAGCAGCCCCCCGGAATCCCATCAGGGATTGCTACCCGAAAAACCTGGTTGCTAGACTGACCTTTTATCTCTCTCAAAATCTCTCCAGAAGAAGCTCTCTATTTTTCACAAGAACTATTAGCTCATGGAATTGTGATGATCAATAGAGCTAACCTGCCCCTTTCTTATATAGGTATTGGGGCGCCCCTCATGTCTCCCAATCTGATTAGGATTCACTTCCTAGTAGATTGAGAAGAAAGAAAACCTTTTCCTAATAAAATAAGGAAAATTCCTTTGATTGATTTATCTCATTTAATTTAATATCCTATATTAAATATTTCTAAGATATTGTCAATATCTAATATTGACTGTCTTTATCTTATTACCATAAATCTATTTTTTCCAAAAATCAATTAATATCTATTATTAATATATGGTAATCACATTAATTAAATTGCATAATCCAAGTGTATCTTCTACACATGAATGTGGCGCCCCATATGTCAAGGAATTGGTATCCGTATATTTTTTAATTAATATAACACTATGATTAATTAATTTGCAAAATACATGTATATCATATATATATATATATATATATATATATATATATATATATATATATATATATATATATATATATATATATATATATATATATACCACCATATTAATTTACCACTATAACTTTTATAGTATGAGATAAATTCTTTCCATATTTGGTTATCAATATAACCGCATTTTAATCCAAATTAGATGTTCTTATGTGTGTGACCCGATAGGCTTCGAATATGTTGGCCATAGACACAAAGTGCAAATTACTTAAAATGCCCTTTATACCTAACGATCATGGGATAGCATCTAGCAACACACGTGACCCCAATCATCGGAAGAGTCAAATGCAATGACTACTACCTTTCATGTGAAACGGTTCTTGTGTAAATAGAATCTTATCATTTGTAATAATATCCATACGGTCGTTAGTCGAGTGTCAAACATCAACGACCGTATCTTATAATCTGGATATCATGCTCTCTCGAAGTAACTCATTTACTTCCACTTTGCAAAGATTCACGAGAGTAAGACATTACTTATAAGAAGGCCATTTCGGATATTCACCCCTACTGATAGGGTACGCGATTTCCGGACGAACAAACATGTATACTCCGCATGATTCAGTATCACACCTAATCACTACCTCATGATCGCCCCGTGGCTAGGGGAAACCTTAATAGTGTCAAAGCATGACAATCCACACCGTGATGACATGCAGACTCCGGACCTTAGGATAATTACACAACCGTCATATAGTGTGACACTTAACAGTGTAAGTGGGTCAGTCTAACGTACACATTTTCAAATACACATCCACGTACAGTCCAAGTGTCTCCACACTTCGATATTCGAGATCTATCCCTGCCCTTAAAGAAATAAGACATCTAATATGTGCTAGCCTGTTTGTACTATCAATGCCCTGTTTAATAGTACATAAGCCTAGAGATATTTAAGTATCAAACTTATCAAAGTGATTAGAGATCTCATAAACAATAATCACTTATCATGGTTTCTCTATCATAGTTTAATACTAAGGACGTTATCATATAACAATTCATAATTGGTTATTTAAAAGAACAAATATATGACAACAGAAAAGCCATTTAATATATATGTATAATCATAGAGAAATAGTAGAAATGATCGGACCCGGTCGGATCCGGTCCAACCCGATTGGGTTTAGGAAACTATTTCAAGAGCTACAACAAGTACTATCTGAATAGACTTAAGCATAGCCGGAAATATTAAGGTAATTACAAGGTTTACACCCTGTAGCCTTCAGCCATCAACTTAGCTTTAATTAGTAATCATATTACCATCCATGTCAGTCTTTCATAAAGACATGCTACACCTTTCAGAGACATTCCCTTCAGGTAAGACAGACTAGGTTCATAACCCGGTTGTCACAAATGGAATTTACTTCAGATACTATGGCTCCTGCTCATATCTCTTAATCTTGCCTTTCAAGCATTCTTGCATAAGTCACGAGATCTTCATTCTTCAAGATGAACGTGCTAGTAGCCCTTTCCAGCGTGTGGTCATCCGTAGAATCATAGAATACTTGTGTGCAATGAGCAGTGTCCTGCACCTCGTCGCTAAGCCGCGCCTGCTCATGTTCCAACGGTTGAATATCTATTTTTTGGTTCTCAAACTCTTTTGACATCTAGTTTACTCATACTGTTTCCCTTGGAAGAAACACTTCCTTTAGAAGACAGCATGTTTGGAGACAATCATTTTTCCTCCGCGGGTAAGTAAATGATATCTAGCGTACTTGCAAAGTTGTCCCACAAAGTTGCACATTTCATACTAAGCTCCAAGCCTTTCAAACATTGCATGTTAGCTAGAAGCATGACAACCCTAAATCATCGGCTAAGATGGATTTTATGTCATGGTCTTCCATATTTTATATGGAATTCATTCAACCTTTATTTTTCGGAACTCGGTTAAGTATATGGATTGTATAAGGGCACTATCCAAAAGCATGTTAGAGATACTTCGCATGCCTTACGTCTCACCTTTATCGCATAAAGTGTTGTTTCCATTTTAGGAGCACAATCTAATTGCGTATCCCAAACATGGTATCCTTCAAGGGAGTATGATTCTATTTCAGACAGCTTCTGAAACACCCTTCAGGGATTAATTACTTCAATCCAGTTGAAGAATAACTCCTAGTAGCTCATCAATCTCATATTCGTACTAGCTCAAACATTTCGGGCTTTCCGAATTGTTGTACTTCACTAAGAACATTCAACTATTTCTAAAAATAGTCACTGAGATTAATAGACAATTATTTGTGACATTAATTGTCATAAGCCAACAAACATCGGTATGTTTAGGCTTTAGACAAATTTTCTAGAGTTATCACCTATATCAACTATATAGTGACACCAATCTAGTTTGTTAGTGTTGGTCCCTTGAAAAGGCTTTGTTTAAGTTTAGAAGGGGGGGGGGGGGGGTTGAATAAACTTAACACTTAAAAACTTTTCGGAGTTTTACAAACTTAGCGGGGTCAATAGTCTGCTGACCTTCAGCAGTCCTGACTATTGATGGTATTGAATTTGTTGCAGTAGAATATATTAAATTAAGCATTGTTACTTGTTGTTTTGAATATGATGCTAGGTATTGATACTCAATAGTGTGAGTAGTGTGATTCTGTAGCTTGTTCAGCAGGTTGATGTGATAAGCATGCAGATAAAGTAAATTGGTGAAAGTAAATGCAGTAAAGTAATGTAGGCAAGTTTTATAGTGGTTCCAGGTGGTGTAATCCTGTCAGTCCACTCTTCTCCTATAATGTTTGAGGAAATTCACTAGAGATTTTTGAGGTAGCTGTTACAAAAATCCCTAGATTGTTTGTCCTTGACCAATGACTATGGCTTCACAAACTGAACACTAGAAACAGGTAGGATTGCTGCATCTAAGTATTCCACTGGTCCTTGAAGGGTAGGATTGCCTCTTCACCAGCTCCACCACAAAACACAACACTCCTTGACATTTCACCAATGCTTCACTGTCTTCAGGTTCTTCTTGAAAAAGAAGGGTTTGAATCAAGAAAGTGATTCAGCTTTCAGCAAGCTTTTGATCTGGATGATAAGATCAGCAACTTGTAGTCATCAATTGTGTATACTATATGTAACTTGATTGCAGAGACGCTTGAAGAGAATCCTTGATCAGTAGTTTAAAGCTCTGTTAGTATCAACATGGTAAGATTGCTCTTTTATCAATTTCTTGCTCAAAAACTTGGTTGCTTCGTGTGAATTCTTGTTGTTCTCTTGTTGTTTCACTAAATCAAGAGTCCTCTATTTTTAGGTGTAGTCTCTTGTGATTTGATTTTGAATTTCAAATATGGCCGTTTCAGAATTGTCTTTATCTTGACTGCAATTTTCATCTGTTGTACCGTCCTGACACTGTCAGTGTTCCTTTTTGACAGAGTTTGTCAGCCATTGACTTAATTTCATTAGATATGGCTCTGAATCCTTACAACATTTCTTTCATCTTGGCCATTGATTTACTGATTAATCCAATGCTTGTAGTTCATTCTTGTCCATTTAATCTTCCAGAAAAACTTGGATTAAATCGACTTTTGCATTCAGCAGACACTTGTTGTATAGATCTACTTATGTCCATGTATGTCACCTGACTTTTAACCTGCTGTGTTTTATAAACACCTCAGCTGACTGCTTCTCGTCTATCTTTTTGTTATGAAGTTAGAGTACACCATTTTAATCATAACCTAGTTCCAATCACCATTTTACTGTATGTGGAACTTAGACCATCCACACAAGGTATATGTGATTAGTTTTGGTCATCATAAACTTCCCTAAATTCTGATCCCATATCTTTGACTTTAAATACTAAGTTTGATCCCTTAGCCTTTATTACTGAGTTTGAACCCTCAGCCTTCAACCATCAGCAGGTCCTAGACACTCTCATCGACCTAGATAGGTCTCATTAACAAATCACCGACCTCATGCGATTGCTTGTTTGATGAAACCGATACAAAGATAAAACTCTAGTAAGCATATACATTCAATCTAGACATCTTTTTGCCTTTGCTCTATAACCGCTAGTTTGGCATTCATCATTAAACTAGAATATGTCTAACAATTTCCCTCTTTTTAGTGATGATGCCAATACCCTCCTTCCAGCAATGCAAAAAGATAAATACACAAAAACAGAACAAATTTCATCCATATATCATTAAAATCAGATTTGTTCAATGTTATTACAACTAGGATCAGCATCAAAATAAAGGCATAAGTATGAGTCTGCTAATCTACTTTCTATCTCTTTCTTGGTCCCTCTTCTGATGATATTCTTTGATTTCTCTTTGCATATCCAACATCCATTGATTTTCAATTCTTGAGAAATGAATCCATGTATGTACCATTTTCCACAAATTCCATGCTTCAGCTAAAGTTAACTAGACACCATGCCTGTTAAATCCTCCTCTCATATAGCATAGCTTGAATTCTTCTAAACAATCATTGGCTCTTTGATCAGCAGATATCTTTCTTCCTCCAGATGATCTTCCAGCATGACCTCCTCTTCCAGTTTGAGCTCCTCTACCAGTTGTTTTTAAGGATTTGATCCTTGTCTCCCACAATTTTAGTCGAAGGAAGGAATTTAGGCCTTCCTGAAAAGTCATATCTTGGTAGGGTCTTCTTTTTGCATAGAAAGCAGACTTAAATTCTTTCAACAGCTCATCTGTCAGCTGTACTCTGCCAGGTGCAGGTGCTCTAAATTCATTGATTTCAGCCTCAAATCTCTTCTTGTTGTAGATCCTTGCTGCCTCTTCTACTTCTGCTATCTGACGTTCTTCCCTCTTATTGACATCATCAATAAAACAGTTCAGTAGGCCCAAAACACTCTGTTGGGGAGATTTTGCATCATTAAAACAAAAGAAAATTTATAAAACCTATACTACCATGCAAAACTACCTCCTAACCGGCCGAATACCGGGTAGTTGCTAGTAAAGTTGGATAAGTACGGGTATCGATCCTCAGGGAATTGGGATGTTGAATCTAATTTCACTAATTCCTTTCAATTGTTACTTAGGAAAAACGAATAAACGAAAGAACAAATAAAATAAACGAAAGAGCAATTAAAATAAATCTAACCTACGAAATAAAATAACACAACCTAAACTAAACTAAAGATACATGGGATCAAACAGTGCACAAACCAAGTGATTTCAATCCTATTTCATCTCATGATTTCAATTCAAATTGTGGTTTCACCTTTACACGAGACACAAATCCCTAACCTCTTAGTGAATTTGTATTCTCAAGCTATGGATTCCTAATTCCTTAGTAAATCAATTTATCGATCTCTCATCTCTCGAATGTTGAGACCAATATTCCATACAAAACGAAGGTGTAGATTCAAGTTAACTCCCGTATTTTAGAATTTAACAACCTAGATAATTAATCGATTAATTTGTCATCATTAATGATTAAAAATCCTATCTTTCTATGGTGATCTAGTCTACGCAACTTCCGTATGTTGTAAACGTATCAATAGCAAACGATCTCTCGATCTAATTCATCATCATAGCATCAAAATCATAGAACGATACAAAATAAATTAAAGATCATAAAAAATAAAAAGGATTGAATAAATTAAATAAATAAACTCACGTAGTTTGGTACATGATTGAATCCATGAATCGAAAACGGAAGAAAAACGACATCCTAATCTAACCCGGATCACCCGAGCACAAGGCTCGGGTGACCGCCTTGCAATGCCTAGAAGATCGCCGCTTTGCTGTCAATAATGCGGCTGTATCAAATTGTATCTCTTTAGGGTAAAAGCTGTGCATATATTTATAGGAATAACTAAGTCGGCTGCTTTGATAATGTATGCTAATGTCGGCTGGAATAATAAATTGCGGCTAAATGAATTATTGTACCCTTAGGGTTGCATGCGGCTATGTAAAAAGTAAGGCGGCTAAGGCAAGGTCGTTGGAATATTATGGATTTAGGAATGAAACTTTTTAAAATTCATATCTTGAGTTGTAGACCTCCAAAAATTATGATCCAAATGTCATAATTAAGCTCTCGGAAAACTCTACAACTTTCATTAAGGACTCTTTTTCAGAAAACGCCTTTTGATCAGCCCGTCGTATCCCGAGTATATTTCGGGATTTTCCACTCGAATTCAGCAACAGCATCCAAACTTGTAACGCTCATATCTCGGGCCTCGTAAGTCGGAATGAAGTGATTCAAAATCCTGTAGAATCCTCTCTTCAAGCCCTACAAATCTTCTCTTGAGGTCGAGAGTCAAATCAGTGTATATCATATCAAGAACTGCATCGGAAGTTCGGCTGCTTGAAAGCTTCATTCCAAGCTTTATCTCCATCTTCCTTCCATTTCACTTCTCTTCCATGCAAAACCTCATCATTTAATCCTCTTGCATGCCAAAATATGTATCTACAATATAGGAAAATATACCAAAGCATAACACAATCCCAAAATAACATAAAATCCCAATTTAAGCACAAAAATCGTTACATTTCGCAATTAACCTATTAAAAACACCATTCACTCAATATCTCAATATAAGGCTCGATTTCTATGAAAAACATCCATACATGGGGAATATTGACATAAAATATATCATTAAAAACACTACAAATTGACCCTGAACAACACCCCCACACTTAGCTTTTTGCTCGTCCTCGAGTAAAACAAAACAAAGTCAAGCTCGAGACAAATAAACATCCATACAAATATGAAGTATATTCAATAACTTAGAAGTTCACCCGTGTAGTGTGTGCATAGCCATAATAAACTTCCACTAAGATCCACAATTTGAAAGTTATTCAAACCAAAACTAGCCAGGTTTCCCATCTAAGTTAGAAATATTCAAAAACTATAACAGGCACCTTACAAAACATACATATCCCAAAAAGAAATAGTAGAGAATATCTAAAATATTTCTGACAGACTCAGAGGATAATCCCTACAACATATCCTTCAGTTTATATTGGGTATAAGATCGATTTATAACTAAGTCACACTTATTCATAATAATATATTTCAATATTTTCACTTTTTTTCACACTTTCTAACACACATCGAGAATAAGCTTTTGCCCTCATGCGCGAATAGGACATTTCAAGATAATCCCTACCTTACTCCAATCATAAGGCAGCTATAAACTGACTGTCGTGAGCTTTTGGTCATCATAGTGGAATAGGACATACGTGGTATACCCTACCTCACCCAAATCATAAACCAGCTTACGACACACACATTAACTATTTATGTTTACTTAGAGATTTCTGGCTGGCAGTGGAAAAGATTATTTTCTAATAACACAGACCACTGAGCATAACACCTCAAGTAAACAATTTATTACTATTGCAAAGACTTAATCACGTTTCACTTATCACATTCAAACTCTGAGATATTCACAAAGATGTCATACTTTAACTCTAGAATACAAACTACTAATCTTTTCAAAAATTGTACATAAGCAAAGAAACATGCTATAATCATCAAAAATCTCCAACTAAAATGGGGTAGGCTTTCAACATTTAGCTCATCATTTACTATGGCACGTGAAAAAGAGTGTTGGGTGAAACAACTAAAATTACTAAATATACAGAATATAGCAAAAATGATATAAACTCAAGCAAAGATATGCTTTGTCTACTCGGGACAAAACAAAAATTTTAAAATTAAGCACTTTTCATAGAAATATAATAGATTAAGCAAATGAACGTAGATACATAAACCATCTATCCCTTCCCCCACACTTAGATTGCAACATGTCCTCATGTTGTGCAAAATAAAAGAAAAGAGAACTTAGCTGATTGTAGTTCTAAAGAAGCAAGTCTGGAATGGGTGCACCTCACCCAGAAATGCTCGACGAATCCAGTAGACTGTGGACCATCCACCGGAAAACTGACATCGTCTGAAAGCTCACAAATGCTATTGCAATTATATCCTGCACACTTGACAAGCATGAAATACCTCGGGGGTAGGGGGAAGATAACATATAAAGCACAGGAAAAGAAGGGTCGAAGAGATTTTTTCAACTTAGGCTCACATAAAGATGGAAAACACATACATGAAATATTACAAAATAGTAGGCTAGGTGAAATCTAAATGGATAAAAATTACAATGCAACCTACGTGATATGCAATACTAAAATAATGATGGCATATGGAAAACCAACAGTAACCATCATAAAAAAACGAGGTAGTATTACGGAAACCGACAGTTAACTACGCTCAAGAAAAATAAAAGAAAAAAATAGAAAAACAATGCAACTAGATGACATGCAGCTAAATGATATGCATCTAAGTGATATGTAAAAATAAAAGAAAATAAAAGAAAGAAAACTAGCCCACTCATTTGCAACACGACATGTATAAAATAAACGTCTACCAAATAATGACAGGTTACGATAAACAGCGATGATCTTTGTTCATTACATGCAGTGTAGACGCGCTTTAAGACTCGTAAAAAGTGATAGCATTATGGAAACCCAACAGTTAGCTATTCTAAACAGATATAACTCATATGGCCTAAGACGTAGCATACGGAAACCGACAGTAGCTACCCATATGAATTATAAAAACAAAGGAAGCACGTAAGTCTTAAAAGCTTAAAAGATTCATTGGAGCGGTATGTAGCATACGGGAACCGACATTAGCTACTAATTAACCATAAGAACAGTTATAGCTTACGAGAACCGACAGTAACTATAACATGCCTAGATGAATCATGTATATAAAAGTTAAGCAGTTATTTAACATGGATTCGTAGATGGAAAGATGTAAACATGCAAGTTCAGAACATCTACGTAAAAACAATTAGCCACAGAAGCTCAATTTAAAGTATCCATATCAAATAAAGCATTAAAAATCAAGTTAAGAGAAATTGAACTCGACGTGCGTTCGACAAGTCAAACGGGCGCCCACCGCAGATATGAATCGGGCGGGCGTTCACTTACCTGAACGCTCGTCCAAACAACGAATATGCACAGAAACGCAGGAACAACACAAAAAAACCCTAATTATCCTAATAGTTCATCAACTCAAAACAACCACAGCATCGCAGCCTCATCAAATTAAAGCACAGAGGGTTAGACTAGATTGCAACAACATATAATTCACGTCTCACAAATCGAGTAAAAAACTCTTTGCACATTCTTAACCTAACGGTCATCGAAACACGGCAAAAATAAAAACTCTCGATTTAGTCAACGCTACTTTTATTGAAAATAAAAAAAAACGTAACAAAATCGAGAAATTAATTCAACCAAATTCATCAAAACGCCGATTCCACGGCAACGGCGCCACTTTTGTTGGGGAGATTTTGCATCATTAAAACAAAAGAAAATTTATAAAACCTATACTACCATGCAAAACTACCTCCTAACCGGCCGAATACCGGGTAGTTGCTAGTAAAGTTGGATAAGTACGGGTATCGATCCTCAGGGAATTGGGATGTTGAATCTAATTTCACTAATTCCTTTCAATTGTTACTTAGGAAAAACGAATAAACGAAAGAACAAATAAAATAAACGAAAGAGCAATTAAAATAAATCTAACCTACGAAATAAAATAACACAACCTAAACTAAACTAAAGATACATGGGATCAAACAGTGCACAAACCAAGTGATTTCAATCCTATTTCATCTCATGATTTCAATTCAAATTGTGGTTTCACCTTTACACGAGACACAAATCCCTAACCTCTTAGTGAATTTGTATTCTCAAGCTATGGATTCCTAATTCCTTAGTAAATCCAATTTATCGATCTCTCATCTTCCGAATGTTGAGACCAATATTCCATACAAAACGAAGGTGTAGATTCAAGTTAACTCCCGTATTTTAGAATTTAACAACCTAGATAATTAATCGATTAATTTGTCATCATTAATGATTAAAAATCCTATCTTTCTATGTTGATCTAGTCTACGCAACTTCCGTATGTTGTAAACGTATCAATAGCAAACTGATCTCTCGATCTAATTCACATCATAGCATCAAAATCATAGAACGATACAAAATAAATTAAAGATCATAAAAAATAAAAAGGATTGAATAAATTAAATAAATAAACTCACGTAGTTTGGTACATGATTGAATCCATGAATCGAAAACGGAAGAAAAACGACATCCTAATCTAACCCGGATCACCCGAGCACAAGGCTCGGGTGACCGGCCTTGCAATGCCTAGAAGACTGCCGCTGCTGCTGTCAATAATGCGGCTGTATCAAATTGTATCTCTTTAGGGTAAAAGCTGTGCATATATTTATAGGAATAACTAAGTCGGCTGCTTTGATAATGTATGCTAATGTCGGCTGGAATAATAAATTGCGGCTAAATGAATTATTGTACCCTTAGGGTTGCATGCGGCTATGTAAAAAGTAAGGCGGCTAAGGCAAGGTCGTTGGAATATTATGGATTTAGGAATGAAACTTTTTAAAATTCATATCTTGAGTTGTAGACCTCCAAAAATTATGATCCAAATGTCATAATTAAGCTCTCGGAAAACTCTACAACTTTCATTAAGGACTCTTTTTCAGAAAACGCCTTTTTGATCAGCCCGTCGTATCCCGAGTATATTTCGGGATTTTCCACTCGAATTCAGCAACAGCATCCAAACTTGTAACGCTCATATCTCGGGCCTCGTAAGTCGGAATGAAGTGATTCAAAATCCTGTAGAATCCTCTCTTCAAGCCCTACAAATCTTCTCTTGAGGTCGAGAGTCAAATCAGTGTATATCATATCAAGAACTGCATCGGAAGTTCGGCTGCTTGAAAGCTTCATTCCAAGCTTTATCTCCATCTTCCTTCCATTTCACTTCTCTTCCATGCAAAACCTCATCATTTAATCCTCTTGCATGCCAAAATATGTATCTACAATATAGGAAAATATACCAAAGCATAACACAATCCCAAAATAACATAAAATCCCAATTTAAGCACAAAAATCGTTACATTTCGCAATTAACCTATTAAAAACACCATTCACTCAATATCTCAATATAAGGCTCGATTTCTATGAAAAACATCCATACATGGGGAATATTGACATAAAATATATCATTAAAAACACTACAAATTGACCCTGAACACACTCTCCTGTTTATTAACCAAATTATTCAGTTGACCTTCCATTATTTTTGTTCTAGTATCAACTGAAGTAATCCGGCCTTCCATTGTTCGCTCCAGCAGGTTTATTCTCTCAGTAAGTTTAGGATCAAGTGCAACAGGGTTAGGTGTCTCAGCAGGGTTAGGTTCCTCAGCCAACTTATTCATTTTCTTGTGCAAAGATGAAATCTTCTCAACCATAAGTTTGTCTTTCTTTGCAACATCCTGCTTGACATAAGTGACTTCTCTGAGCATATCATTAATGGAAAATTGTATATAGGTGACATTTGATGCAACAGTCTCTGTTGTCCTTTGACGATACGGGATTCCATCCCTCCACATGGAATTATCTAAGTGGTCTAGCTGGCATATGGAAAAGTCTAAGTTTATCATCCACATCGGATCGAATAAGATACGAGTCAAAGAAAACCACAGCAACCAACAGATTCTGCAAGTGTCCCATCTCGAGCACCCATGTCGGTGTTATCCGAGTCGATACCAAAGTTCCAGCCCAGATTCTTAAGCCCATTATCCAGAGGGTTACTTGGGCAAGGGGCCAGGCCCAGTAAAGGGTATTTATGTCAATATACTAAACTGCCTTAAGTTTAGGGTAGAAGAAGGGCATGTGCCTATAAATACATGACTCCAGGAACTACGTAAGGCTTGATTCCTAGACATTACACAGGCTACGTAGGCAATCCAAGATACATTCTTTGAC
This sequence comes from Gentiana macrophylla, assembly GCA_026214975.1. NCBI lineage: Eukaryota > Viridiplantae > Streptophyta > Magnoliopsida > Gentianales > Gentianaceae > Gentiana > Gentiana macrophylla. Next base: position 61,573,167 of record CM047809.1, read on the forward strand.
TCAGCCATAAAATACCAAAAACACCATATTTACTACATTTCTAGCCATTCGATCCCTTCATAGCTCATCCTTAGATTACACGTGGCCCTGTTTAACCGGTGGTGCATTATTTAGCATCTTCATTTGGCGCTAGGAGGAGGGCCTTCTACCGGTGAGTTAGTAAACATATCGCAATGGCACCACCTGCAAGAAGACAGAACAAACGAGTAGCAAGAACCCGCAGATCGAGGAGCACACGGATTTATATCCAGCAGGGGTGAAAATCCAAGTACCTGAAGTCCCAACTGGATCTAGGCCCGCAGTTGCGCAACCGCCAAAGCCCCAACTTCCCCCGCAGTTACAGGACATGGCCGATCACTTAGTGTCGTTAGATGAAGGCGCCCTGAAACGAGTTGTAGCATCTGCGTTCATAGACAAAGGGATATATAACACCCCTGAAGAACATAACCAGTTAGCCCTACAGGGTCGAAAGGAGATTGAGAATACAAGGGGAAAGAAACCTGTCGATCCCCGGGAAGATTGCAAAGACGAAGTAGTAATCAGCATAACCAACGCCAAAAAGTGTCCTGGACATGAAAAGCAACAAAGGCAAGTCAAGGATAGTATTCGAAACGAGTTCAACCGCATCGTGGGAAAATATCATGTCACAGAGTGGCTCGAGTCGCCATTCAGCCCCGAGATAGAGGTATACACGATGCCCGAGTCCTTCAAACCACCGAAGATGGAACCTTATGATGGTACTACGGACCCAGAGGACCACCTGTATCGATATATATCACTGATGAGATTAAAAAATGCCAACGATGCCATGAAGTGTCGAGCCTTCGATACCTTGCTTACGGGCCGAGCTCGGGAGTGGTTTCACAAGCTACGACCTGGGTCGATCTCAAGTTTTCTACAGCTGGGACAGAAATTTCGAGATGCTTTCATCGGGAACAAGAAGTTCCACCTCAGTGCTACTCATCTCATGAACAACAAGCAAGAAAAGGGAGAATCAACTATTGATTTCATGAGGCGTTTTAATCTTGAAGCTATGAAGGTGCATAATGCCAGTGATGCACTTCAGGTTAATTCCTTTGTCAGAGGCCTGCGTAATATGAAACTATACGACAAGCTGTCTAAGAAGATGCCTAATGACATGGACGAATGTGTGAACATAGTCCACAATTTTTGCCAAGGTGAAGAGGCAGTGCACTTGCACACCATTATACTTGGCCTCAACTCGAGGAATGACACCTGAGGCCAGACCAAGGGACAGCCAAAGGGTCGGAATGATGAAGGAAAGTCAAATGTGTTCGATCGATTGACCGCACCGATCACGGATTGGCTCGGAAAGAAGGGAAATTTGAAAGATCGAGATTTTATCCCACTCAACCGATCTCGGGAGGAGGTGTTGTCCATCTTGATCAAGAAAAACATTACACGAACACCGAAACCGATGTCCAATGACCCTGAGAAAAGAAAGAATACCCACAAGTACTGTGACTATCATAAGGATGTGGGGCATGACACGGAAGAATGTTTCAATTTGAAGAGAGATATCGATGCTTGTATTCAAGAGGGTCGGTTAGATGAGGTGGTCGACAGATCAGAGAAGGACAAGCCCAAGGGTCGTCGAGAATATAAGAGAAAAAGTTATAACGGGAGGAGAGACCGGTCACCACGTCGAGACAATCAGAGGCGTCGGGATAGGTCATCCGAGCCGAACTACAGAGGCAACCGTCGGGATGATCATCGAGGAGATTTGAATCGGGACCCTCACTGGGATAACCACATCGGGTATGATGTCAACACAATTGTTGCCGAACACGAATCGGATCAACCTCGATCCAGTCGACAGTCTACAGACAAATTGAGGGAATCGAAGAAACTTAGGTTCACTACGGAGGTGGGTTATGGACCCAAAGATAATATTCCAAGCTCCCACAGTCACAGTGAAGGGTTGGTGATAGAGGCAGTGATAAGCAGAGGTCGGATCAAGAGGGTTTGTGTCGGTAGTGGAAGTGCCGTCAACATCCTCTATTACTCAGCCTTGAAAGCTATGAGGTTGAAGGATGAAGACATTATGCCGTTATCAACTCCTTTGTTCGGATTCATGGGGCAGGCCATCCACCCTGTCGGATTGATAAACTTGCTAACCACAGTTGGAGATGGAGAAAAGGGCCGGACAATGGAAATGACTTATGTCGTAGTTAAGGCCCCATCGGGTTACAACGCGATATTAGGTCGACCTGCCTTATACGACCTGAGAGCCATTATTTCAACTTTCCTTAACATCATGAAATTTCCCACCTGGTATGGTTCCCATGAAGTGAAAGGAGACGTTGAGGTATCCAGGAATTGTTTGGTCACAATTAAAGGGAAAGGTGTCGGGCAGGTATTGGTCGAAGAATTAATTCCTGAAGAGGAAGAGGATAAGAGCTGGGTCTCTGTTGATCTGACAGAAGAGATTCATGTTTGGAAGGAGGAGGAGGGCCAAATGGTCCAGATCGGGAAGTGGATACCATACCCCGACATGAAAGCCTTGGTTGACCTCCTGGTCGAGTATCGAGATGTATTTTCTTGGAAGGCAGACGATATGCCAGGCCTATCGGCAGATATAGCAGTACATCGACTCAATGTCGACCCAAAAAGAAACCGATACGGTAGAAGAAGAGAAACCTCGCCCCCGAGAGGAAAGAGGCAGTAAAGAAAGAGGTTGATAAGTTGTTAGTTGCTGGAATCGTCAATGAGGCATTCTATCCCGACTGGTTAGCCAATCCAGTGTTGGTTATGAAGCCAGATCAAAGCTGGTGAATGTGCGTGGATTTTACGGATCTTAACAAGGCGTGCCCTAAGGATTCGTATCCACTTCCTAAAATTGATCAGTTAGTTGACTCGACAGTGGGTTTCGATGTCTTTGGTTTTCTAGATGCTTACAGGGGTTATTATCAGATTTTTATGGACCCTCAAGACTCGGAGAAGACCGCCTTCATAACAGAGTTCGATACGTTTTGTTTCGTGACGATGCCATTTGGCCTAAAGAATGCAGGCGCCACTTATCAGAGAGCGGTTAACAAAATTTTCAAGAAACAGATAGGCTATAATATGGAGGTTTATGTTGATCATTTATTAATCAAGAGCAGGTCCATGGGACAGTTTCTTGTTGATGTTAGAGAGGTGTTCGAGGTGCTCCGAGCTGCAAGCATGAAGCTCAATCCAAAGAAATGCACCTTTGGAGTTCGATCTGGGAAATTTCTAGGTTATATGATATCCAGAGATGGAATTCAAGCTAACCCAGACAAAATTGAGGTCCTCAAGAATTTGCCCGCACCTCATAACGTTAAAGAGGTACAACGATTGACAGGTCGAATGGCGGCTCTCAACCGTTTTTTGTTGATATCAACGCAAAGAGCCCTACCCTTTTTTAAGATATTGAAGAAGGCAAGTCCGTTCCAATGGGACGACAAATGTCAGAAAGCATTCGACGATCTGAAGGAGTATTTATCTGATTTACCAACACTGTCTTCACCTCGGGAAGGAGAAAAACTCCTGGTTAACCTAGCTAACTGTGAAGAGGCAGTAAGTGCAGTGTTAGTTCGAGAAGGAGAACATGGGTAGGTTCCAGTGTATTTCGTGAGTAAGGCCCTACATGGAGCTGAGATCAGGTACACACCTGCTGAAAAATTAGTATTGGGTTTGGTTCATGCATCGAGGAAGTTGAAGCCGTATTTTCAAGCACACCCTATTGCTGTAATAACTGACCAACCTCTGAAACAAACTTTAGCCAAGCCCGAGACATCGGGTCGATTAGCTATGTGGGTCATCGAATTAGCTGAATACGACATCGAGTTTTTTCCTCGGACAGCTGTGAAAGGCCAAGCTCTGGCAGAATTCATTGCCGAGGGTTTATCTATCCAGCTAGAGCAAGAGAAGCAGACACCAGAAGAACAATGGACCATCCATGTCGATGATGCGTCCAGTAAAGAGGGGGCAGGAGATGGGTTACTTTTGATCAGTCCAAAGGGAGAGGAATTCCCTTATGCACTTCGATTCGAGTTCAAAGCCACCAACAATGAGGCGGAGTATGAAGCCTTGATAACTGGTCTGAAGTTGGCATCCAAGTTGGGGGTCGAGAATCTCATGGTATATAGCGACTCTCAACTCGTAGTCAATCATATACGGGGTGAATATGAAGCCAAAGAGGAAGCTATGAAAAGCTATTTGATAATGGTTCAAGGGTTGATATCGAAGTTCAAAACGGTTCGCATTGAACAGGTACCGCGGAGCGAAAACAAAGGGGCCGATGCGTTGTCCAAACTCACATCGAATTTCAAATCAAAGACTAAGGTCCTGGTCGAAATGTTGGCAGAGCGAAGCTACAATAAGGTTGATGTGCGACCAGTTACTCAGGGATCGACATGGATGGACCCGATAGCTCTATACATGAAAGATGGAATTTTCCCGTCTGACAAGTGCCAAGCTAGAAAGATTCGACTGCAAGCATCCAGGTATGCATTGTTTGATTACGTTCTTTATCGTAAATTTTTTGTAACCCCATGGATACGATGCGCCTCGAAGGAAGAGGGGGGATATCTGCTCGAGGAAATACATAGGGGGGTTTGTGGCAATCATTGCGGAGCTCGAATGCTGGCGAGAAAATGTACGCTGGCAGGTTATTTTTGGCCGTCCATGCAAAAAGATGCCAATCGATTGGTGATGAGGTGCAGAGCTTGTCAAGTGCATGATGTGGTGACACACCAGCAAGCACAGGAAATGAATGCCATCGAGTCGGTATGGCCGTTCGGTGAGTGGGGAGTTGACATAGTCGGACCATTACCTCGAGCTCCAGGCAATTTCAAATTTGTAGTAGTGGCAGTTGATTATTTCAAGTGGGTCGAGGCCAAAGCTCTTACCGACATCAAGGCTCAGACCATCAAAAAATTTCTAAGGGAAAACATTTTATGCAGGTTTGGGATTCCCAAGTATCTGATATCAGACAATAGGACCCAGTTTCTAGATGAAAGAGTGCAGAGTTGGCTGAAGGAGTATAAGATCGAACATCGAATAACCTCAGTGGCCCGACCTCAATCCAATGGACAAGTCGAACACACAAACAGGCAGATTAAATTTGGTTTGAAGAAGCGGCTAGAGGATGAAGGTCGGGATTGGGCAGCTAAGTTACCTAGCATTCTATGGTCGTATCGAACAACACCCAATTCGGCCACGCAGGAGACTCCCTTTGCCATGGCTTTTGGATGCGAAGCAGTAATACCTGCTGAGATCAGACTTGCATCGCCTCGATTTTTGGCCTATAACGTTGAGACAAACGTCACCGATCTACTTCAAGAGAAAGATAACATTTAAGAGAAAAGAGAAGTTGCGGCACATCGAATGGCTAATTACAAAAGAAAGATCTCACAGTATTACAATGCAAGAGTGAAGTATAAATACTTCCAAGTAGGGGATCTCGTGTTGAGGAAGAATGAAGCCAGGAGGCCGGACCCAATAGGCAAGCTCGAGCCGAATTGGGAAGGTCCATACAAAATCTTGAAAGTGCATCCTAAGGGATCGTATCAGCTGGGAAGGTCGGATGGAAGTACAGTGCCTCGAACTTGGCACGCCACCAACCTCATAAAATATTATGTTTAAACTGTTTGTTCACTTTATGACATTTGCAACTTTACTTTCATAGTTACTTGTAACAGGTCGATGTGACAATTAATTTCGATGTCTTTTATTCAAGTAATTTTCTTTTCTAATTATGCTTAACTTGCAAGCTCATGTAAAAAGAAAAGGAGGCTGGAAGAAAAAAGACCAAAATTCGACTTCAACAACGATACCCCGACGCGATGAAGTTGGAGTAAAATAGTGAATAAAGCCAAGTCAATGACAGTGCTTATCTCACTCCCGACCTGCCAGTAAGCCACGATGCGAGGCAGTCGGCAGATCCCACGATGGATACCCAATTCGACCAGTTCAGAAGCACCATGAAGTGCGACAGTCGAATAGGGAATTTTCAATTCGATCAAGTCAAAAGCCTGACGAGGCGAGACAGTCGACTCGAGCTCCGACCAAATAGTCAAGTCAAGCCGATAAGGCAGTACAATGCTTGGTCGACTCACATCCATGTGTATCATGAGTCATGTACTCATAATACACTTCGAGGGGCCACAGGGGAATGAAGTCCAAAGGACTACACCCCACAAGGCAACGTTTGCAAGGGAATTAAGTCAAAAAAGGCTACACCCTAGACAAATAATCAACAACGAGAAAGACATTCAATGGAAAAGCATATATTGAAATTTAAAAAATAAAAATGGAAAATTGAATAGTTTCAGAGATCGAATCACTGATTCGACTCGACAAAGATCACATTGAGACAAATAAAAGTTATACAACCAGATCGAATCGGAAGGTTCAATAAAAGATCAATAAAAGTTGTTACAACCAGATCGAATCAAACTGTTTAAAAACGATAACAAGAAAAACAGCGTCAGGCAGCAGGTTGGTTTGAAGTAGAGGCATCGGGCTCGATTGGATCATACGACTCGAGGTTCTCCTCTCCATCCCCCTCCAGGGCAGGGGTCACATACTTGTTGTATAAAGACACACCAGCCTTGAATTCTGTGAAATATCGACCATATCGGGGGATGGCCTCCGGATCGTACAAGTGTGCCTTCTCGATGCTCGAAACTTCAAATTCGGGGAGGACCATCTTGACCTGATCCAGTGCATTCGAGAATCCCCCCTTCATAGCCTTGACTCATCGCCAGCGCGAGTCATTCTCGAGCTCTGTAGGCCGGGAAGTCCTTTTAGCCGCCTCGGACGAGTTGTAAAGTCATCCGACCTCAAGTTGAAGGTCGTCTCGAACCTTGAGGGATTTCACCAGTTCTGCTCTCACTTCATCGAGGTCAGACTTCACCTTAGCGAGCCCGGATAAAGCTTTGCACGCTATAGACAACTCGTCCTGAGCAGTGGCCAGGTCAGATTCCAGTCTGAGGCGTCGACCATCCATCTTTTTAACTGCTTCCTTCTACTTTTCGATCTCCGAGTTCAACCGGTCGATCTTCTCCCTTTGTTCCTCCAAGGCCACCGATAGGGACTCAATTCTAGTCATAGCCACTTTGGCTGCTAGCCGAGCCTGCAAAAGAGAGTACTGTCAACCACAAAAATAGACAAAAGTATTAAAGCTAAGGGAAGTAAAATAAAGGCATACAGCTCGGTTGCTTTTCATGAAGAAGTCATGCAGCTCTTCCGGAGACATGGCTTCTATCTCTGTAACGCTCAGTGAAGGGATCGGGTCGGTAGCATTCGAACTAGGAGGAGCGAGGTTACGAGTCTCCTTCCCGACTACATGCCTTACCTCGGTTGTCTTTTGGCATTTTCTCGGGACGAGATCTCCCTCAGCCTGTTCAGTCACCCGAGCCTCATCAGGTTGATCTCTCAATATGTCAGATGTCGACACTGGAGTAGCAGATCGAGCCGGGGTCCTTTGACCCCCAGAGACTATTGAGCCGGACACAGGTTTCTTCGATCTGATACCATCTAGTTCTTGAATCTTTTTAGGGTCGACCTTTTTTGGGTCAGGCACTTTGCCCAATGCCTCCAGCTTTGAAAAGAATTCCACTGCAAATGCAAACACAGAAAGATCGACATCAATACTGTTTGTCAAAGCAGTAAATATAAAAAAGAAAAATACTAAAGTGTAGCGAAATGGCAGAGTGAATAAATATCCTACACAAAACTCGAACGTCTTCGTCGAGTTCCAGAGAAGCACCCGGACCCGCCGTCTCGATGTCAGCGAATGGGTACAATGAATGCAGATTCTGAGTTGCGACATCGGGGACCACTCTCTCGAGAATCCTACATTCAGCGGGGGATCAGAGTCCAGTCTGGCATGACATTTCATAGTGTCCCGGATTTATCTAATGCGAATAAACAAGTAATAAATATTTATAAACCGGTTAACCTCAATTATAAGGATCGTAGTATGGAGGCTATGCCGGTCGATCTTCTGAGGGAACTAGGCGAATGTTAACCCTAGATTTTGTTTTTAACTAACTATTGTCACGATTACTAACCTAACGAATAACTAACTAAACAAATATGCAGAAAATAACTAGACAGAGGAGATTAATCCAATGCTAGGAGAGATTGAAAGCGATAAAAATAAACTAAAAGTGCAGGAAAATAAATTAACTAATCTAAACTAAGCTATGAGGATTGTAAATCAAGTTTATAAAAGACAAACCAGGATTGATCCACCTATCAACATGCATTGATCTACTATCTCGATTTTACGTGGTATTTACTTAGGTTGTGATTCACCTTACCTAAACATGAAAACCTAATTCCTTGGGCAATCCATCTATTAACCTAGTATCTTCCAATACTAAATTAACACGTTAAAAAGATCAAAGGTGTCAACTTTTACGTTAGCGATCTAGTTTTTAGACTTACTAACTTCCGTTAATGTAAATCTAATGAACTATTCTTGTCTATGGTGATCTATGCTATTCAAGATTTCCATCAAACAATAACATATCAAGCATACAACATATCTTCCAATATAATTGCGTTAAAACAAGAATATGCATAGATAAGAAACAACCGTAGTAAATACTCACAGTAAAAGTCGAAATAAATAGATCAATTCAATGTTGATGGCTTCACAATTCGTTTGAAGGAGGTTCTAGCCTCTCGAGCATCCTCAACAACCCGAAAAGCGAGAAAAATAACATAAAACTAGCCTACTTTGATCGAATTTAAAGTTGCATAAAATCGAAATAAAAAGTGTAAAATCGCGACCAAAGCCGCCTAGAAATTTAGGGTTCAAGTCCGTATTATGGATGTGAAACACGCCGCTATTTATAGAAATCGAGAGCGGTGGCGATGAAGTCGACAATCCGGACGCTCGTCCACTCTTCCGACGCCCGTCCATAATGCTTGGGCGCCAAGTGACCGCTCGTCCATCAAGCGTCCTCAAGACTACGTATTGAAATCGACCCTCCGAACGCTCGTTTGATTTTGTGAACGCCCGTTCGAGTTGAGTCTAATGCGATTTTCACATGTTTATCTCTTTTTCTCTTCCACTTGATCATTATCTCTTTCTTTAAAACACTTAGCTCGAATTTTAATCCTTTTGATCATCATTTGAGCACAATAATCATACCTATAACACATGGAAAACATCGCAAACTGTAATAATATTCAAATAATCATAATTTAACCATGAAATCACATAAATATATTGATATTGCGATTAAGCCGTCAAAAATACCGTTTGCTCAATATTTTAATATAAAGACCATTTATTATGCAAATTATACAATATAGAGGGAAAAACATCGTAAAATATATCCTTATAATTCATAGATTTTCACCCTTAACAACTCCCCACACTTAGCTTTTGCTCGTCCTTAACAAAACAAAACGAAAAAATTAGGCTCGAGAAAGAAACACGGGCATCTAAATGGATATAATGTACATTCAATAACTTAGAGGTTCACCGGTGTGTGGTGTGCAGAGCCATAGAAAACTTCCACTAAATCCAAACTTGAAAAAAACTCAAAGTAAAACTAGCTAATACCCCCTCGTAGACTAGTAATAAGTGACACTCATAAGGTGTACCCTACAAACGTGACATATCCCGAAAAGAATGATTGAATGAATCTAGGGCCTTTCTGAAATACTCAGAGGATAATCCCTACATCATATCTTTCAGTTTATACTGGGGATAAGATAGACGATAACTTAGTCTCATTCATTTCATAACATATCTTAAGTTGGTTGAATTCATTCACTTTAATTTTTTTTTTTTGAACACACATTAGAAGAAGCTATTGCCCTCATAGCAGAATAGGACATTTCGAGATAATCCCCTACCGTACTCAAATCATAAGGCAACTTTTTCTAACTGTCGTGAGCTCTTAGTCATCATGGTGGAATAGGACATACGTGGTATACCCTACCTCACTCAAATCATCGACTAGCTTTCGACACACCCAATTAATTCACTATTAATTCAACTTTTCATTTGACATTAGTTACGTGTTACTTATCACATTCAAACCTTCAGATATTCACAGTATAACATACTCGGACTCGAATACAAACTATCATAAATCTCAAGATATATACGTAGCACTAAGTACATGACTTATAAGAAAATAAAAATCACTAATCCAAAAACGGGGTATAACTTTATAAAATAGCTCATCGTCACTATGGCTCGTGAAAAGTAGTGTCAGGTGAAACAACTAACTTACCAAACATATGAAATATCGCATAGATGATTATAAAAATAAATATAACGAACTTCAATTTGAATTGCCTACTCGGGACCAAACAAAGACAAAAGTGTCGGAAAGTTTTGAAAAATTACACTCATTTTGCATAATAAAACATTCTAACAAACTTATATGCATAGGTACAAATCGAACTATCCCGTCCCCACACTTAAAAATTCAACATGCCCTCATGTTGTCCAGAAATTTAAAAAGAGAAGAAACTTAGCTGAAGTCGCGGAGAAAACCGAGCCGTTGGTCAGGCTGGAGCATGAAAAGGCCAACGCTCGCAAAAAGCACGAAAAAATGTCCCAAAACTAACTCAATCGGATCTCGACAAAAACTAGTGCTGTAAAATTCGAGAAACAGAAAACTCGGGGGAAAACGGGGTATAATACGGCAGTAGAGATAATAAATCAAAACGGAATAAAAAGAAAAGATCACCGATAAATATGCCAATACAAGTCAAAGAACGAGAAACCAGAAAGTCGAAAAATGTGTAGGTACAGCCAAATCGAATGAAATGTATCAAAAAGTGCAATAACGACCAGAAAAATAGATACATAAAAATAATAACTCAAGGCACCCCCGGAGTCGGAGTATCATCAGCCGGAGAAGGATCTGAAGAAGGGACAAGCACCGTAGATGCGATGCATGCGAGTCGGTCGTTGTAACAGAGGAGCGATGGGCGGCCCACCTCTCTATCGGTAGGAACTCTCGCGATCCTCGAGATCCACTGAGTCTCCTCATCATCCGACTCGGCTTCTCCTCCATCTTGACCACCTCAGCTATCACCCGCTCTATCTGCTCGGAGAAGACATAATCCATATTACTCGCATTGAATACCCGCCGATCTCTCGGTTGCCGTCCATCAACTATACATTCCAAGACCGAAAAGATATTATCTTGGCCATCCCGAATATCACTCGACATTGCCCTCAAACTATGAGCCATACTATGCCGAGTAATCTCGGAAGAAGATAATCCAGAAAAGAATCTGGCTCGAGGCGGTGTCGAGGTGGAACCAGGCTCGAAACGGAGCATGACTTTCTCTATGAATAGGGGTAGTTCTTCGTCTTGTGGTCCGATGTATACTCAAAGAACCCCAAATCCGCACACAAGCGATGTATCAAATGAGGCACTATCAAACTCCGGGTAGATACCTTCTGGTTTGCCAAAATGTCATCAAACAAAGCTTGCCCGACATCAACATTCAACCCGAAAACCAATGCATACAACATCCCAAGATCAACGATATAGAAATGTGTGAGATTATTCTTAGAATCAACCGACTCTTGATAAATCGACAAAGAGACCCTCCAATCCTCAGTCAAGTCGTGGTGATTAACTCCTTCCTATCACCATTCGGTCTCAACACCCATGCCACATCCGGACAAACTTTCAATCGCAGCTCCTCCATCGGATCCTGACCCTCCTCATTTTGCCGTCTAGCGATCTCCTCCTTGTAATCCAAGCCGCTAAATGCCGGCAACTTATATTTCCGGTTGATCACCTTGGCGGAAAAAGGAACTTTGACACCTCGAACCATCACAAAACCGCCATCCAAATCCGTCTCAGAACAATTCGCATAGAACTCTCGCACAATAGAATCATTGACCAGGGTAGGAGGAATTTTCAGTAGCTCATCCCATTTTCGAGCCTTTAACATCTTCACGGCGGGGGATCAACTTGTTGTGTCTTGACCTCTCACAAAAGATCATACTCCTAGTCACATAATCCTTAGTGTATGCACTATGAGCTCGTGGATTCTACGAATCGACGGGGCATAGCAAGAGGGGCAACATTCTTAGCTTTCTTCTTGGGGGTGCATGTGCTTCGGCTTCGGTTTGACCTCCTCCCCAACGACATCCTCGGTACCAACCTCACTCTGAAGATTCACCACCCGAGTACCTCGAGACATCCTACTCAGGGGGACAACATCATCATCCTCAGTATCAGAATTGGAGGAAGAATCATCCCGTAAATTGGTTCTAGCTTGTTGAGATGTTCTAGGCGGTTGATCTCGAAAGACTACGCCTCTGTTAGGGTCCAATTCGGATGGATCAAACTCAGGACGTTGCCGTTTACCTTTCTCCCGGGCCAACCCTTTACCATAATATTTCACAATCTCCTTCTTACGCACCATTGTCAACCTTATAACTAAACTAAACCATTCACACAAATGGTTACCCGTTTATCGTCCAAATCGGGATTTCAAACAAAGCATACCACCAACAACCACCACAAACGCACCACATCATCATCACAACCAGAATTCGGGGAAGAAAAGGGCAACAAACAGAAAATAGAACAGTATGAGTGCATATTCAAGAAAATGAGTCGAGCCGAAGATCGAACTCACAAAAACTTGAATGGAAACGAGAAAAGTTGCTATAGACTTACCCAACGCTATGAGAGGATGATGATTGAACAGATTAGAAGCCCAGAAACACCAAGATTGGCCACCAAAATGCCAACTTTTGTCAAAATGGCCGCACTGAATAAACTTTGATTCTTCAAATCTCGTTGATTGTTGGAGGAAATGGACTGGATAAATGAAAAGAGGGTGCAAAGACCGTTCTTTTGCAACAAGAATCGCCAAATTTGGTTCAGAAACGAAGATCTTAGGTTTGGAGAAGGGGGAAAGTCGGTTTCACTTTTGAAAATCGTAGGGAAATGAGGGTTCACGCCTAGAACAGTATATATAGGCTCGAGTGGGCCGCCGTCCATCCTACGGACGGGCGTTCACTAGTAATCAAGATGAACCGGACGGGCGTCCATAAATTCGACGCGCCGTCCATGGGGCATTTTGAATACAGATATAGGAACTTTTGTAGACGGGCGTCAACTATATTGACTAACGCGTCCATAAAAGCGATAGTCCGGACGGGCGTTCATATTCATGAACGGGCGTCCATCGAAAAAAAATGCAAAATTGTCTTTTTTTTTTATATAAAAATTATCATAAAAAACAACTAAATGCGAAACTTTTATTATCGATAATCTCAAATTTAAAAGTACAATACGGAAACGCAACGAACTTAAAAGAACTTGAAGAGAAAACAAACACAAACAAAGCAATGGGTTGCCTCCCACCTAGCGCTTCCGTTTTACGTCGGGGCTCGACGAAAGCAAAACTAACTAAGAAATCACTAATATCGCGTGAGATCTCGTCCCAATCCACTAAACGAATGAGGCGCCGAAGCATGTCGATAGCCGGAGGAAAGTCGTACTCATCCTGCGCAAACACCAATCTTCACCACTACCTCAACACCTCTCGAAATGCTCACCACAAGACACTAGTGCCAAATCCGTCAGCATAGGATCATTGAGGATCGTGTAAGGACATCCTATTGCCTCCTGCAACTCCTCAGTCGTGAAATCGCCGCCTCCCGAACAAGGTGGAACTATGATAACGTACGTGATGGTCTTAACCTGAGTGCTAATGTCAAAATCTACATGAAGAACTATAGTGCCTCCCGGTCCATCATCTACTGTGATCAGCGGGATCCGACTAATGAGGGGGAACTCCTCAGGAAGAACTCCGTAATCCATATCTAAAAGCACACTAACTGACATACATAAATAGAAAAACTTAGTCAGCTAAAACTTAATCAAACTAAAATCGAAATAAATAAAACACTAATAGCGTGAATGAACCTAGCTAATATAATAAGGGATATCTGTGATGCCTCCTAGTAGCGCTTTTTAGTTAATGTCGTTAGCTCGACACGCTTTAAGCTCGGCTGGATCAGGCCATTTGACTTTTCTACCACCCACTACCTGCGTGTAAGCTCGATCGGTGAGCAGTGTGGCTGCGAAAACGACATCTCACACATGGGGGAAAATTTTTAATAGCCCTCCACATACGTTTGAACCTTCCCATGGGTGACCTCTTCATTCTCTCGAGCCCTCGATGGCGCTTGGGTGTCGCTCCCTTTCAAACTCTTCCATATCAAGACTACCTGCTAGAACTTCTTGGAAGGATCACTACCGTCATCCTCGGGAGAACAAGTCGGGTGATAACTCGTTAAATTCTTCGACTCGAGTAACACCACATCCGAGAATATCGAGGAATTTAACAATCAAAGGTTTCTCTCTGTTTCACCGATATAGTGTTTGCACCTTTGACCGTTGACTCAAACGGGTCACCACTATAACCACGAAGTTCTAGAACGCCTCAGGAATGATTTGGAGAATCTCGAAGGTCCGACCAACGTGTCCTCAACTTTCCAGAAACAAATGTAACCTAGAATTGTAGAGGAGAACTTGTTCGCCGACTCACGATTCTCGCTTAATTTTCGCATCATGGAGTAGTTTCATCTTATCTTTGCTTGATCCTGGCACTTTCATATGCCTCAAGTCCGAACTCGTCCGGCTCGTATGTAATCGCTGCAATCGATCTGCCCCACAAGTTTGGGAATCAAAGTTTAAAAACTTTGTGGCCCAATAAGCTCTATGCTCTAGCTCGACAGGCAAATGACATGGTTTCCGTAGACCATTTGATATGGAGATGTACCCATAGGAGTTTTATAGGCGGTCCTATAAGCCCATAATACATCATCCAACTTCAGACTCCAGTCCTTGCGATGACTATTCACAATTTTCTCTAGGATCTTTTTAATGCTTTGGTTGCTACGTTCAACCTGACCACTAGTCATCGGATGATATGGTGTGCCTATCTTATGGCGAACACCATACTTTTCTAGAACTTTTTCTAGAGTTCGATTGCAAAAATGCGTCCCTTCGTCACTAATCAAGGCTCTCGGACAACCAAATCTCACAAAAATGTTCTTCTTAAGGAACTTCATGACCGTTTTATGATCATTGTGAGGAGTGGCTACTGCTTCCACCCATTTCAAACATAATCTACACAGACTAAGATGTATTTGTTACCGCACGATGATGGGAATGGTCCTATAAAATCGATGCCCCATACATCAAAGACTTCGCACTCTAAGATGGGTTTCAAGGGCATGTCAAAACGCTTTGTCGAGTTCGGTTCTTTGACATCTATCGCAAGCTTTTGCTGAAAGCTTCAGTATCCTTAAAGATCGTAGGCCAATAGAACCCGGACTAGAAGATTTTAGCAACGGTTTTCCAGGGACCAAAGTGACCACCAATGGGTCCACTATGGCATTGCTCGATAATCTCACGTTGCTCGGATTCGAGAACGCATCTCCTAAGCAAACCATCTTTGCGGATCTTAAATGTATAAGGTTCATCCCAAACGAAATATTTCATATCGAGAAGAACTTCTTCTTCTCTTGATAAGACATTTCGAGATCAAGGTAACGGGCATGAAGGTAGTTCACAATGGAAGAGTACCATGGAACATCAGGAGGACGACCGTCTATCAACATAATGTTTTCTAGAGGAAAGTAAAGATCTATATCATCCGGATCACCCTTTTCCTCACTTAACATCCTAGAAACATGATCCGCCACTACGTTCACTACTAGAAAACTGTCATCTAATGAGGAGAATTTAATGAGGAGATGAAATTTCGTCATGAAATGGTAGTTTTAATGAGGAGACAGAAATTATTTTGCTAATTGAGGACCAAGTTCAAAGTCTCCTCATTATCGATCATATTTCTCCTCATTAGTTGTACGATAAAAAATTTCTCCTCATTGTATGTGTACCTTTTTTATTTAGGTGTATATAAATATATATATATATATATATATATATATATATATATATATATTGAAATCCCAACTAAATTTTTGCCGGGAAAAATTCCCACCAAGTTAGAAAATAATATGAATTTCATTTAAATTTGAAAAAAAAATGTCATGTGTTGTTATGTTTTTCAATTAATGACATCACACTATGAACGTAAAAGAAATGTGATTTGCACCGTTGATCATGTTAGATTTACATTTCATAAATTTACACATATTATTATCAACGGTATAGATTATCGTTATGTCACTCGTTGTGGCACATCCGTTGTGATGTATCAGCACTCATGGTACAATAAAGCTCCTGAAAAATATTACGGATAAAAAGAACTTCCTATTTTACAAAAGCAGAAAGTGGTGGGCTGTCTTCTTCATCATAGCGCTCTTCATCGCCGCTTCGCTGCTCGCTCTTCATCGCCGCCGCTGCTCGCTCTCTAGGGCTAGCTATTTCCAGAGGTATATTTTTTTTCTCACTCGTTTCTTTTCTCTTCTCTTCTTCTCACTCTCTATGTGCTTCGACTGAATCAAGAGGTGAGGAATTTGTGTGGGGTGAATTCATGGCTGTAGGCTACAAAGTAGGATTGTCGGCTGAGTTAGGAGGTGAGGGAGGAGTGGGTGGGGGTAGAGGGTGGACCGATGGATTTTTGGGGGTGGCTGTGGTGGTCGATTGGTGGGAAAGGGGCAGGGGTAAAATTGGAAGTGGGTTTAGCGGGAATGGGTGTAGAGGGGTAGCAAAACGGGAATGGCCATTTCTATAAGCAACACAAGAAGCAGGTTTCAGGTTCTTTAATGCTGCTGTTTTTCACCCAATCTAATTCTTCTAGTTGCTTTATGTGATTCATAATTGTTTGAATTGGATTAATTGTTGTTTATATTTGGGTTAGTATACTTACTGTGGTTCTATTAATTTTTGTTACTCCTGGGGATGAACTGAGGAAGTATGATTGCAGATGGTGTCGATTTCTGCAAAACAACATTTATAGTAGATACATTTATCATGCTAAAAGGTGCTTTAAGTGCTTTGCTACAGCATTCCATATGGTGATTTTTTTTAGTAAATGTGGAAATATAATGGTTAGTTATTGTTTTTGATTCAGTCATTTTTTTTTTCTATTTAAACTTCATATTTTGTTAAAATTGGAGCATTTTGCTCAAGATGGCGCCGGCAACCTTTTCTGTATGAATTAACTTTCTGACTTGAGCTTTTGCATATTTACTTGAGTATTGTGGTCTCTGTGTGTGTGTGTTTTTCTTTTTTTTTTTTTTTTTTCTGCACTGAGGATCTTCATATACTCTGCCTTTTTAGCATTTTTTTCACAAATCTTTACTGTCTCTGTTTTCAAGTTAATTTCTTAGCTGGGCCAAGAGCTTTTTATGAATTATTAATTGCTTAGTAGAGTTGGTGAGCTACCCAAAAGGAAAGTTGAAAAGGGCTAGTGTTCTTTTTTTCCTTTTCTTTTTTTTTTGGCTTTTGGCTGCACAATTAGAAAGGGAGATCACTAAGAGTCTATATTGCATCGGACCGTGAAGTTTCACCACGGTCCGAATGATGCAATATAGATAGACTCTTCATACAAGAATTTTGACCTAACTTGTATGGCTTTTTTAGGTGCCCTACAGATTAAATGAGGGTTAGGTTGGTGTGTAGGGTAGGTTACAATTGGCATCCTCAAATTAATAAGTTGTAACTGAACCGAGGACTGAGTTATTATCCAAATTGAAAACCATTTTGTGGGTTTTTTTGTTTCAGTGTTTTATTTATTCATTTTGGCTACTTTACTACAAATCTTGAAGGCTGATACTTTTTTGGAAATAGCAGATTGGTCCTTATGGAAGACTTGTGACAAGAATGGATCCTCAAACTTTCATAAGATTGTCTATAGGTTCATTGGGATTGTCATGGAACACCTGCTGCATCATACCTTTGCACCTGCTGCATTTGATCAAGCATATAACCTGCTGTGTATTGATTCAGTTGCCTTGCACATCAGCTGTATTGCCTTGACTTTGCCTGCTGAATCCGTGTGTTACATTTGTTGCATTGTGCACCAGCAAACTGTCATATCTTGGCTTTATTTGCTTGTGACCGGTCCTCATTATATACACTGCTGCTTTGCACCATTTGCATCTGATATCCTGCTGAATCTGTGTGGTATTGAAGCTGTTGATCCTGCTCCTTTTTATTTTTCCTGCTGCTTTGTTTTGCTGAACCTGTTCCTCATCTTCCTGCTGTGTACCTGCTGAGTTAAAGCTTAAAAACTGTTGTGCATTTGCTGTGTCTCAAGTCCTTTTTATTGTTGTACTGTAAAATCGCACTTGTTGAACATTGCTTTGTAATAAGCCTGCTGTTAGGACTTGCTTGTTGATCTGTTGATCTCTCTTGTCCTCAGTTTGGATCAACAGTTTTGATAGGCTTAATCCTTGATTTTGACTATCCCTACTGAGAATCAGTTGAGGGATCAGTTTAGGCCTGATCAACTCTTTTGTTGTAACTCTCTGTGTCTAGCATCTTGCTTTTTTTTTTTAACTAAGACTGTCATTGAATTATTCTGCAATCAAATTTTTTAGTACTCTTGTTAAACAATCTTTTCTGTTTGAATAAGCTTTTTGCTTGAACAGCACTTGCATCTGCATTGTGAACCATTATATCATATAGTGTTACTTGTGACCTGCTTTGCAGCTTTTTAATAACCTGTACTGCAAATTTACTGAGTAATACTTATTGATTTGTATTACTTTTTGACCTGGGCTTGAACAGTGCTATCACCTTTTGGTATATCAAACTTGTGTTTCATCAATATATCATCTTCCTAATAAGTAGCTTTCTCTTAGTGATGTGTTATGACCAATCATTAACTAATGTTCCTGTAAATTGGTATATTTGTGTGAACAGATGAATTTGATGAATGCCAAAAGTCAGAAAAGCATCATCCGGAAGCCAGTTTCTTTCATAGCACCTGGTCAGTTGGCAAAGGAACGTGGGTATGCACAAAATACCTCGAATGCTGCATATGGAAGTAAAAGGATAGAAGTTCGGGAGCAAAATAAAGATGACGTTTGCAACCATGGAATGACCGGAAATTTATGTAAGTAGACATTGGAATTTATGTAAATTTGGAAGCATATATCCGGGAGCAAAAGAAAGATGACGTTTGCAACCATGGATGACGTTTATGTAAATTTATGTAAGTAGACATTGGAATTTATTATGCATTGATATTACTCCAACATGTATTTTTTTTCCTTTCTACAGGTGAAAATCCTGTTCATAATCTTTTTGTCCATTTTGGTGATGATAAATGGGAAGAAAGAAACATCACAGAAGATTGCTCTTTTTGGATGTGTTAAGCATATGCAACAGGTTTATCGACATTTATTCTGTGGGTATCAAAATTACGGACGTTGAAGGCAAGCCTTTGAGAAATGACAAAGATTTGTTGGGTTTGCTTAAAGAACAAAAAAATGTGAAGAACATATCAATTTATTTGGATAAGGATACCACTATGAAACCATTGAACTTCAAGTTGCCTGAAGGTAATACATCATTTGGTAGACTTGAATTGGAGTTCTTTATTTTGACTTTTGTATAGTTGTCTTTATCACTAATTTATTTATTGTTGTGCCTTTGTAGTTTCTATCCCAAGAGCATCACAAATGGGAGATGTGTTGACAGACGATAGTGATGATAGTGCAATGAATTATCACAATACTAAAAGAACTGGTGAAGGTATGTTGTATTGTGAATTTGTAGTTGTGTTTGAATTGAAACTTGGTTATAATCTTTGGGTATTCAAATTATTGCTCAGATTCAACAGACACAAAAGTGAGAAAAGTTAGAGGATCAAACAAGAACAAAAAGGTTGTTTCTCTAAAGCAGGGATAAAAACTTGAGATCCAATTTTTCAACAATCGTGCTGTCGGACCAAATCACCAATATTGGTCCAGACACTTGGGAAAAATTGTGCGGAACAAGTATGCATGTCCTATACGAGTGCTTACTTGGAAGGAGATAACTGAAAGTGATAAGCAACTCAAGTGGGATATGGCAAAGGTATGGAAATTCACCGAATTTGAGTTTCAAATGAAATTATGAATTTCATATCTTTGAAAATAAAGGCTTGCAACTACATGTAACTACAATGTCACAAGAGTAGATTTATATGTGAAAGACACGCAAGGTTCTTGATGGTTTTGTTATATTCAACAATAATTTTTTGATCAATTGTAGGAAAAGTTTTCCAATCCTAGTATGGAACTATATCGCAAGGATACTTTGGAACACATGGACACTTTGTGGACGTCATGGAGGTCAACCTTGAATGTGAATTACGTGAAACCTTGTGAAACTAAAGCACTTGCATTGAAAAATGTTCCTCCTGGGATGGATGCTAAAGATTGGGAGTGGCTTGTTACTGGAGAAGTTCTTAAGTGATAAGTTTCAGGTATGCTATGATTAGTCAAAATTCAAACAAAAAATTATACATTCTTTTGTTAAAGAGCACTTACTGATTAAGATTTTGATGTATGTTTCTTGGTAATATAGGATACTAGTTCTCGAAATTCTAATAATCGGGCTAAAGGAGTGATGCCTCATCGATCCGGAAGCCAACCGCATAGACAAATCATATATGAGATGGTAGTATTGTTAGATCCTAGATTTCTTCACACGTATTATGTTGCTTTATTGATACTTAGTTCCACTTTTCATTTGTAATTCTTTTAGGGTGGTAAGAAAGATACACCAACCGACATTGCAGAAATCTTTTTTGCGACTAGACAGAAAAAGGGAAAGCTTGTTAAACCAAGAGATGAAGAAAAATATGTAAGTATCACTACTTAAAGTTTTTTCATAAATTTCTTATTTGTCATCTTTTAGTAAAATAGTTGACATATGGATCTTATGTTTTATAGAATGAAATTGTCAAGGCTGTTCAAGGCAATGAATCACTCTCACCTATTGCATTTGTCGACACTTGCTTTGGCCCACAAAACCGTAGCAAAGTCTTTGGTTTCGGGGGTGGGATGAAAAGGAAGTATTTTAACGATCCCCGGACAGCACAAATTGAACAACTTCAGGCAAAGCTACATGAGAAAGAAGAAGAAAGCAAAGATCTTAGGAAACGTGTTGAGGGAATTGAAAGTATGTTGACCCGGATGGTGAATGGAATCCAACCAGCTTCAAGTGACCAACCATTGTGTGGCAATGACCTCAATTAGCTCTTACTCAGGTATGCATTATTTTTTTACAGTGTGTTATGTTCACTTATGAAAATGAACAAAATCCGTGTAACTTGAGTATATTGGCATTGCTAATCACCTTCTCCAAATTGTCTACACTATGTTGTTTTGTGCTTTTGTTATTTGTATATATTTTTTGAAGCAGAAGTGATACAAGAAAAAGTTATATTAGTTTTAGGTTGATGTGCTCACTCTGCCTTATTTCGCATTTCAACTTTTAACTTAGGTGGATTAGGTGTCTATTTTCTTGACCAAAACGTGTTGATTCCTGAGCTGCTAGTCGATGTAGTTTAAGTACTTTCTTAGTAACTTGGATATATTTAATGTGTCCCTACGGGTGCTTATTGTCTATATATTGTGGCTTTGGGAAATAAGGAGGTCTTTGATATATATGTTGTTATGAAAATGATTTTCTTTTATGTGTGGTGGACTTGGTCTATATTTGAATTCATGGAGGTTGCATTATGGTTTGGGAAGTTCAGGATGAAAAAGTGATGGTTTGTCGATAAATGTGTTCTTTATTTATTATTCCTATTTTTATGCCGGTTTTGCAGGGCTTTGAGGCTTTTTGAACAGATGAAAAGGATTGCTATCGTATCATATCCTAGGATGTTGTAGTACGTAAGAATATTTTGGAAGGTGTTTTGTAGTAACGACTAAAGAATTGTGTTTCTTATGGGGATGTGATATTAGAAAATCCTTTTTATATACATATGTATGTAACTTATCTTTTGGAAATAATCTATCGTTGTATATATTGTTGTGGAGCAACAATGAGGAGATGTATCATTTACATTTCACGATTTATATTGTTGTATATATTGTTGTGTAACTTATAATGAGGAGATGTATCATTTACATTTCACGATTTAATGAGGAGCAAACGGCCTTTTAATGAGGAGTTGTGTTATATTGATTTTTTTTTCAATGAGGAGTAAATAGCTTTTTAATGAGGAGATTAGCCGTCATTAACAATATTTTTAATGAGGAAAAAATATTCTCATTAAATGTATGCCTTAATTAATGAGAAGATCCATTTCTCCTCATTATATGTCATTAGCGGCGGAAGCAGCAATGAGGATTGAGTTCTCCTCATTAAAAGCTTTTAATGAGGAGAAATGGACAATTTATGAGGAGATTTCTCCCCATTAAAGACCGAAATTCTAGTAGTGGTTCTCACTGCCCTTTTTGTCCTTAATTTGAACGTCAAACTCTTGTAGGGTCAGTATCCAACGCAGTAGGCGCGGTTTAGCATCCTTTTTAGTCATCAGATACCGCAGCAAGCGGCGTGATCGATCCACGACCACTTGAGCACTGGCAAGTAACTACGGAACTTGTCCATAGCAAACACTACGGCCAATAATTCCTTTTCGGTAGTCGTATAGTTAACTTGCGAAGGATTCAACGTGTGGTGGCGTAATAGATAGTGGAACTTTCCTTCGATCGCCGTTCTGTCCTAAGACCGCACCAAGCGCATAGTTGGATGCATCGCACATAAGCTCAAAGGGCAAGTTCCAGTCTGGCGATATAAGGATTGGAGCGGATATTAACCGATTCTTGAGCTCCTTAAACGCGTGCTTGCAGTTGTCATCGAAATTGAACTCAACGTCTTCCTTTAGTAAGGTAGACATGGGCTTGGCGATCTTTGAAAAATCCTGGATGAACCTCCTATAAACCGACATGTCCGAGGAACCTCCGACTTCGTACATTCTTAGGATAACTCATCTTCTCAATAGCTTCAACCTTGGCCTATCTACTTATACCTTTGGCGGACACTTTGTGGCCAAGAACTATCCTAATCGACCATAAAATGGCACTTTTCCCAATTGAGTACTAAGTTCTTTTCCACACATCTAGATAACACCTGATCAAGATTATTGAGGCAGTCATCGAAGGATTGACCGAAGACCGAAAAATCGTCCATAAAAATCTCCATGCACTTTTCAACTAGCCCGTCAAAGATTGCCATCATACACCTTTGAAAGGTGGTGGGGCATTACTGAGGTTAAACGGCATCCGCTGTGGCGAATGTACCATACGGGCGGTGAAAGTGGTCTTCTCTTGGTCAACGGATCGATGGGTATGCGGAAATATCACGAATATCCATCCAGAAACAATAGAATCGTGCCCGCCAGGCGCTCAAGCATCTAGTCAATGAATGGAAGGGAAAGTGGTCCTTCGTGGTTACTTCATTGAGTTTTCTATAATCAATGCATACCCTATAACCAAAGGACCGATCTCGAGCTATTTCTTCTCCTTTTTCATTCTTCTCAATTGTAATTCCACCCTTCTTGGGAACTACTTGAGTCGGGAAACCCATTCACTATCGGTATAGCATAAATGATACCCATATCCGAAAGCTTAATGATCTCCTTCTTGACTACCTCTTGCATGTGAGGTTGAGCCTTCTTTTGGGGCTGTCTTACACATTTGGCTCCTCACTAGTCTTTATCTTGTGCATCTGAGATGTCCAGGAGATATTCCTTTGATATCTCCCACTTGCCAACCAAAGGCTTTCATTTTTACGCAAGACGTTTAACAATTTAAGCTCTTCTATTCGAGATAGCTTGGCGAGAGATGATCAAAGGAAGCTTGTCACCCTCTCTTAAAAACACATACTTAAGATGTTTAGGCAACGGCTTGATGCCAAATCTACGGGAGGATCCTCTGGACTTGATTTAAGATCGCCACTCTTCAACTCAACATCGGCCGAGCTTACTTAGTGGTCCTACTCGCCAAGGCTTCTTCTCTTAGCTCATCCTCAAAATCAGGCGCTAATTGGTCTATTGACCACACCATGACTATTCAAACTTATCAATTAGTCGCTCATATTCTTGATTCTACAGCCATGACTTGCTTATCCATGAAGTCATCGAAATCATCAGAAGTCTCCTCAACGGAAAAGCCGGTTGGAGCTCCAGAAGGTACATTGATAGATTTTGAAACACTATAGCTCACCTCCTGGTCACCAACTCGAATGGTCACATGCCCACCATCACAATCGATGAGGCTCTAGGCGTAGATAGAAAAGGCCTTCCAAGAATTAAAGGGACATTTTCACTTTTCTCAATATCTAAGACGTGCACCAAGCTGGAAAGGTAAACCTATCTATTTGAACTAATACGTCCTTTAAGATCCTGAAGCTTTCTTAGAAGATCTATCGTGACGCAAATTCATGGTCGTGGGTTCTAGAAGACTTTGTAAACCAAATGCTTGCACCTGAGACAATGGCATCAAGGCGATAGATGCACCCAGTCACATAAGGAATTTGGGAAGACTAGGCCTCCCATTTGCAATGTGAGCACAAATTTGCTGAGTCACTCCTCTTGATTGGTAAGTCTTGATAATTGACCATAGAACACTCCTTACCAACCTGCTTGATCCATTTACGCTAACTTCTTCTTGGAAGATACAACATCCTTGATGAACTTTGTATACTTAGGCATCTCTACCAAGACCTAGGATAATGGCAGATTTACTCGAGTAGTTTTGAAAGGTTTAGCACCTTCTCATACTTTTTGTCTTCAACCAATGGAATGTTGCTCTTCCTTGGTGGAAACGGAAGCTTCTTTAGATCACTCTCAGAAAAGACTTTCTTTGAGGATGCGCTGATAGCTTTGTCTTCCAAATCTTTCCACCGAACCGTCTTCTCATTCTTTTGATTAGTCAGGGGATCAGCCACCTGACTTTCACTTGAATCCTCATTCCTCAGGGGATCAGCCACCTGAGGGCTTCCAACCTTTCCACCTATCAGGGGATCAGCCACCTGATTTTCAACTTCTACACCTCTCAGGGGATCAGCCACCTGAGTACTTGCTTGCAGCCAAGGGGATGATGGGTGCTCAACTTCCCCTCCTGCCTTATCAATGGCAGGAGGGGCTAGTGGTTTCCCTGGAAGCCAGGGGGACCACTCAGTTGAGTGCCACTTCGTAAACTCATCGTACTGGCCTCCTCTTGTCCATAATGCATTGTCGGTACGAGGTCAGTACATTGGTTGCTGCTTAAATCGGCCTGAGCAACATGACCGCCCTTAGGATTTTTCTAAGTAAAGCTGGGCAGATGCCCAGGGGGTCTTGATGCTAATTGCTCAGCCAGCTGCCCTATCTGTCTCTCAAGATTCTTATTCGTACTCATTAGGAGCTGAATATTCTTGCTCTTCTTTGAATGAGTTCCATTCAATATTAAGATCATTCAATTCGAGGACCTTGAGAGTCTTTGGAAGTTTGAAGAGTATGGCTGGCTGGGCCGATTTTGAAAATTAGAATTGGAATTAGAAGGCCAATTCTGATTGAACCTTTGTGTTTGATTGGAAAAATTAGAGTTTTGGTTTTGAGTAGAACCAGGGTTCCTATTGAAATTTGAATTCGATTTAAAACTCGAATTCGGATTGAAACTGGAAGCTTGATTGAACCCTTGGTTCTGGAATTGATTCTGGCCAGATGGTTGATTAAATCTTTGGTTGTTCTGGCCATAGGACGCATTTACTTGACGATTCGCCCGTTCATAGGGCGAGAATCTGGAAGTATGCCCCATATTATCGCTGATTTGGCATTGGACTGAGTGTCTTGTCCCATCATCATGGGCGATATTGACTTGGTATGAAGAATTGGGGTTTAATTGACATTGGCCATTTACATGACCGGTCGGCGAAGAAGATTCGCAATACTGAACACGAGGGTTCTGCGGAAAACGCGAAGAGTCCGATTAATAGGATTCGGAGTTTGAGGATTGGCCATCTGCCTCTGCAGCATGGCAATCAGACTTTGAACATTTACTTCCTCCACCTTAGGAGGAGGAGGAGCTTGAATTGCCTGATAGGATGGGGCGTAATTGTACTTGGCAATGTCCTCGAACAATGCCCACCCCTCGTCAGGCGTTTTCTTCAAAACGCCCCACGGATGAACTATTGACCATGCCCTTGGTGAGCTCGGTCAATCCGCTTAAAAAGTAATGACTAGCCTCTCCAAAGGCAAGCCATGATGGGGACACCTTCTAAGAAGAGATTTAAACCTTTTCCAGGCCTCGAAAAATGATTCATTTTCCTTCTGAGAGAATGTGAAAATTTCATTTAAGCACTGGGCCGTCTTAGAGGGTGGAAAATATTGACTCAAGAACTCCTCTCGAGTCCAAAATTACATGTAGTGATGGATTCGGGAGGAAGAGAGTGATACCATTCCTTCGCCTCCTCTTAAGGAAAAGGAAATGTTTGAGCTTGATAGCATCTTCACTTACACCTTGGATGCGGGTAGTACCGCATATCTCTAAGAACGTGTGTAAGTGGGTATCACGGATTCTCTGATTAGTAGCCATAAAAATTGATGCATCTTTGCATCATCCGGATAAGCCCTGGCTTGAGCTCGAAAGTTTGAGCAGTAATGGCGGGCAAGACTATAGCCGGGTTGACAGAGGATTGCACCAGGCATGGCGTAGTCTGCCAACGTACGTCGATCCTCTGCCGCCATTATTACTATTTCTTCGATCTCTTTTATCAACTTTCGTTCAATTTCTTGGTCGGCTGAACTTCCTTCGTCCGAAGGGTCGGTAAAACGAAGTTTCCGCCTATTGGGTCGGACTATGGTCCGCTCGAGGTCAGGTGAAAAGAGTAATGGCCCTTTCTGACTTCGAGTTTGCATAAACCGAAACCCAACTCAATTGAACAAAACCTATAAACTACAAAATTAAAAACCTAAACTACGAAAAGGAAACCTAAGAATCTATCTAAAAGATTAAAAAAAAACTAGAACTATTATCAAGACCTAGGAAAAAGAAAGAGAAGAGACCGAGAGAGGCAGACGGACGGGCGTCCAAAAATATGAACGAGCGTCTGCCTAGTTTTCAAGATGGACGGGCATTCAAAATATGAACGCTCGTCCGATTTTTCAGAATTCCTTTGGACGGGCGTCCAGATGTATGAACGCTCGTCTGCGCAGTCGAAAATTTATACGAGATTGAAATTTTTACGGTGGGCGGGCGTTCATAGGTATGGGCGCTGCTCATATGCAAAATTTTCGAGAAAAAAAACGAAAACGATTTGAGCAGAGAGAAAAGTAAAGAAAAGCAGAGCAGAAAAAGCAGGAGAAAAAAAAACTAATCACAAAATGCGAAACTTTAACCCTAATCCAAAACACTAATATCCTAACTACTTAAAGGTTAATCCTCCTAGAAATCGACCTAAAAACAGGATTAAAACGCGAAAAGCGAAAAGAAAAAAGAAAAAGCTGAACTAACACGAAAAACGAAAACAAACAAAAAAAACAAAAACTAGGCAAACCGTCCGGTTCCCGGCAACGGCGCCAAAAACTTGTCCCGGATTTATCTAATGCGAATAAACAAGTAATAAATATTTATAAACCGGTTAACCTCAAGTATAAGGATCGTAGTATGGAGGCTATGCCGGTCGATCTTCTGGGAACTAGGCGAATGTTAACCCAGCTTTTGTTTTTAACTAACTATTGTCACGATTACTAACCTAACGAATAACTAACTAAACAAATATGCGAAAAATAACTAGACAGAGGAGATTAATCCAATGCTAGAGAGATTGAAAGCGATAAAAATAAACTAAAAGTGCAGGAAAATAAATTAACTAATCTAAACTAAGCTATGAGGATTGTAAATCAAGTTTATAAAAGACAAACGAGGATTGATCCACCTATCAACATGCATTGGTCTACTATCTCGATTTTACGTGGTATTTACTTAGGTTGTGATTCACCTTACCTAAACATGAACTCCTAATTCCTTGGGCAATCCATCTATTAACCTAGTATCTTCCAATACTAAATTAACACGTTAAAAAGATCAAATGTGTCAACTTTAACGTTAGCGATCTAGTTTTTAGACTTACTAACTTCCGTTAATGTAAATCTAATGAACTATTCTTATCTATGGTGATCTATGCTATTCAAGATTTCCATCAAACAATAACATATCAAGCATACAACATATCTTCCAATATAATTGCATTAAAACAAGAATATGCATAGATAAGAAACAACCGTAGTAAATACTCACAGTAAAAGTCGAAATAAATAGATCAATTCAATGCTGATGGCTTCACAATTCTCGTTTGAAGGAGGTTCTAGCCTCTGAGCATCCTCAACAACCCAGAAAAGCAGAAAAATAACATAAAACTAGCCTACTTTGATCGAATTTAAAGTTGCATAAAATCTGAAATAAAAAGTGTAAAATCGCAGCCAAAGCCGCCCTAGAAATTTAGGGTTCAAGTCCGTATTATGGATGTGAAACACGCTGCTATTTATAGAAATCAGAGGCGGTGGCAGTAAGTCGGCAATCCGGACGCTCGTCCACTCTTCCGGACGCCTGTCCATAATGCTTGGACGCCAAGTGACCGCTCGTCCATCAAGCGTCTGAAGACTCTGTATTGAAATCGACCCTCACGAATGCTCGTTTGATTTTGTGAACGCCCGTTCGAGTTGAGTCTAATCGATTTTCACATGTTTATCTCTTTTCCTCTTCCACTTGATCATTATCTCTTTCTTTAAAACACTTAGCTCGAATTTTAATCCTTTTGATCATCATTTGAGCACAATAATCATACCTATAACACATGGAAAACATCATAAATCGTAATAATATTCAAATAATCATAATTTAACCATGAAATCACATAAATATATTGATATTGCGATTAAGCCGTCAAAAATACCGTTTGCACCATATTTTAATATAAAGACCATTTATTATGCAAATTATACAATATAGAGGGAAAAACATCGTAAAATATATCCTTATAATTCATAGATTTTCACCCTTAACACATAGGCCTTTTGTGCCAGGTATGGATGTCGATATCTTCCAACCCATGTCGGATGAAGAAGAACTGTGGCTTTCACTCACCTTGAGACGAGGTCACTCTCTTCACAAATTCCGACACTAGGGGACGCCTCTGGAAGGTGTACCATCCTGCATCTTGAAGACCTTGGATCGAATAGTATTGTCGGAACAGATGAACGGTGAATTCAACCTTGGCAATCCGACACGCCAACACGAAACCCATGACACTCCTAACTCCATTTGGAGCGAGTTGAGTAATGCAGATCTGATAGTGTCGGAGGACTTCTATGAGGGACGGGTCGAAGGGAAACCTCAATCCTTCTTTCAGTTGCACCTTGTAAATGGCGTAGAACCCATGAGGAGGATCACAGGCGTATTGGTGCCGACCGTGAGACACTTTGATGTTGTCAGATGAGTATGGAGTGCCGTATCTTAGGCACACGGCTTTGGCTTTCTCCTGAGTCAGGTTGGATATACAACCGTAAGGTCCTTGACCTTTCATCCTTGTTTGGCGTTTGGAAGCAGATCGAGAAGACGATTCTTCTTCTCCTCCCACTTCTTCTTCCACTCCGGCAAATTTCTCACCGGAAGCAAGTGATTGTTCAGCAACCGTTCTCTCCGCCGATTCTTCTTCTAGTGCAACAAGTTCGTCCTTATTTTGAGAATTGCTCTCACTACTAGACATGGAAGTGAGAAAGGGCAAAGAAATAAATGACAAAGGGAGAATTTGAGTAAGATTAGGGCTTACTTGAGTTTTTCGGCTAAAACTGAGGTTTGCAGAAATTTGTAATGGCAAGTGAGAGGCTTCGTTTCCTTGGGCTCCTTTTATGCTTCACAATCTCCAAATGATTTGAAAGGGCAGGATTTGGGGCAGTTATAGGGTTTGAAACACGAGAATCAAGGATAAAACCCCCGCGTGGACCAATAAAAAACGCTTCGTTTCTTACACCCATTAATACTGATACAGTGTGACGTCATCCTACGGCAACCTATATCGGCTAGAAGGGACAGGTGTATTCCCGCCTAAAGAAGACCACGTGTCGACAAGATAATTCAAATTTTCTGATCCGACCTCAGCCTGCGAGATGAGCTTCTCTCCGATCTGGGGGGCTTATGAAGATACGGGATTCCATCCCTCCACGTGGAATTATCTAATTGGTCCAGCTGGCATGTGGAAAAGTCTAAGTTTATCATCCACATCGGATCGAATAAGATACGAGTCAGAGAAAACCACAGCAACCAATAGATTCTGCAAGTGTCCCATCTCGAGCACCCATGTCGGTGTTATCCGAGTCGATACCTTAGTTACAGCCCAGATTCTTAAGCCCATTATCCAGAGGGTTACTTGGGCAAGGGGCCAGGCCCAGTAAAGGGTATTTATGTCAATAGACTAAACCGCCTTAAGTTTAAGGCAGAAGAAGGGCATGTGCCTATAAATACATGACTCTGGGAACTACGTAAGGCTTGATTCCTGGACATTACACATGATACGTAGGCAATCCAAGATACATTCTTGGACTCAGCCATAAAATACTAAAAACACCATCTTTACTACATTTCTAGCCATTCGATCCCTTCACAACTCATCCTTAGATTACACGTGGCCCTGTTTAACCGGTGGTGAATTATTTAGCAAGTCCTCGTATCTTTGCTCACTTCTTGTCAATTGAGTTCTCATTTGGGTAGTATCATCTCTGACAACTCTTAACTCCTCCGAAATGTATGTAGGTATTGCACCAGCCATACCACCAGCAAGGTTCTCAGTAGATCCTTCAGTTGTGTCATCAGCCCTTGGTACCCTCACCATAATAGCTCTTGTCCTGTCCCATAAAAAAGGTTCAGGACCTTCTTCAACCACATTCAAATCAAGTACCTCCTCAATGATAGGTTCTTGTTCTATATCTTGAGGCTCTTCCTCTTTTTCCTGAGGTAAATCAAATTCTACATCATTGGAATCATAGTCAAAAAGTTGTTTTTCAGAATGTTCTCCAGCAACTTCCTGTCCAAATTTTCCATCAGTAGCCATTTCCTCAGCAGCCTTCAAACTAGACACCGGGGATTCCTCCAATCCCAACAACATATTCAACATTTGTCCTAATACTGTTTGATCATCAGTACTTTGGACCTCAAGTTCCGACCTGTGTTCAGTTGTTGTCTGATCCTCAGTAGACTGAACCTCCATGTGTTCAACAATATTAGGAAAAACAACCATGTTTTCCTCTAAAATGCCACCAACCTCAGAAATCTCTTTCAATACTTCAGCAGCTTGAGCCGAGGTTTCCTCAAAGTCAATGCTATCTTGATATTGAATTGATTCCTCAGAAATGACTTCAGTTAGTTCAATCTTCATAACCTCAACAGCATTCTTCAAAATTACATCTGCAAAAAGTGTTGTTGCTGCAATTTGCTCCCTCAAATCTTCTGTAAATGCGGCAAATAGTTCGTGATCTAGATTATCAATCTGCTGACCCTCAGCAGACTTGCCATCATCAGCAGGTTGCTCTGCTGTCGTTTCTGTAGGCTCTTGTCCAGTAGCCTCAATAGATTTTTCCTTAGCAACACCACTAGACTCACCAGAATGCATAGGATGATCATCATCTGAATCTGATGATGATGAATCATCACTATCTAGTGTATACTTGGGATCCTTTAACATGATGTTGCCTTTCTCCTTCCCTTCTTCTATGATCTCCAGCAGTCTCATCTCTAGGAGTGATATGTCGATTAATCCTAACAAGCTTTCCACTCTAAGATTTGCAAAAGCCCATTCTTCAAATCCACTCACAGGTTCAGCTGCTAGCTTTTGTCTCTTATAAATACCAAACTTCCTTGCAAAATACATTGAAAGCTTCTTAAGATTAGGATCCACTTTTGTCTTCTTAGACTTCTTTTCCTTCCTTACAAAAGGCATGGTAGGTTTTCTTGGAGAGGTTTCTCAACTTGTTGACATCCAAAAGTCTCAACAAGATGAGTCAGAGCATCTTCAGTAGACACAAAGAGATTAGTAGACTCTTGAGCAGGTATATATGTGTCTACTATCTCTAATTTTTCCACACTAGCTTCCTCCTAAATTTCATGCTCCTCGCTAGGGATTTCAACTTTATTTCCTTCCGACTGAGGTGTTGCAATAACATCAGGGTCTTCTATAATCTCAGTAACCTTCTCAGTAGGTTCTTCCACTTCTGTTGTCTCTTCAACATCTACTTCTTCATCTTCTTCTTTTTCTTGTTCAAGAACTCTCAATTCTTTACCCTTTCCATGTCCTTTCTTCCTTATAACTTGTTTTTTTTATTTTAGAAGGTTGTTCTTAAGTACCAAAGAGAGATTCTTCTAAAGCCTCCTTGCTAACATCCTTCCTTTTCTTGGATGCTGCTTTGATCTATTCTTTAAGAAAATCTGCCGCAGTCTTCTTACCAGATTGAGAAGGCTCATCAGCAGTTTGATCCTCAGTAGACTTGGCACTGTCTACTAATTTATTTGTCTTCTTTGGCTTTAGAATGTCAAAGATCTTTCTAGTATAAGCAGCCTTTCTATTCTCTATTGTCTTCTTTGGTGTAGCAGGTTGCACATCAATTCTAGCTTTTGTTCTTTGTTCCTGCTCACCATCACTTTCTACTTATTATATCTCTTCCTCATCATCTAAGCCTGGAATAGAAGTGTTAATCTCAAGCTTAAATCTGGCCTTGTTTATGTTTGATGGAGCGACATCAGGAATCTCCAAATGATTCAGCAGGGCCTGAACCATTAAACCCAAAGGTTTTGTCTTCAGGAAGAAACCTGAACCCATATATACAGTAGGTTGCTTCTTTTTCAACCTTTTTGCAATGGTTTCTCTTTCATCAGTCATTATCTTCTTCATATATTGTACAAAGAAACCAGCCCAATCAAACTTTATACTCCTTGAGATAATTATCACCATTTCTATTTTGGGTCCGGATAATGTATCAAGACTCCCAACAAACCCCAAAATATATTTAGCAATATATTTGCTCAGCAGGTTATACTCAAAAGAAATGTTCTTGACATTGATGTTAAGGGCAACTACTGCATCTGAGTTTGTTCTAATTGATTCAACAAAAGCTAATCTTGGTAACCCCATAGATTCTAGATTTTGTAGGGGCTCCATTCCCTAGACTAAATCCAAAAACCTCTCTTAGTAGGTCTGATGTAACTTCAATCTCCTGACCATTTACAATGGTTGTAAATGCTTCTCTATCATCTCTAACCACCATATTTCTCCAGAAATCACATACATTTTTGTATAAAATCTTCTCCAATATGAGATTTAAGACGTTTTCCAATCCTTCAAATCATCTGATTCTTCTTCCTAGATTGATTGCCAAATCAGTAGCATCTGTGTCAGTAACATATCCTCTAACACTTTAGCTAGATCCAACATGAACATTTTTATCTTCTATTGTTAAGTGAGAGGCTTGAGAAAGACGAAGATGAAAACTCTATAAGATACGGTCGTTACTGTATTTACACTCGAGTACGAATGTATGGATATTATTATAGCGATAGGATTCTGTTTACACGGTAACCGTTTCACATGAAAGGTAGAAGACATTGCATTTGACTCTTCCGATGATTGGAGGTCATGATGTGTTGCTAGATTCTATTTCATGATCGTTAGGTGTGAAGGGTATTTTAGTAAAATGCACTTTGTGCCTACGGCCAACATATTCGGAAGCCTATCGGGTCACACACATAAGAACATCTAGCCAGATTAAAATGCAGTTATAGGGATAACCAAATATGGAAAGTTTATCTCGACTACAAAGTGTTATAGTTATTAAATTAATATAGTGGTATTTATTTATTATGAATAAATTAAATACAAGATATTAATATATTGATTAATTAAATAATTCCGGATGTCAATTTATTGGCATATGGGGCGCCACATCTACGTGTAAGAGATACACTTAGATTGTGCAATTAATTAATAGTACTATAGTATCATTTATTAATATATATATATATATATATATATATATATATATCTGTGTGTGTGTGTGTGTGTGTGTGTGTGTGTGTGTGTGTGTGTGTGTGTGTGTGTGGTATGCATATATGATATGCATGTACAGTTGTGTAATAGGTATATATAGTATATATAGATTTATGCATATAGGATATATATGTGATATATACACAAGTATACAATGATTTATGGTAATACAATAAAAGATATATTTAGTATTGGATATTGACAATATATATCTTGGAAATATATTTAATATAAGATATTGAATATTTAATGAGATAAATCTAGAATATCTATTTTCCTTATTTTACTTGTAAAAGGTTTTATTTATCCTCAATCTATTAGAAAGCTTCTCCCAATCAGAGAACATAATGCCCGCACCTACCCCTATATAAGCAAGGGGTTGGGTAGCCCTTTTGTCCATCACAATTCCAAGAGTTAATAATTCTTGTAAAAAATAAGAGAGCTTCTTAGAGACAGTTTTGAGAGAGAGAAAAGGCCGGTCTAGCAACCGGATTTTTCTAGTAGCTATCCAAGGAGGATCCCAGCGAGGTGCTCGTGTTGATATTGATGGAGGCCGGACACGTGTATGGCTTGCAGGCACTACTACTCTCCCAAGATGGTCAAAGCGCCGATCTTTTAGATCAAGCGAGGTAATCACCGTCAACTAACTTAACGTGTTTATTGTATTAAACGAAGTCGATCCTGGTTAAAAGGAAATAAAATTTTGAATTCCGCTCATCTTAAACACTTCTCACTCAGATTATGTGTTCAAATATTGATTGCAATGATAGAATAATAATTAATAAGTTACTACTTCACGCAACATAATATATGCTCGTTCTTCCATACTAAATTGAATACGCTATAGCTCACTTCAAATTGAACTTGGCCACTTTTTCTACTGATTCATTACTCGAAAACATGCAATAAGCAAGGTTAAAAACAGTGTTAAATTTTCAAAAATTTATTCCTTTTTTCGAATACCCAGCTAAGACCGCCTACCCTCCACTCATTATAGGCATTGTCCCCAATGACTAATAATAAAGAAAAGGACATGTACATAGCTTTGGAATTGATCGACTGAGTCGAAGAGAATCCCGGAGCAGAATCATTAGCTCCTAGGCCATTCCACTTCCAAGTTGTTACCCTCTTTCAAAAAATACTCCTGAAAACTGCGAGTTTCATGCGAAGGGAAATAAGAAAATAAGGTGGCAGTAATTGTGCATACCGAAGGAATGCGCAAAAACAATTTAAGCCACTTTATTCTTTTATTGGCCTAAGCAAGACGTGAAAACTTTTATGATGGAATCACATGAGAACCGTGAAGGAAAAAAGCACATATATCCCTAGGCAGACGACCACAGATATATGTGATGAAAAACCCTTGCGATTTCCATGCTACTTTATTGACTCAAAATAAACTAAAATAAACAAAAGCAATAAATAAGGGTTTATAGTAATAGTTCTGAGGTTATAGTCGCCAGCTCGAATGTACTAATAGGGCTCCTTTATTTGTACTTCAGGTCCGTCAACGTAAAGACTTCCAACTCAGGGTTATATTTGTGCTCTAGGTAATGCTTCAGCCCGTGGCCGTTTAATATGAATGTCTTCCCAGAGTATTCATTTATAACTTCACATGCACCTGAATTGAAAATTTTCATGACTACATGTGGTCCATACCATCTAGACTTCAATTTCCCAGGAAAAAGACAAAGACACGAATTATATACCAGCACCTTATCTCCAACTTGAAATGTGCGGTTTAGAATCCGTTTATCGTGCAGGCGCTTTGTTCTCTCCTTGTAAATCTTTGCATTCTCATACGCTTGAAGCCTAAACTCATCCAATTTATTCAACTCTAGCAATCTCTTTTCACCAGCTAAATTCTCATCCATGTTTAGAAATCTCGTAGCACACAGCGCTCGGTCCTCGAGTTCTACAGGTAAATGACATGCTTTTCCAAACACTATCATGTATGGTGAAATCCCAATCATGGTCCTATACGCTGTTCTGTATGCCCAAAGAGCGTCATCTAGGTTTAAACACCATTCTTTCCTTGTGGTATTCACAGTCTTCTTTAAGATTCTCTTAATCTCTCTTTTCGTGACCTCTACTTGTCCACTTGTCTGGGGGTGATATGCTGCTGCAATGTTGTGTCTAACCCCATATCTCAACATCAATTTTTCAAACAACCTATTACATAAATGACTCCCTCCGTCACTAATTATGGCTCTTGGTACCCCAAACCTCGTCAAAATGTTTTTCTTAAGAAACCACAAGACAACCATGTCATCATTAGTAAGTGAGGCCACTGCCTTCACCCATTTGGAAACATAATCAACTGCTACCAGGATGTAACAATTTGATTCTGATGATGTGAAAGGCCTAACAAAATCAATTTCCCATACATCGAATAACTCCAATCTAAGATACTCTGCAGCGGCATCCCATTCCGCTTAGAAATGTTAGCAGTCATTTGACAGGAATGACAGGCTCTTGTAAACTCGTAAGCAGATTTATGAATTGTTGGCAAATATAATCCACACTACAGTACCTTTGCTGTTGTCTTGTCTGGCCCATAGTGAACTCCAGCTTCTCTAGAATGATATATGTGCAGAATACTTGGAATCTCATCATCATGGACGCATCTCCTAAGAATGGCATTAGGGCACAGCTTGTATAGGTAGGGATCATCCCAATGATAATGCTTCAGATCCGTAAAGAACTTCTTCTTATCCGTATTTGTGAATTCCGGTGGTAGGTACTTTCCAGCTAAATAATTGACAATGTTAGCAAACCAAGGGTATACCTTGCCCACTCTTGATGTATTATGTCGGGGCTGTGATTCAACTCGAGTTGGTCATCAGGAAAGCTTTCTCTGATCTCAATCGGTTGCTCTTCTTATAGCAATGTTAATCTCGACAGGTGATCAGCCACCTGGTTCTCAAATCCCTTTTATCCTTGATTTCAACATCAAACACTTGTAAGAGTTCCATCTCAACAATCACGGCTAGGAGTCTTGCTTGGTTAGACGGTATTTCAAAGCTTCATGGTTAGTGAATACAGTAAATTTCAATCCGATCAGATAAGGTCGAAACTTGTCAAATGCAAAGATAATGGCTAAGAGTTCCTTCTTTGTAGTCACATAATTCCTCTAGGCACTGTTAAGTGTACGACTGGTGTAATACATTGGTTTAAAGATTTTATCTTCCCTTTGCCCTAGGGCTGCTCCAACTGTCGTGTCGCTTGCATCACACATAAGCTCAAAAGGTTTGTTCCAATCTGGTGCTACCAGAATTAGGGCATTTATAAGCATTTGCTTTAATGTGTTGAATGCTTTACAAACACAAAAGGTACATCCTTTGCAAGTAATTCCGTCAAAGGTCTGAAAACTTTAGAGAAGTCCTTGATAAACCTCCTATAAAATCCCGCATGGCCAAGAAAGGCTCACAACGTCTTTATGTTTGTTGGAGGGGGTAACTTCTTTATCACCTCTATCTTTGCCTTATCAACCTCCATTCATTTCCTTGAAATCTTATGACCTAACACTATTCCTTCTGTAACCATGAAATGGCATTTCTCCCAGTTAAGTACAAGGTTGGTCTCTTCACATCTCTTTATCACTTTACTCAAGTTGTCCAAGCATTTATCAAAGATATCTCCACACACAGAGAAGTCATCCATGAAAATCTTCAAAAAGTTCTCCACCATGTCTGCAAATAATGATATCATGCACCTTTGGAATGTTGCTGGTGCATTACAAAGTCCAAAAGGCATGCGATTGCATGCAAAAGTTCCATATGGACATGTGAAAGTTGTTTTCTCTCAATCCTCGGGGGCAATATGGATCGGATAGTAACCATAATATCCATCTAAGAAACAATTAAAAGCATGGCCGCTTAATCTTTCAAACATCTGGTCAATGAAAGGTAGGGGAAAATGATCTTTACGAGTTGCATCATTCAGTTTTCTAAAATCAATGCAAGCTCGATGTCCAGTAATTAGTCTCACAGGGATTAACTCATCGAAATCATTAGGTTGGACAATGAATCCTTCTTTCCTGGGCACCACAAGAATTGGGCTTACCCATTCACTGTCTTCAATTGGGAAAATGATTCCCATTTCCAACATCTTTATAATCTCTTCCTTAACAACATCATTCAGTTTTGGCATCAACCTCCTTTGTGGTTGTGCTACCGCTTTCTGTTCAGCGTCTACAGAGATCTTATGCATGCACACCGATGGGCTTATTCCTCTAATATCCGCAATTGTCCACCCAAACTCTCCCTTATGCTCTCTGAGTACTCTTAAAAGTTTATCTTCCTCTAAAGATGATAGTAACGATGAAATTATGAGGGGAAGATTGTCATGTTGTAAGTACACGTATTGTAAGAGAGATAGCAAAGGTTTCAACATTAATTCCTTGGTGGCTCCTCTAGTGATGACCTTAACAGCTTACTAGTCAATTTTAAATCAAAGAACTTGTGCCACGAAGGTCTATGAATTTTTCCTCCTAAATCCATAGAAGATATAGACTGTATTTCTCGCACTTGACCTTCGCTACACCCAGGCCATGATTCCTCTTCACTTCCTTCTTCCTCTTTTAGGAGCAAAGTCTCTGATACTTCAGGGTCTAGTGACACTTGCAGATATAATTCTAAAACAAACTCGTCTATGGAATCTAGCATGTAGCCTGCTTCTCCATCATGTTAAGCATACCTCATTGAATTCATCACATCGAATACTACTTTGTCCTCATTCACTCACAGAATCAGCTCACCCTTATGTACATCTATCAATGTTTTACTCATCTCTAGGAAAGGTCTTCCTAAGATCAATAGAACATCATGGTTAGCCTCCATGTCTAGCACCACAAAGTCTACAGGGAATACAAACTTATCAACTTTTACCAAAACGTCCTCCACCACTCCATATGGTTGCTTCATAGACCTATCAGCTAATTGAAGGGTTATAGATGTTTCATTCAGCTCTTTCATGCCGAACTTATGAAAGATGGAGAGTGGCATTCGATTGACACTGGCTCCAAGATCACACAATGCTTTGTTTAGGCACACTCATCCAATTGTGCAAAGTATGATGAAGCTCCCAGGGTCTTTACACTTAGGAGGCAGTTTGCGTTACAAAATTGCCGAGCATTCTTCATTAAGGCATATATTCTCAAGGTCTAACAATTTAATTTTGGTAGAGATGGCTTCCTTCAAGAACTTTGCATACAATGGCATTCCGGCCAGAGCTTCTACCAAATGTATATTCACTTGCAAATTTTTAAACATCTCTATGAAATTTTTATAATGAGTATCATCCTTGTTAGGTTTATTTTTCCTAGGGGAATAGGGGAAAGTAGCAGTATTAATAGTTACAGTTCGTGAAGACTTACCTGCTGCCGCTGCTGCTCTGCCTGATTGTCTGTCAAATTTTCAGACTCCCGGTTTACCGGAGTGGTGTCCCGGTTTACCAGCCCCTCTTTTTCTTTAGATTCTATTGCGTTATACTGCTGACTACTTTCTGATCCTTCCTGAACAGTTGGTATAATTGGTCCTGGCAGTTCCTTTCCGTTTCTAGTCATGATTGCATTTACGTCCTTCGGATTTTTCTCAGTATTGCTTGGCAATCCTCCCGGAGGACGGGCTGACACTTGTTCTGTGATCTGCCCCACTTGGTGTGACAGATTCTACACTATGGCTTCCTGATTGGTCAGTCTTGTATCATTCTTCTTACAATATGTGGTGAAGTTTGTATTCAGCTCAGTCATGGATTTTGTAAGTTGATTGACCGTATCGGTCATAGTTGAGCTCATTTTATTCATGGCTGCTTCCCAACCACCTGACTTGTTGAATTGAGGCATTAATCCACCAATTTGTTGTGGTCTCTCTCCACCGTTAGAATCACTTTGTCAAAATCCCCTAGTAGGGTCACTTAATCGAAAACCAGGGTGGTCGTGAGAACGTGGGTGATATCCCTATAAGGATTTCCTTGCCTCCCTATATAGTTCACATCTTCAGTGTTGATTGCTTCGATATCTTTTACTTTCTCAACCTTGGCAATGCAATTGCATGCCATCTATCTTCTCATTCATCACCATTAGCTGGTATAAGATCTTTCGAGAAGTATCTTCTCCAAATACGCCTTTAGCTACTTTGGCAGTTTCAATCTGATGCGTTCCCCATTGACTTGTAAGTGCAATTTGCTCCAACTTCTCTTCAGCTTCTTCAGGGGATAGAAACACAAAATATCCGATGCATGATGCATCTACCCTCATTTGTTCACTTGGCCGTAATCCGTGATAGAAACAATGCATTCGTACGGGCAAAGTGATATCATGGTGAGGGCATCTCCTTTGTGCTTTCTTAAACCTTTCCCAAGTTTCGTCGAATGTTTCAGTGGGTTTCTGCTTGAAATTCATAATGTCTTGTCACATCTGTAGTGACTTCCCAGGCGGGCAGTAATTGTTAATAAACTTCCCAGGCGGATCGATCCTGGTGCTAGAGACAATAACCATATCTTCTATTTGACTTTCAGAGTGAATGGAAACAACTTCCGCTTGATGTTATCTTCAGGTACTCATGTGGGTTTGACTGTGCTGACTATCTTCAAGAAATTGGTGACATGTGCACTAGTATCTTCATTCGGTACTGTTAGGATATCTACGCGGGAACGCAGCGGAATTCAAAAATTTATTTTCTATCGACCCCAGATCGACTTCGTTTAGGCAATAAACAAATAAGCTAAAGACGGTGGTTACCTTGCTTGATCTAAAAGATCGACGCACTGACCGTCTAAGGAGAGTAGTTCTACATAGAGCCGCCTAAGTGTTCGGCCTCTACCGCTAGTCCACACGAACAGCCCGCCGGAATCCCATCATGGATTGCTATTGGAAAACTCCGGTTGCTAGACCGGTCTTTTTCCCCTCTCTCCAACTCTCTATAGGATACTCTCTATTTTACACAAGAACTATTAGTTCTTGGAATTTTGATGTACAAAAGAGCTTGGTACCCACCTTTTATTTATAGTAGATGGTGGCGCACCAAAAGAGTGGAGGATAAGAAAACCTTTTCCCAATAAAATAAGGAAAATATAATTCATTGATTTATCTCATTTAATTTAATATCCTATATTAAATATTTCCAATATATTGTAAATATCTTATATTGACTATATTTATCTTATTACCATAAATCAATTTACACGTGTGTGTATCACATATATATAGTACAATATAAATCCATAAATATATACAACTAATGAAATTGTGCACATGTGCATCCAATGTACAGCACACACACTTTCATTTATATTATATATATATATATATATATATATATATATATATATATATATATATATATATATATATATATATATATATATATATATTGATATCTTATATTAATATTTGGTAATCCTATTAATTAAATTGTACAATGCAAGTGTATCTTATACACACACAAATTATGCCACCTTAGCCAATAAATTGGCATCCGGAATATTCTTGTAATTAATATAATACTATTAATATCTTGTATTTAATTTATTCATAATAAATAAATACCACCATATTAATTTACCACTATAACCTTTATAGTCTCGAGATAAACTTTTCTTATTTGGTCATCATCAATAACCACATTTTAATCCGGCTGGATGTTCTTATGTGTGTGACCCGATAGGCTTCCGAATATGTTGGCCGTAGACACAAAGTGCAAATTACGAAAATACCATTCATACCTAACGATCACGGGATAGCGTCTACCAACACACCGTGACCCCAATCATCGGAAGAGTCAAATGCAATGACTACTACCTTTCATGTGAAACAGTTACCGTATAACTTACAATCCTATCGCTTGTAATAATATCCATATGGCCATACGTCGAGTGTCAAACATTAACGATCGTATCTTATAATCTGGATATCATGCTCTCTCGAAGTAACTCGTTTACTCCCACTTTTCAAATATTCACGAGAGTAAGACATTCCTTATAAGAAGGCCATTTCGGATATTCGATCCCAATCATAGGATACGCGATTCCCAAACGACAATCATGTATACTCCGTATGCTTCAATATCATACCCAATCACTACCGCATGATCGCCCCATGGCTAGGGGAAACCTCAATAGTGTCAAAGCATGACAATCCACACCGTGATGCCATGAAGACTCCGGTCCAAATGATAATTACACAACCGCCACATAGTGTGACACTTAACCGTGTAAGTGGGTCAGTCTAACGTATGCATTCTCTAATACACGCGTCCACGTACCCAAAGTGTCTACACTTCGATAGACGAGATCTATCCCCTCGCCAAATACGAAGACATCTAATACGTGCTAGTCTCTGCTTATACTATCAATGCCCTGCTTAATAGTACATCGGCCTAGAGACCTTTAAGTATCAAACTTATTAAAGTGATTAGAGATCTCATCAATCATAATTGCCTATCATATTTTCTCTATCACAGTTTAATACTAAGGACGTTATCATATAACAATTCACAATTGGTTCTTTAAAAGAACAAATATATGACATCAGAAAATCCATTTAATATATGTATAAACATAAAGAAATAGTAGAAATGATCCGACCCGGTCGGATCCGGTCCAACCCGATTGGGTTTAGGACACTATTCCAACAATCTCCCACTTGGCCTAAAACCAATCAATCGCACACACAAGACCAATTTGAAACACAAGAATCTCATGCAATACTCGCAACAAGCTCTAGCCATGAACGGATCGCTATCCGTGGGGACTCATACTATCTTCATATCATGTTCCAAATGACCAAGTCAAAGGAACCGCCTCAACACACACATGAATCTCTGACGAGATCAACTATATAGAAAAGGTGGAAGAACCGTACAAGGTTCAGGAATGAACCTTCTAGATCCATGTACTGCTCCCACTGCTCCTCTAAGGCTCTACTGTGTTTTGGCTTAGTTGTAGAATTTACAGTTACCCATATGCTAGAACATTTCCAGCTCACTGTATCACTTAATCAAAGTGATTGCAAACCCAGACTGTAGTTCTCACTTGCCTTCATAAGACTTAGGATATATGTCTGTATAACTATATTTCTGATTCCATGTTTCGATAAACTAGGAAACCATCCTTAACTTGTTTAAAGATATTCTCAACATTCACCAGATTTACTTTCATACTTGCTCATGACTATTCATGGACTATGAACATCCGGCATTACCTATAAGATGGTTCCTATCGCAGTCGCGAAGGAAACCTTCCATAAGCATCATCTTTCACCTTATCATTAGGACCAATGTCCTAACATAGACAGATCTCGCGATCTATGCTAAACTTCTTTTAGCATCACATCTACATAGGTGAACTATAATCTAACAGCAGTTAAATATATCACTATAGATTCTTATTTCTAAAATGAGAACTGCTAATCCAAGTGCTTTCATAAAGACCTTGAACTACAAAACATTAATTGACTGTGACATGGGGTAG
This sequence comes from Gentiana macrophylla, assembly GCA_026214975.1. NCBI lineage: Eukaryota > Viridiplantae > Streptophyta > Magnoliopsida > Gentianales > Gentianaceae > Gentiana > Gentiana macrophylla. The sequence continues at coordinate 61,616,639 of CM047809.1, forward strand.
CAATTCTCGAGAGAGATATTCAATACCTTACTCAAAAATCGTAACACATGGACTATCCATCTTGCACATTGGGCATATCCTTCTTTTGACTAAATCAAACACCTTTGATTATCAAACAAAGAAATTGTCTAGAGAAACTTGTTTGAGTCCATAAATGGATCTCGTGGGCTTACATATCATGTAATCGTTTATGAACATCGAGTTGTCTGCCCAACGTCTTCAACACTATCATATAGCCATGATACGAAGTTATAACAAGCTTAGTCAGAATAGAACTAGGCCCAGCTAGCAGCATAAAGATAATTACAAGGTTTACACCCCATACCCTTTAGCCGTCACTATAGCCTTATAGTAATCATATTACCATCCATTTCAGCCTTTCAGGGACACACCCTTTAGGTAAGACAAACTAGGTTCACAACCTGGTTGTCACTGATGGAATCTAATTCAGATATTATGGCTCCTGGCCATATCTCTCAATCTTGCCTTTCAAACATTATTTCATAAGTCGTGAGATATTCATTCTTCAAGATGAACATACCAGCAGCCTTTTCAGGCTTGAGGTTATCCACAGACTTACAGAACTTTTATGTGCACTGAGTAGTGTTCTACACCTCATCTCTCTGCGGCGTCTGCTCATGTTCCTATGGTTGAATATATCTCTGTGGTTCTCAAACTCTTTGGAGATCTGATTACTCCCACTCTTTCTTTTGGAAGAAACACTTCCTCTAGAAGACAGCATGTTTGGATACAAACACCTTTTGCTCCGCGGACGAGTAAATAATATCTAGCGTACTTGCTAAGATATTCCACAAAGTTGCATATGTCGTACTAGGCTCCAAGCTTTTCTGACTTTGCCGATGACAACTTCAAATCATCGGTTAAGATAGATTTGACATTATTCCCTTCCATATCTAATATGGAATTTATTCAACCTTTATTCTTGGGAACTCAGTTAAGTATAAGGGTACTATCCCGAAAAGGGTACGGGATACTTTGCATGGCTTGTGTTACACCTTTATCATATAAAGTGTTGTTTCTATTTTGGGAACACAATCTAAATGCGTATCCCAAAGATGGAATCCTTCAAGGGAGAATCTTATTCCTTTCAGACGACTTCTGAAACACCCTTCAGGTATTAATTGCTTCAATCCAATTGAAGATTAATTCCTAAGTAGCTCGTCAATCTCATATTCATACTAGCTCGAACTTTTCGGTCTTTCCGAATTGTTGTACTTCAATAAGTACATTCAACTATTTCTAAAAATAGTCATAGAGATTAACAAACAATTATTTGTGGCATTAATTGTCATAAGCCAACAAACATCGGTATGTTTAGGCTTTAGACAATTTTTCTAGATTTCATAACCTTTTCATAAAAGGGTATTTTAGTCATCTTTAGATAAGATGCGTATCACCCACATGATTCATAATCATATGGTTTAGACATCATCTAAATGACATTTGATTATACGTTTCTCTTCCAGAGAGTCGACATCTAGAACAACTACAAATATCAAGGATAACAACCATTCAAATATTTAGTTGAGATCTCATCACATATATCAACTATATAGTGACATCAATCTAGTATATTAGGTTAAGTGACCTTCCAACTTTATCGGAATAACATTTATTCTTTATAATTGAATATGTCTACTAAATCCTAACAAATGACTGAAAGTATGTTCTTCATAAGAACCGGAACATAATAACATTTATTTAGTTCCCTTACCAGTTTACTAGATCCAGAATGTGGTAAGTGTTACAACGTTTGCTTCACCTTCCATATATGTATTTAACCTTTCTAATTTAATCACACTCGTAAGATATCATATATCCAAGAGTTGACTTGAACTTAGATAGATTTATCTCAACACACTCGCTTAGAATAGAAACTTCAATAAGTTCTCTATTTAAGCACATGCCCTAACTTTCCTTTTTAATCCTTTAAGCACTTGAAAATGTTTCTTATTGTAGTCTTCATAAGACTTAAGAAAGATCACAAGAGCCAAATCTTTAATTTCCTTTCATAAAGAAAATCTAAAGTTTATTAAATAGTTTATTTAACCTTTTGAATCGTATTCAAAACATTGACTATTTAATTAACCTTTAAGCAATGATAGAATTAAGTCGATACTTAAATCTTACAATTTTGAAAACAACCTTTCCAAAATTAGATGTGGTCATTCTTATCCAACGTTTGAATTAATTGTCATCGTATGACTGAATGATCTTCTTGGATCGTATCCAATATATGACTAATTCATTGAAATTTATTTCAAATGATTTAATCATATCATGATCTTCCGCTTTCATTAATAATTAAAGTCTTGGAGCACTGCATCAATTATGTAGTCTCCTTATCTCTAACTACTATAACGGGATTGCTCATGTCATTGCTTATTTTAAAAGGATTAAAATTACTTAACCATATTTGAGAACGTTTCTCAAAAGGTAACAGTCATAATTTGGTTTTACTAATCGAGAATTAAACATAAATATAAAGTTTGCTAAAACTACAACTTAAAAATAAAGATAAAAGAGTGTTGTTATTTATACACGCAAAATCAAAAATGGTCTTTTGATTTATGATTTTGCTCCCACTAGTCAACTACTCCCAATTGACTTTCAAGAATCTTTCAGAATTAATTAGTGGCCAAGATCCTATCTGGTTACCCCGATTCCCAACGAGGGCTGATCAACCGGAATAATTCGAAAGGTTTGTAACACTTACCAATCACATCTCTATGTGACTCTTGGTGGTTGACTAGTCAACTCTTTGACAATTCACATCTTTATGTGGTAGTCAACCTCTTGCCTCTAGAATAAGACGGTCCTGACGAGGGCCAATCACCGCAATACTCTAGTCAAGTCATAACCTAATATTCGCGAAATCTCATACGATCATATCTCAATAACGACGATATACCCGTGGTAGGTCAACTCCCGACGAGGGCCGATTAGTTGGATCCGAACAAGGGCTCTTCACCGTCACCATAATATTAGGAGACAATATTTCGACTTGATTTTTGTTGTGGAAGTATTTACGTAAATTAATTCAATTAATTAATTTAATTGCGGTCTCATCAAATACATCAAATCTCTATAGACATACATCCTACACATTCATCTAGATCGTGGCTAGTCATGCATCTACCATATCATATAAAATAAATAAATGCGTAAAATAACCAGTATGACATGGACTTTTCCTAGGAGCGGTTTCGAATACAAACTGACGAAACCGTGGGTCACAATCTAAAGGTAGCTGCAACCGCTAATAGGATCTTCGATGTTCCATTCTCCAATGGGATCTTTTTCTCTTTCTTTGGTCTCCATTTTCTGCTCCATTCTTGTTACATTTAATTCTATCAAATAAAATAAATACACCCCGAACACGGGGAGGGGGGAGGGGGGGGGGAGCTAACGGGAATGGGATAAATGCAGAAAATAAACTAGGTCACGTTCTTCATAATGGCCTAGGACAGTTTTTAAACCAACAGAAAAATTGAATCATTCACATATATCCTATCGGTCGAGTCCATGATCAATCGGGGTCCATATAATCATATTATACCTACTATATCTAATCCATACAATAACATCTTATGAAAAAGATAAAATTGAAGTTTAACTACTTGCGTCTTAATTAATCAAATAACGTTTAATCTATAAAATAATTTTATCCAATCAATTACCTAATTAAAATTTAATTAAATGATTTTAATCGAAGTAAAATTAACGATTAATTTTAAACCGATTTTTATTTTATTTTTAATAAATTTGAACTAATCAAAAAATAAATCAAAATTATAATTATGTCTCTTTTGTTTCTTTCTTTTTTGATTCGTAATCAAAAAGGATGCCTTTGGTTTCCTAAACCAAAAGGCATCTTCCTAAACCAAATTTGGTTTAGACCTGGCCACTTTCCAAAATCAAAATTTTGGAAGTGACCTAGGTTTAGGCCTTTTACAAATCAAATATTTGAAAAGGGCCTAGCCTATTCCAAATCAAATATTTGGAAAGGCCAAATAATTTTGCTTTAGGCCTGGACACTTTCCAAAATCAAAATTTTGGAAGTGGCCTAGGCCTAGGCATTTTACAAATCAAATATTTGAAAAGGGCCTAAGCCTTTTCCAAATCAAAATTTGGAAAGGCCTACATTATTTTAATGTCATGTGGCATCCCAATGGCTAAAACTATTTGAACCATTGGTTAGCCACATGACACAACTACACAAATGAGAAATTACAAATCACAAATATTAACCATATTGAATCACAAAATACACAAAACAAAATTTAAGAGATCCGCCAGCATTGACCGGTCAACCGACGCCGGCAGCATGCTGCCCTGCCACCGCCGCCGCTGGTGGTGGTGCCGCCGCCGCTGGTGGTGGTGCCGCCGCCAGCCGGCTGAGCACCACCAGATCTCGTTTTTTTCTTTTCGTGTATCGTTTTTGTGAATAAAAAATCTTTCATCTTTTAATTACGTGATTAGAACGATAAAATTAACTACGCAAAATAACATGCCTATTGCTTAAGCTCGAAGCTCTCTCTGATACCACTGTTAGGAAATCTACGCGGGAACGCAGCGGAATTAAAAAAATTATTTCCTATCGACCTCAAGATCGACTTCGTTTAAGCAATAAACAAATAAGCTAAAGACGGTGGTTACCTTGCTTGATCCAAAAAATCGATGCTTTGACCGTCTAAGGAGAGTAGTTCTGCATAGAGCCGCCCAAGTGTTCGGCCTCTACCGCTAGTCCACACGAACAGCCCGCCGGAATCCCATTATGGATTGCTATTGGAAAACTCCGGTTGCTAGACCGGCATTTATCCCCTCTCTCCAACTCTCTATAGGATGCTCTCTATTTTACACAAGAACTATTAGTTCTTGGAATTGTGATGTACGAAAGAGCTTGACACCCACCTCTTATTTATAGTAGAAGGTGGCGGCCCAATAGAGTGGAGGAGAAGAAAACATTTTCCCAATAAAATAAGGAAAATATAATTGATTGATTTATCTAATTTAATTTAATATCCTATATTAAATATTTCCAATATATTGTCAATATCTTATATTGACTATATTTATCTTATTACCATAAATCAATTTACATGTGTGTGTGTATCACATATATATAGTACACTATAAATCCATAAATATATACAACTAATGAAATTGTGCACATGTACATCCAATGTACAGCACACACACTTTCATTTATATATATATATATATATATATATATATATATATATATATATATATATTGATATCTTATATTAATATTTGGTAATACTATTAATTAAATTGTACAATCCAAGTGTATCTTATACACACACAAATTGCGCCACCTTAGCCAATAAATTGGCTTCCGGAATATTCTTGTAATTAATATAATACTATTAATATCTTGTATTTAATTTATTCATAATAAATAAATACCACCATATTAATTTACCACTATAACCTTTATAGTCTCGAGATAAACTTTTCTTATTTGGTCATCATCAATAACCACATTTTAATCCGGCTGGATGTTCTTATGTGTGTGACCCGATAGGCTTCCGAATATGTTGGCCGTAAACACAAAGTGCAAATTACGAAAATACCCCTTATACCTAACGATCACGGGATAGCTTCTAGCAACACACTGTGACCCCCAATCATCAGAAGAGTCAAATGCAATGACCCCCAATCATCGGAAGAGTAAACACATTCCTTCCCCCTTACAGGAGTTTCGTCCTCGAAACTTGATCGTACCCAATCCATTGACCTACCTTAGCAACTTCTTCTTCAGCCCAAACCAAATCCGAACTCCGCTTGCTTTCCCACGGACAACCTCTAACGAAACTGCCATTGTTAACCTGGTAATCAAACACTACTGATTCCCAGATCGTCCCAAACCCTTGTTCATGAATTCGACTGACCAAACACTCTTAAACCACTGAACCGCACTTAATAACTCTTCTACCAAACTCTCGAGCCTTATCTAATTCACTGTACCCAGATGATCCATAAAGGTTTCTTAAAGATTGAGGGTAGGCTTAACATGCTAGCTGCCTTACTTAACACCAAAAGTTTTAACACTCTCGTATTAAATAATGTTGATATAGCTAAATTACCCATTATTAACGTTCCTAAAAGTTAGTTCATTTATTTAACCATAATTACAACGTGAACATAATTCATGTCATAAGAATATCTTGATAAAATAAATGAACTGAAAGGTACCTGGTATGACTGCATCCATAGCAAACACCCTCGTTGGTCGAGTTGCACCTCCATTGCCATTTCTTTGACTTTCCTTTGTGTTCCGCATAGGACACTGCCTTGCGTAATGTCCGGGGTCTCCACAATGATAAAAACCATTTGTATATGCCCGACATTCTCCGGATTGATTCCTTTTACACTTTGGGCAACCCGATGTGCTGCCAGATGACCTAGCTGCTTGAGGTGTCGTAATCCTTTTCTCATCTTGTTGCTGAGGAGCTTCTTGATCTTCTACTTGGCTACTCTCCAAAGGTCTTTTTACTCCAATGACAACGGTGGCCTTCTTCCTAAAGTTCTCAACTTCCAAAGCCTTATTCAACAATTCAGCCATGTTCCTTGCCGTGAAACCCAACATACCGGATTGTATTTCACAGGCCAAACCTTCCTTGTAGAGTTCCATCTACCTCTCTTCAACCTTCATAAGCTCAGGGTAAAACCTTCCCAACTCGTTAAACTTGTTGGTGTACTGAGATACCGTCAAATAGTTACCCTGCTTGAGCTTTAAGAATTGGCTTGACATGTCTGCCTGCACTGTTGCTGGAAAATACTCATTGTAGAACATGGCCTTAAAGCCTTCCCAATATGCTACCTTGCCATTGCTACTCTGTATAGCATATATACATGCTTCAGCTGCACCCAAAAGAAAGCTGACCGCCAGTTGTGCCATCTCTGTTTCAGGAACATGTATATTCCTACAAGCCATTTCGAAGCTTCTTAACCATTCTTCAGCCTTTGAATGCTCCACATTCCCATAAAAGTCTTGAACTCTGTTCCTCCTTAGTCTCGTATACCAATCAACTGAAGGTGCTTGCTCGAACACTGGTCTAACTGGGGGAACAGGTGGATAAACTGGATGGTATCCAAAAGGTATTTCTTCTTTGGTACTCACTGCTTTGAGGGTAAAGTGGGTTCACTTGGCGCGATCGATATGGGTAATATCCTCGATTGTAATCGGGTGGTCTTTGTGGGGTTGGCCGAGGTTCTTTGGAAACCGATGGGTGGGTAACCAAAACCTTGCTGATGGTCGAAACGTGGTGAAAATGGTACGGTAGGTCGAGGGGTATGACCTACAGGAGGTTGGTAGAGGGTCTGCTGTTGTTGGTGAAACACTAGTGGTGAGGGTGGCTCGCTGGTGGAGGGTAAACGCCGACCGGTGGAGGAAAACACCGGTGGGGTGGTAGAAGGTTTGTTGGTGTGGAGGGTAGCTTACCGGTGGAGGTACAAAACCAGCTGGAACATCACTTACCAAAGAGAACTGAACCGAACTCCCCACGTGCCATCGTGGAGGTTGCTCCTGATGAGGTCGCGGTGACAAAATCTGTTGAGATCTTGGTGTAGGTGTCGCAGTATGAGGTGGGGGTGACAAACTCCGATGAGGTGGAGGAATCTGCCTCACAACACCGCCTCCTACGACCGGTGTGTGGACTTTCCCGTCGAACTCGGAAGACTCTCGCACCGCTCCAGCCTCGTGAACACCATCCTCGATGATCAAGGAAAACCGAGCGTTACTAAGAGATGTAGAGAAACTTATCTTAGAAGAAAGGATGCCTAAAGGACGCTTCTCTCTGATACCAACTATAATGCCCCGTTCCTGGACACCGAGTCCTTATCCGGAAACGAAACGCTCGGCACGTATAATATTAAATAAATCTAATATTACACGTAAGCCTCTACTACGCCGTGACGAGTTCAAAGAAAAGCGGAAGCTCAAAAGACTCGGCAAAACATCATAAATGCTACTAAGAATAGAAATCGACATACTAAAGATAGAAATGTAACATTTATTACATTGGAAAACCAAACGAAACGTAACAACGTACGAAATCCTATGAAAGAAAGTACTAAAGAAAATTACAAGAAATTCCCCAACGACAACAAGTCTAGTGAATATAAATATAAATAAATAAAGCCTTCAACTTCGGCGTCCCTAAACGTCGTCATCAAAGTCCTCCTCGAACTACGGGATTACCTGTTCGCCTTCTCTCCCCCAAACACATAAATAAACATGCATTTGAGGTAAGTATATTGTACATAGTAAGAAGTAGAAGCTACAATTTAATTAAGGCTCTTTAACAAATTTATTATTCTAATTATCTTTATTAGACCAACTCAATCTAGGGTTCACTTCATGTCCATCAACATGTCATGACTAACTGTTTCTAACTTAGCTTATCTTTGTTACATCCGCATTCAAGGACACTACGCATGGTGCTGCCCACCACGAAACATCTGGGTGCAACCTATTGGTGGATCTCACCAATAGCCACGGGCTAGTCCCGATAGTATACACGTTCGGCGAAGTCCCTCTGATTGACGCTAAAATCTACCCAACAAAAACAATTTATAAAGACTCGAAACCATGGGTAAACTTACTCTCTAACCGGCAGTGTACCGGGTCGATTGCTAGAATAGCTACAGGAGTACGAGGTCAAACCCAAAGGAATCGTGCTTGCAAGTACCAAAGTGAACGTAATGCTTAGTCTAGATAATCAATGATTTTAAAGGTTTTTGTTTACTACAATGACACTAAAGCGATTCTTACCAACGAGTCTAAAGATATAAAAAGAGAAAGAAGATTAAACTACTAGGTTCTAAAGATAGATTAAGGGACATAGCCGAACCGTGATCAAAATAGTTAGTTTCAACCCAATGATAGACAAAACTGGGAGTGTTCATTATTACAAACGAACTCTCGCATACAATTTCATGGGTGCGTACTCCTAAACCCGGTGCTAAGGTCTGAACAACTCTTCCCCAACACCTTATGCCAAGTAAACTATCCTTCCCTAAGGAAGATTCACTCACAAGGCATGTTACGCACTAGAGCCGCTTAAGCGTTAAAACGAGTAGCCTCACTCTAAGAAGTGATCCTAGACCCCTTTTCCCACACCCCTCCATCTGAACAACTCTCAAGAGTGATGTGTGTGATTTTGACCTAGGTGATCAATCTAGCACAAATCTTTTATAACAAGTTCTACGACGTGAAACAAGCAAGATTAAACAATAAAAAGCACTACCCACTCCCAATTTCATCTCCCAAAGGGTGATTTCACCAATTTTCACATGATTCGACTATGTTGGTGTTTAGCTACTCATTATGCTAATCAAAACATACACAAAACAATAAATGAAAGCCATAACAAGCAAAAGGAAGAAGAAATTTACCATTAATTTGCAGAAATTCGAGATTAGATCCAAAAAGTACAAAATGAATAACTAATTAAAAGGTGGTCTCTTAGTGTTTGGAATGGAAATCTAAGCTAAGAAATGGAAAGATTAAGCTATTATTATGTTGATGTAAGCTAAAAGAAAGTATTCTAAGCTATTACAAAAATCGAGCTAAGAAAGGGGTAGAGTTTTTGCTAAGAAACTAGATATCCCCAAGAAATAGTCAAAGGGGGGTATTTATAGGTGGGAGAAAAATCTGCAGAAAATTGGTCCAAACGCACGTTTGGAGGGTTGGAACTGGCGTTTGACTCCTTCAAACGCACGTTTGGATTGGTGCAAACGTGCGTTTTGCTTCGTTTCTCGGCAGGGACTTGACTATCTTCATCTTGAACGCGCGTTTAAGGTGGGTCAAACGCGCGTTTGGTGGACTTGAAATGCACATTTAGGATGTGCAAACGCGCATTTGGAGAATATGGAACGCACGTTTATGGGGGTTTCAGACGTGCGTTTGGAAGGCTTGAACTCTGTATCACTTGTGGCCCTTTGAACGCACGTTTGGGGGGGTCCAAACGTGCATTTGAACCCCTGTTGCCCCAAATCTTCAACTTTTCCTCCTTTGAACTCTTCTCTTGCCTCGGTTATGCTTTTTATCACAAATTACCACCTTCCGGGTCCTCGAGACACCAATACCCTACAACATCAAAAACGACCAAAAACATACAAACAATTCCGGAGGGTAAAAGTGCTCGGGAATGGTGTCAATATCAACTAAAAAGGGGTAACAATCCAACAAAGTAACGGATTCATTCCCCATGCCATGAGCTCACGATATCACCCCGAAAACGGTCTAAATCACCCAAAAATGTGCTGAAAATGTGGTAAACCGGGATAAACAGAGCACCGGAGTCACGTAAAGTTGACTCCCATCACCCTCCGTACTTGGGGTCCTATGAACCTACGGAGTTATTCAATTGTAAAGTCCCTCTGCGACTGGTGCCCTCTAATGCCCAACAAAGTTATTCACCTATGAAGTCCCTCTACTCCTAGTGCCGTTGGGCCAGCAGAGTTATCCACAATGAGTACCCTCTACTCCTGGTGCCTCTAGAAAGGCCAACAAGTTTACTCGCCCTATCCGAAGGCCTACACATTGAGATATAGTCTTGTGCCTTACCAAGGATGACATGATGTTTAATCTTATTACTATGCAAGTATGTAATTATTAATGGTTATTAACTAGCCACCTAAGTGTTTTCAAGTAAGCTTCCTCACAAACTCAACTCTCTTTCTTAGACCACTAGACACGGACAAGGCCTAGCAATTACACAGACATTGACGAACTATTGGAATAGTGTCCTAAACCCAATCGGGTTGGACCGGATCCGATCGGGTCGGATCATTTCTACTATTTCTTTATGTTTATACATATATTAAATGGCTTTTATGTTGTCATATATATGTGCTTTTAAAGAACCAATTATGAATTGTTATATGATAACGTCCTTAGTATTAAACTATGATAGAGAAACCATGATAGGTGATTATGGTTGATGAGATCTCTAATCACTTTAATAAGTTTGATACTTAAATGTCTCTAGGCTGATGTACTATCAAACAGGGCATTGATAGTATAAACAGACTAGCACGTATTAGATGTCTTCTCGCTCTTTAAGGCGAGGATAGATCTCGCTCATCGAAGTGTAGAGACACTTGACCGCATGCGTGGACGTGTATTAGAGAATGCGTCGTTAGGATCGACCCACTTACACGAGATAAATGTCACACTATGTGGCGGTTGTGTAATTATCCTTAGGATAGGAGTCTTCATGGCATCATGGTGTGGATTGTCATGCTTTGACACTATTGAGGTTTCCCCTAGCCACGGGGCGATCATGCGGTAGTGATTGGGTATGATATTGAAGCATGCGGAGTATACATGATTGGTCGTCCGGGAATCGCGTATCCTATGATTGGGATCGAATATCCGAAATGGCCTTCTTATAAGGAATGTCTTGTTCTCGAGAATCTTTGCAAAGTGGGAGTAAACGAGTTACTTTGAGAGAGCATGATATCCAGATTATAAGATACGGTCGTTAATGTTTAACACTCGACGTACGACCGTATGGCTATTATTACAAATGATAGGATTGTAAGTTACACGGTAATCGTTTCACATGAAAGGTAGTAGTCATTGCATTTGACTCTTCCGATGATTGGGGTCACGGTGTGTTGCTAGACGCTATCCCGTGATCGTTAGGCATGAAGGGCATTTTAAGTAATTTGCACTTTGTGTCTATGGCCAACATATTCGAAGCCTATCGGGTCACACACATATGAACATCTAGCCGGATTAAAATGTGGTTATAGATGATAACCAAATAAGGAAAGTTTATCTCGAGACTATAAAGGTTATAGTGGTAAATTAATATGGTCGTATTTTTTTATTATGAATAAATTAAATACAAGATATTAATAGTATTATATTAATTAAAGAATATTCCGGAAGCCAATTTGTTGGTCAAAGGGGCGCCACATTTAATGTGTATAAGATACACTTGGATTGTGCAATTTAATTAATAGTATTACCAAATATTGATATAAGATATTAATATATATATGTATATATAATATAAATGAAAGGTGCGTGTGATGTACATTGGATGTACATGTGCACAATTTCATTAGTTGTATATATTTATGGATTTATATGTGTTATATATATGTGATATATATACACATATGTAAATTGATTTATGGTAATAAAATAAAGATAGTCAATATTAGATATTGACAATATCTTGGAAATATTCAATATAAGATATTGACAATATCCTAGATTTATTTAATATAAGATATTATAATAAATGAGATAAATCAATCAATTATATTTTCCTTATTTTAATGGGAAAATATTTTCTTCTCCTCCACAACTAGATATGGCGCCACAACCACTATAAATAGGAGGTGGGTGTCAAGCTCTTTTGTACATCACAATTCCAAGAACTAATAGTTCTTGTGTAAAATAGAGAGCATCCTATAGAGAGTTGGAGAGAGGGGAAAATGGCCGGTCTAGCAAACGGAGTTTTTCAATAGCAATCCATGATGGGATTCCGGCGGGCTGTTCGTGTGGACTAGCGGTAGAGGCCAAACACTTGGGCGGCACTATGCAGAACTACTCTCCTTAAACGGTCAAAGCGTCGATGTTTTAGATCAACCAAGGTAACCACCGTCTACTTCTTATTTGTTTATTGCTTAAACGAAGTCGATCTTGGGTAAAAGGAAATCAAAATTTTGAATTCCGCTGTGTTCCCGCGTAGATTTCCTAACAGTGGTATCAGAGAGAGCTTCGAGTTTAAGCAATAAGCATGTAGTATTGCGTAGTTAATTTTATCGTTTAAATCACGTAATTAAAAGATGAAAGATTTTTGATTCGCAAAAGTGATACATGAAAAGAAAAGAAGAAAGAAAACGAGATCGGGTGGTGCTCGGCCGACTGGCGGCGGCACCACCACCGCGGCGGCCGATTTGGCGGCGGCGGCAAAGAGGCAACTCTTTGCCGGCGATCGGGTTGACCGGTCAATGCTAACGGATCTCCAAATTTTTGTTTTATGTATTTTATGATTCAATATGGTTCATAGTTGTGATTATTAATTTCGCTTTGTTTAGTTGTGTCATATGGCTAACCAATTGTTCAAATAGTTTGGGCAATTGGGAGGCCACATGGCATTAAAATAATAATGGCATTTCCAAACTTTGTTTGGAATAGGCCTAGGCCCTTTCCAAATATTTGATTTGGGAAAAGACCTAGGCCTAGGCCACTTCCAAAATTTTGATTTTGGAAAGTGGCCAGGCCTAAACCAAAATTATTTGGCCTTTTCAAATATTTGATTTGGAATAGGCCTAGGCCCTTTCCAAATATTTGATTTGTAAAAGGACTAGGCCTAGGCCACTTCCAAAATTTTGATTTTGGAAAGTGGCCAGGCCTAAGCCAAATTTGTTTTAGGAAACCAAAGACATCCATTTTGATTACGAATCAAAAGGAAAGAAACAAAAGAGAAAAAAATTTAATTTTGATTTATTTTTGGAATAGTTCTAATTAATTAAAATTAAAATTAAAATCGGTTTAAAATTATTCGTTAATTTTATTTCGATTAAAATCATTTAATTAATTAAATGTTAATTAGTTAATTGATTGGATAAAATTCTTTAATAGATTAAATGTTAATTGATTAATTAAGACGCAAGTAGTTAAATTTTAATTTTATCTTTTTCATAAGATGTTATTGTATGGATTAGATATAGTAGATATAATATGATTATATGGACCCCGATTGATCATGGACTAGACCGATAGGATAGATGTGAATGACTTAATTTTTCTGTTGGTTTAAAAATTGTCCTAGGCCGTTATGAAGAACGTGACCTAGTTTATTTTCTGCATTTTATCCCATTCCAGTAAGCTCCCCCCCCCCTCGTTTGCAGCGGGTGTATTTATTTTATTAGATAGAATTAAATGTAACAAGAATGGAGCAGAAGATGGAGACCAAAGAAAGAAGAATAAAGATCCCATTGGAGATGGCGCATTAAAGATCCTATTAGCGGTTGCAGCTACCCTTAGATTGTGACCCGCGGTTTCGTCAGTTTGTATTCGAAACCGCACCTAGGAAAAGTCCATGATCATACCGGTTACTTTACGCATTTATTTATTTTGTGCTTGTATTTATTTTATATGATACGATAGATGCATAACTAGGCACGATTTAGATGAATGTGTAGGACGTATGTCTATAGAGATAGATATACATGATGAGACCGTAATAAATTAATTAAGAGAATTAATTCAAAATTGATTAAGTGAATTAATTTAAAATTACTCCCACAACAAAAATTGAGTTATAATATGTCTCCCAATATTATAGTGACGGTGAAGAGCCCTTGTTCGGATCCAACTGATCAGCCCATGGCGGGAGTTGACCTACCACGGGTATATCGTCATTATCGAGATATGATCGTTATGAGATCTCATGAATACTTGGGTTACGACTCGACTAAGAATCTTGCGGTGATTGGCCCACGTCGACTGACCGTCGATTTTAGAGACATAAGGTTGACTATCACATAGACGATGTGAATTGTCAAAGAGTTGACTAGTCAAACCATCGAAGTCGCGTTAGACGCGATTGGTAAGAAGTACCTACCCGTCCGAAATTGACCCGGTCGATCGCCCACGTCGGGATCGAGTCAACTAGATAGGATTTCAGCCACTAAAGAATTTTGAAAAAATTCTTGAAAGTCAATAGGGAGTAGTTGACTAGTGGGAGAAAAATCATAATCCCAAAGACCATATTTGATTTTGCGTGTATAGACAACAACACTCTTTTATCTTCATTTTTATGTTGCAGTTTTCAGCAAACTTTTATATTTATGTTTTTCTCGATTAGTAAAACCAAATTATGACTGTTTGAGAAACGTTATCAAGAATGGTTAAGTAAATTTTAATCCTTTTAAAATAAGCAAATGACACGAGCAATCCCGTTATAGTAGTTAGAGACAAAGAGACTGCATATCTGATGCAGTAATCCAAGACTTTAATTATTAATGAAAGGCGGAAGCTCATAACATTGGATACGATCCAATATGATCATTCAGTCATATGATGACAATTAATTCAAACGTTGGATAAGAATGACCACATCCAATTTTGATAGGTTGTTTTCAAAATTGTAAGATTTAAGTATCGACTTAATTCTACCATTGCTTAAAGGTTAATTAAATAGTTAATGTTTTAAATACGATTTAAAAGGTTAAATAAACTATTTAATAAACTTTAGATTTTCTTTATGAAAGGAAATTAAAGACATTGTTCTTGTGATCTTTCTTAAGTCTTATGAAGACTACAATAAGAAACATTTCTCAAGTGCTTAAAGGATTGAAAGGAAAGTTAGGGCATGTGCTTAAATAGAGAACTTATAGGAGTTTTTATTCTAGGCAAATGAGTTGAGAAAAATCTATCTAAGTTCAAAGTCATACCTTACGAGTGTGATTAAATTAGAAAGATTGAATACAGATATGGAAGGTGAAACAAACGTTGTAACACTTACCATATTCTGAATTTATTAAACTGATAAGGGAACTAAATAAATGTTATTATGTTCCGGTTCTTATGAAGAACATACTTTCAGTTATTTGTAAGGATTTAGTACGTTTTTCCGTACTTTGTTTCGTACCCATAGAGTACTTAACTGTGTGATTTTTGATTCCTTGAACAAGGCCATTCTGTCCTCCGTTTTGCTTGCCGTTTGCGCCGGCGTGCCTTATTTATCGTTCTGGTCGATACCACATCAGTATTTCAAAGAGAATTACAAACGTTTTTTTTCGTACTTTTTTTATTACCCATAGAGTACTTAACTGCGTGATTTTTGATTCCTTGTACAAGGCCATTCTTGCCTCCGTTTTGCTTGCCGTTTGCGCGGGCGTGCCTTATTTATCGTTCAGGTCGATATCACATCAGTACTTCAAAGAGAATTACAAACGTTTTTTTTCGTACTTTTTTTTCGTACCCATAGAGTACCTAACTGTGTGATATTTGATTCCTTTTACAAGGCCATTCTGGCCTCCGTTTTGCTTGCCGTTTGCACCGGCGTGCCTTATTTATCGTTCTGGTCGATATCACATCGATGATTTCCAAACAGAATTACAAACGCGTTTTTTTTACTTTTTTCGTACCCCATAGTAGTACTTAACTCGTGTGATTTTTGATTCCTTGTACAAGGCCATTCGGGCCTCCGCTTTTCTTGCCGCTTATACCGGCGTGCCTTATTTATCGTTAAGTCGATATCACATCGATTTCTTCAAGAGAATTACAAATGTTTTTTCGTACTTTTTCGTACCCATAGAGTACTTAACTGTGTGATTTTTGATTCCTTGTACAAGGCCATTCTGACCTCCGTTTTGCTTGCAGTTTGCGCCGGCGTGCCTTATTTATCGTTCTGGTCGATAACACATCAGTACTTCAATGAGAATTACAAACGTTTTTTTAGACTTTGTTTCGTACCCATAGAGTACTTAACTGTGTGATTTTTGATTCCTTGAACAAGGCCATTCTGGCCTCCGTTTTGCTTGCCGTTTGCGCCGGCGTGCCTTATTTATCGTTCTGGTCGATACCACATCAGTACTTCAAAGAGAATTACAAACGTTTTTTTCGTACTTTTTTTATTACCCATAGAGTACTTAACTGTGTGATTTTTGATTCCTTGTACAAGGCCATTCTGGCCTCCGTTTTGCTTGCCGTTTGCGCCGGCGTGCCTTATTTATCGTTCTGGTCGATATCACATCAGTACTTCAAAGAGAATTACAAACGTTTTTTTTCATACCCATAGAGTACCTAACTGTGTGATATTTGATTCCTTGTACAAAGCCATTCTGGCCTCCGTTTTGCTTGCCGTTTGCGCCGGCGTGCCTTATTTATTGTTCTGGTCGATATCACATCATTACTTCAAAGAGAATTACAAACGTTTTTTCCGTACTTTTTTTCGTACCCATAGAGTACTTAACTGTGTGATTTTTGATTCCTTGTACAAGGCCATTCTGGCCTCCGTTTTTCTTGCCGTTTGCGCCGGCGTGCCTTATTTATCGTTCTGGTCGATATCACATCAGTATTTCAAAGAGAATTACAAACGTTTTTTTCGTACTCTTTTTCGTACCCATAGAGTACTTAACGGTGTGATTTTTGATTCCTTGTACAAGGCCATTCTGGCCTCCGTTTTCCTTTTGGTTTTCGCCGGCGTGCCTTATTTATCGTTCTGGTCGATAACACATCAGAACTTCAATGAGAATTACAAACGTTTTTTTTCGTACATTGTTTCGTACCCATAGAGTACTTAACTGTGTGATTTTTGATTCCTTGTACAAGGCCATTCTGACCTCCGTTTTGCTTGCCATTTGCGCCGGCGTACTTTATTTATCGTTCTGGTCGATACCACATCAGTACTTCAAATAGAATTACAAACGTTTTTTTTCGTACTTTTTTTCGTACCTAACTATGTGATATTTGATTCCTTGTACCAGGCCATTCTGGCCTCCGTTTTGCTTACCGTTTGCGCCGGCGTGCCTTATTTATCGTTCTGGTCGATATCACATCAGTACTTCAAAGAGAATTACAAACGTTTTTTTGTACTTTTTTTCGTACCCATAGAGTACTTAACTGTGTGATTTTTGATTCCTTGTACAAGGCCATTCTGGCCTCCGTTTTTCTTGCCGTTTGTGCCGGCGTGCCTTATTTATCGTTCTGGTCGATATCACATCAGTACTTCAAAGAGAATTACAAATGTTTTTTTCGTACCCATAGAGTACTTAACTGTGTGATTTTTGATTTCTTGTACAAGGCCATTCTGGCCTCCGTTTTGCTTGCCGTTTGCGCCGGCGTGCCTTATTTATCGTTCTGGTCGATATCACATCAATATTTCAAAGAGAATTACAAACGCTTTTTTCAGCACTTTTTTCGTACCCATACAGTACTTAACGGTGATTTTTGATTCCTTGTACAAGGCCATTCTGGCCTCCGTTTTGCTTTCCGTTTTCGCCGGCGTGCCTTATTTATCGTTCTGGTCGATAACACATCAGAACTTCAATGAGAATTACAAACGTTTTTTTCGTACATTGTTTCGTACCCATAGAGTACTTAACTGTGTGATTTTTGATTCCTTGTACAAGGCCATTCTGACCTCCGTTTTGCTTGCCATTTACGCCGGCGTACTTTATTTATCTTTCTGGTCGATACCACATCAGTACTTCAAATAGAATTACAAACGTTTTTTTTCGTACTTTTTTTCGTACCTAACTATGTGATATTTGATTCCTTGTACCAGGCCATTCTGGCCTCCGTTTTGCTTACCGTTTGCGCCGGCGTGCCTTATTTATCGTTCTGGTCGATATCACATCAGTACTTCAAAGAGAATTACAAACGTTTTTTTGTACTTTTTTTCGTACCCATAGAGTACTTAATTGTGTGATTTTTGATTCCTTGTACAAGGCCATTCTGGCCTCCATTTTTCTTGCCGTTTGTGCCGGCGTGCCTTATTTATCGTTCTGGTCGATATCACATCAGTACTTCAAAGAGAATTACAAATGTTTTTTTTCGTACCCATAGAGTACTTAACTGTGTGATTTTTGATTTCTTGTACAAGGCCATTCTGGCCTCCGTTTTGCTTGCCGTTTGCGCCGGCGTGCCTTATTTATCGTTCTGGTCGATATCACATCAGTACTTCAAAGAGAATTACAAACGTTTTATTTCGTACTCTTTTTCGTACCCATAGAGTACTTAACGGTGTGATTTTTGATTCCTTGTACAAGGCCATTATGACCTCCGTTTTGCGTGCCGTTCGGGCCGGCGTGCCTTATTTATCGTTCTGGTCGATACCACATCAGTACTTCAAAGAGAATTACATACGATTTTTTTCGTACTTTTTTTCGTACCCATAGAGTACTTAACTGTGTGATTTTTGATTCCTTGTACAAGGCCATTCTGGACTCCGTTTTGCTTGCCGTTTGCGCCAGCTTGCCTTATTTATCGTTCTGGTCGATATCACATTAGTACTTCAAAGAGAATTACAAATGTTTTTTTCGTACTTTTTTTCGTACCCATAGAATACTTAACTGTGTGATTTTTGATTCCTTGTAAAAGGCCATTCTGGCCTCCGTTTTGCTTGCGTTTGCGCCGGCGTGCCTTATTTATCGTTCTGGTCGATAACACATCAGTACTTCAATGAGAATTACAAACGTTTTTTTTTCGTACTTTGTTTCGTACCCATAGAGTACTTAACTGTGTGATTTTTGATTCCTTGTACAAGGCCATTATGACCTCCGTTTTGCTTGCCGTTCGGGCCGGCGTGCCTTATTTCTCGCTCGTCGATACCACATCAGTACTTCAAAGAGAATTACATATGTTTTTTTTTCGTACTTTTTTTCGTACCCATAGAGTACTTAACTGTGTGATTTTTGATTCCTTGTACAAGGCCATTCTGGACTCCGTTTTGCTTGCCGTTTGCGCCAGCGTACCTTATTTATCGTTCTGGTCGATATCACATCAGTACTTCAAAGAGAATTACAAACGTTTTTTTCGTACTTATTTTTGTACCCTTAGAGTACTTAACGGTGTGATTCTGGCCTCCGTTTTGCTTGCAGTTTGCCCCGGCGTGCCTTATTTATCGTTCTGGTCGATATCACATTAGTACTTCAAAGAGAATTACAAACGTTTTTTTTCGTAAATTTTTTTGTACCCATAGAGTACTTAACGGTGTTAATTTTGATTCTTTGTACAAGGCCATTCTGGCCTCCGTTTTGATTTCCGTTTGCGCCGGCGTACCTTATTTATCGTTCTGGTCGATACCACATCAGTACTTCAAAGAGAATTACAAACGTTTTTTTTCATACTTTTTTCGTACCCATAGAGTACTTAACTGTGTGATTTTGATTTCTTGTACAAGGCCATTCTGGCCTCCGTTTTGCTTGCCGTTTGCACCGGCGTGCCTTATTTATCGTTCTGGTCGTTATCACATCAGTACTTCAAAGAGAATTACAAACGTTTTTTTTTCATATTTTTTTCGTACCCATAGAGTACTTAACTGTGTGATTTTTGATTCCTTGTACAAGGCCATTCTGGCCTCCGTTTTGCTTGCCATTTGCACCGGCGTGCCTTATTTATCGTTCTGGTCGATATCACATCAATACTTCAAAGAGAATTACAAACGTTTTTTGTACTTTGTTTTGTACCCATAGAGTACTTAACGGTGTGATTTTTGATTCCTTGTACAAGGCCATCCTGGCCTCCGTTTTGCTTGCCGTTTGCGTCGGCGTGCCTTATTTATCGTTCTGGTCGATAACACATCAGTACTTCAATGAGAATTACAAATGTTTTTTCATACTTTGTTTCGTACCCATAGAGTACTTAACGGTGTGATTTTTGATTCCTTGTACAAGGCCATTCTGACCTCCGTTTTTCTTGCCGTTTGCGCCGGCGTATCTTATTTATCGTTCAGGTCGATCCCACATCATGTGCTTCAAAGAGAATTACAAACGTTTTTTGAACTTTTTTCGCACTCCAAAGAGTACTTAATCGTGTGATTTTGATTCCTTGTACAAGGCCATTCGCCTCCGCTTTGCTTGCCATTTGGGCGGCGTGCCATATATATCGCTCGGTCGATATCACATCAAGATTTCAAAGAGAATTACAAACGCGTTTTTTCAGACTTTTTTCGTACATCCATACAAGATTTTAACTGTGGTGATTTTTGATTCTTGTACAAGGCCATTCTCGCCTTCGCTTTTTATGCCGCTTGCGCCGGGCGTGCCTTATTTAACGCTCGTCTATATCACATCCGTATTTCAAAGAGAATTACGAACGCGTTTTTTCAGTACTTTTTCGTACCCCATACAGAGATTTAATCGCTTGATTTTTGATTCTTGTACAAGGCCATTCTCGCCTGCGCTTTTGCTTTCCGCTTTCACCGGCGTGCCTTATTTATCGCTCGTCGATAACACATCAGTACTTCAATGAGAATTACAAATGTTTTTTCAGACTTTGTTTCGCACCCATAGAGTACTTAATCTGCGTGATTTTGATTCCTTGTACAAGGCCATTCTCGACCTCCGCTTTGGCTTGCGCTTGCACCGGCGTGCCTTATTTATCGCTCGTCGATACCACATCAAGATTTCAAAGAGAATTATAAACGTTTTTTCGTACTTTTTTTCGTACCCATAGAGTACTTAACTGTGTGATTTTTGATTCCTTGTACAAGGATATTCTGGCCTCCGTTTTGCTTGCCGTTTGCGCCGGCGTGCCTTATTTATCGTTCTGGTCGATATCACATCAGTACTTCAAAGAGAATTACAAACGTTTTTTTTTCGTACTTTGTTTTGTACCCATAGAGTACTTAACGGTGTGATTTTTGATTCCTTGTACAAGGCCATCCTGGCCTCCGTTTTGCTTGCCGTTTGCGTCGGCGTGCCTTATTTATCGTTCTGGTCGATAACACATCAGTACTTCAATGAGAATTACAAATGTTTTTTTCGTACTTTGTTTTGTACCCATAGAGTACTTAACGGTGTGATTTTTGATTCCTTGTACAAGGCCATTCTGACCTCCGTTTTTCTTGCCGTTTGCGCCGGCGTACCTTATTTATCGTTCTGGTCGATCCCACATCAGTGCTTCAAAGAGAATTACAAACGTTTTTTTCAAACTTTTTTTCGTACCCATAGTGTACTTAACTGTGTGATTTTTGATTCCTTGTACAAGGCCATTCTGGCCTCCGTTTTGCTTGCCGTTTGGGCCGGCGTGCCTTATTTATCGTTCTGGTCGATATCACATCAGTACTTCAAAGAGAATTACAAACGTTTTTCATACTTTTTCGTACCCATAGAGTACTTAACTGTGTGATTTTTGATTCCTTGTACAAGGCCATTCTGGCCTCCGTTTTGCTTTCCGTTTTCGCCGGCGTGCCTTATTTATCGCTCGTCGATATCACATCAAGATTTCAAAGAGAATTACAAACGTTTTTTTCACTCTTTTTCGTACCCATGAGTACTTAACGGTGTGATTTTTGATTCTTGTACAAGGCCATTCCGCCTCCGCTTTGCTTTCCGCTTTAGCGGCGTGCCTTATTTATCGCTCGTCGATAACACATCGAACATCCATGGGAATTACAAACGCTTTTTTCATACTTTGTTTCGCACTCCATGCAGTACTTAACTGTGTGATTTTGATTCCTTGTACAAGGCCATTCCGGCCTCCGTTTTGCTTGCCGTTTGCGCCGGCGTGCCTTATTTATCGTTCTGGTCGATAACACATCAGAACTTCAATGAGAATTACAAACGTTTTTTTTCGTACCCATAGAGTACTTAACTGTGTGATTTTGATTCCTTGTACAAGGCCATTCTGGCCTCCGTTTTGCTTGCCGTTTGCGCCGGCGTGCCTTATTTATCGTTCTGGTCGATATCACATCAGTACTTCAAAGAGAATTGCAAACGTTTTTTTCGTACTTTTTTTCGTAACCATAGAGTACTTAACTGTGTTATTTTTGATTCCTTGTACAAGGCCATTCTGGCCTCCGTTTTGCTTGCCGTTTGCGCCGGCGTGCCTTATTTATCGTTCTGGTCGATATCACCTCAGTACTTCACAGAGAATTACAAACGCTTTTTCAGACTTTTTCGTGACCATAGAGTACCTAATCAGGTGATATTTGATTCCTTGTACAAGGCCATTCCGCCTCCGCTTTGCTTTCCATTTGCGCCGGTGTGCCTTATTTATCGTTCTGGTCAATATCACATCAGTACTTCAAAGAGAATTACAAACGTTTTTTTTTCGTACTTTTTTGTACCCATAGAGTACTTAACGGTGTGATTTTTGATTCCTTGTACAAGGTCATTCTGGCCTCCGTTTTGCTTTCCGTTTTCGCCGGCGTGCCTTATTTATCGTTCTGGTCGATAACACATCAGTACTTCAATCAGAATTACAAACGTTTTTTTTTGTACTTTGTTTCGTACCCATAGAGTACTTAACTGTGTGATTTTTGATTCCTTGTACAAGGCCATTCTGACCTCCGTTTTGCTTGCAGTTTGTGCCGGCGTGCCTTATTTATCGTTCTGGTCGATACCACATCAGTACTTCAAAGAGAATTACAAACGTTTTTTTCGTACTTTTTTTATTACCCATAGAGTACTTAACTTTGTGACTTTTGATTCCTTGTACAAGGCCATTCCGGCCTCCGTTTTGTTTGCCGTTTGCGCCGGCGTGCCTTATTTATCGTTCTGGTCAATATCACATCAGTACTTCAAAGAGAATTACAAACGTTTTTTTCGTACTTTTTTTCGTATCCATAGAGACTGATGTATGAAAAATATATGATCAAATTATAAGACTTTTTATTATTATATTTATGATATTTTAGTATAATTTCATATAAATGCATTAGAAACTTATAAAAATCATAGTTAGTTATAATTAGATGCATAAGTTATAAAAGCGATAAAAATGATGTTTTTTTGTCGATTTACGCTTGGTGTTTCATTGATATTATTGCAGGATCGATGTTTACTAAGATTCCAAAATATGATATACTTTGAAGTATAAATCATGAGTTTTTGTGGGATAAAAGATTATGCCAAAATCTAACAACTTTGAACAGATCAATCAGATTTTAATGTTTCTACCGTAACTCATCTTCAACGGACATTTGATCTAACTTAGAGGCATTTTCAGAGAAAAGTCCTTGATGAAAGTGGTAGGCCTTCAAAAGAGCTTTCCAACGAATATCAAATCATGTCAATCTGAGGTCTACACTCGAGATAGGTTTTTACAAACATCGATATGTTGTATGTCCGCACGCGCCGGAGAAGGCCGAATATTGCGTAAAATCTCTCAAATCGGGCCCACAAATCTCGACAAGGGAATATATATCGTGTAGCCGCACGCGCCGGTGGTGGTCGGCACGCGCCGCCTTGTGATATGGTCTATAAATACCCCTCAATTGCAACCATTTTGAAGTGTACCAATGCAAATATCTCTCTTCTATATATCTCTATAGTTTCGCTTTTGTTGTTTTTAGTTAAATAAAAGTCATAAACGGCACTCTGCCGGAATAATGTCTTGTAGTATAAAGTCTCGTTATAATGCTTAGAGGATGTATCAAGGCTCATTGATGTCAAGGAGTTGCTATTTCCGGATGATACAACTCAATGCTTCAATTGTAACCTGGTAACTTTTCTAATGTATTTATGTTTATGTATTAATTATAGTATCTATATTTTAGTTATTATGTTGTTAGGCTAAACTTAGTATCTAGCCAAGATATGAAATTGGATTAGTATTATCTTTTAGGGAAATGGATGATGACTATACTAAAATTGGATAAAAATCGGTTATAATGAATCTCTTTCTATATTCGTATTGAATTAGCTACTTGATATGAAAGAATTCATAATCTAATTATGAATTGACGCCTCGTAGTTAGGTTATGAACTCGTTAATAGAAAGACCGGAGGGTAAAATTGGCCGAGTGAAAACGTGACAACGGAATCCGATTTCCTAAACCGGGGGTAGATTTGTTTCGGGAGAAACAAACTCTTATTGAAATATGTACTCGAGAGATTATTACGCTTAATTCGCTTTGTTTAATTGACATACCTTAAAATTGGCCGAATGACAAAACGGGAGTGACCCATGCTTGAGGATGACCTTGGACAAATGATTGGACATATGACAATTTCAGATGCTCGTGTGAGAATGAATTGTTTAGTTTAGGAGTGCACCGTTTCGTATAATTGATTTAACTTAAAATAAAGATCGAGCACATCCAATTTCACTAAAAAGATATAATGATTCAATAACATATTCTTGGCTAGTCTATAATTATAATTTCTATCTCCCTCCCCTAGATATTGTTTTGGTACCTATATATATTTATATCTATATATATATGATTATATATATATTTTTATACTTATATATATCTTTTTTAGTTTTATGCTTTTATTTATTAGTTTAGAGTTTGGTTGGATGATAAAATTGCGACTTAGATTGAGATAATAACAGTTTCTTGGTGTTTAATCACGCGGTGAATTACCAAGTTTTCCCCGAGGATCGACACCGACTCATCACTCTATCACTACAATTTGACCTGGTACACCGCCGTAAGGATCTCAGATAGCCTAGGTAACGCCTCACAAGATTTGGTGCCGCTTCTAAGGTTAGGTTTTTGGTCCATCGACTTAATGGCGCCGTTGCCGGGAACGACGCTAATTCATTGTGTTCGAATGATTTCTACTTATATTAACTCAAAAGTCTCGAGGATAAGTCAACACTCTTCTTACCCCATTTCTATTTTCTTTTTCGCTGGTACTTACCTAATAAGTAAGTTACCAATCTTTACTTTTATCGATTTCAACTATTTTCGGTTTTCATTAGTTGATGACCGTAAAGAGTAAGGCCCCACTTACTCCTTATAAGCCCGACATAGATACTTCTCACGAAAGGCGGTTAAGAGCGAAAGAAAACAAGGTCATACTAGTCAAGGAAATCCCGACGGAGAATCATCATCAAATCAAAATACTTAAAATGGTCGAAAACAAGATGATGAAACACTCGAACAAGGGCTAGATCATGCTCAAGGCATGGCCAAAATCTTAATCGGATCTACCAATACCAAATAACCGTAATAGAAATAATCAAAATCGAACCGTAACAATCGTAATAATAACCCACCAAATCCGAGACCTATTTGTGATCGGACCTTAAGAATAAACCGGACTAATAATCCAATTCGCTTACCCAATGAAGGAGCAAATAATTTTGAAATAAAATCTCATCTTTTTTGGTCTAATTGACGCAAGAGCTAATTTCTAGGAGAGGATGATGAGGATCCACATCACCATCTCTATCTTTTCAAGAATTGTGCAATACACCCAAAAGTCAAGGTGCTCATCGTGAATTAACAAGGATGTCTATGTTTCCTTTTCTTTAAAAAGGAAGAGCACGAGATTGGTTTATGTCACTCCCACATCATTCATTGACTAGTTGGGAGGAAATTCAAACCGAGTTTTTAAAGCAAAGATTTTACTCCGGGTAGAAATTTGGAATTAAAGGTCGAAATTGCCAACTTTAGACAAGGATCTAAAGAAACGCTTGGGAATGCGTGGAGAGATTTAAAAGTTGCTAAGATCTTGTCCCGATCATGGTTATTCCTTAGATATGCAAATCCAACTTTTCTCGTCAGAAATTAAGGAAAGATTCACGTGCGTATGTAGATCATGCATGTGGTGGTTCATTAATGATGAGTGAAGCTCAAATAGTTTACGATGCTATAGAAAAGATTTCCAAAATAATGAATGTGGGAAACCGGTTCTAGCACCAGAAAGTAGCATTTGCAGGAGAATGCACATCGAATATGGAAGTTCTAGCACACTTGGAGAATTTGAGTAGGAAATTTGACAACCTACAGGCTAGTAGGATCAGAAACTGTAAACTATCATATCAAATGACTACTCAAGTCATGATAATGTGTCCTTAGGGATAGAAGAACCGTAAGGATACTCAAGGGAAGAGGTGAGTTTTTTTACAACAAAGATAGGAATTTGAACAACGCGTATTCAAACTCCTTTAATGCTATTGTAAGAGAGCACCCAACTTTTAGATGGTCCTAAAACCCTAATAAGCCAGGACAACCGCCATATCCAGCTTCAAGATAAGAATCCATATAGTAATCAAGTTCATCAAGGAAATACATCAAATCGTAACCTACAATCGTTACTCAAATCTTATCCACAACATACTACTCAAACTATACCAGCCACCCAAAGTTCAACCCAACCTGAAAGAGTTGATAAATGGGATAAATTAATGGAAAATATGATGGGTGTAGTATCTACTCAAGCTCGAATATAGAAACTATGATAACTTCTATAGGTTCAGGCCTCTAAGGATATGACTATGTTGAAAACGCTCTATGGGTGGACATGATACGAGAATGAGAACTATAGAAGCATCATTAAGGAATATGGAAGATCATTTGTGTAGAGAAGGAGAACGAATAACAAGAGACCTCCGGGAGGATTACCAAGTAATACCGAAAGAAACCCGAGAGAGGTAAAAGTCAGATTACGAGAAGTAGGAAATATTGTGAAGATACTAGAGCAGAGAACGCAGGAAACAATGAGGTAGAAAATGATTTAAATGGTAATATCATAAAGGAAAAGGACGAACTCGAATTCACTAATGAAGAGGAAGAAATTATCAAAGAATTCTTAAAATGTAATAATGTTGAACCTGAAATTGAAGGTGAAAATGGGTAAAAGTCCTAGAATTCTCGAAGATCCTATGGATAAGGACCGAGAACCATATTTAAGGAACATGTCGAGAGAAATCAGGAGAAAAACAGAAGATTTAAAAGTAACTCGAGAAGGATAAAGTTGATACAGGGATGTTTTAAAGGAAAATCTCAAGATAATGAAACTTGGCGATCAAGTAATACTCAAGGATTCAAGGAGAAAGGAAAAGAGAAATGACTTCGTAACCAAAGGCTATAGATTTAGAATCTTTGCCTTATCCACCGAAAGATCAAATTAAAAGATAAAACCGATAAGAAATATGCTCGCTTTCCTTGACACTTTTCGTCATATTCATGTCAATATCCCTCATATAGAAGCTTTAGTCAACATGCCCGCCTATGGAAAGTTTCTTAAAGATATCCTATCTAATAAAAAGCGATTAGAAGAATATGAGAATATATGCCTTAATGAAGAATGTTCTCAAGAATACTTCAAAGATCGACTACCTCCTAAACTTAAAGATCCTGGTAGTTTCACTATACCATGTGAAATTGGAGGATTTCTGCTTAAGAAAGTATTGTGTGATCTAGAGCAACTATCAATCTCATGTCTTATGAGGATTATAAGAAACTAGGAATAGGAGAGCTTACGAATCACCGAAATGACCCTTCGGATGGCAAATAGATCAATTAAACATCCTAAGGGAATAATCGAGGACGTGTTGGTTAAAATTGATAAATTTTACTTCCCAAAGAGACTTTGTAATAATGGAAATGGAAGAAGGATATTCAGCGCCAATTATTCTAGGTCACCATTTCTAGCTACAGGAAGGACTTTGATAGATGTTCAAAAAGGTGAACTAATACTCGAGAGTTAATGAGGATAAAGTTTCATTCAATATCTTCAAAGCTATAAACCATCCATACAAAGAACCGTAATCATGTTCTTTTATAGATGAATATTCTACTATCTCGGGATGCCAAATCTAAAGGTTATGAAAATAAATTAGAAGAATGTTTGGCATTTTCTATCTATAAAGAAGATGAAAATGATAATCAAAATGAAAGAAGTAATCCTTTATTTAGATAAAGGAGGGTTTGTTAAACATCCATGGCATCAAAATTTGAAATTGGAAATGGAAGGACCAGCTTTTAAAACCATCAAGAGAAGATCCACCAAGGAATCTGAGTTGAAACCACTTCCTTCGAATTTGAAATATGCTTTTCTTGAAAATGATAATTTGCTACCTATTATCATTTCATCAACTTTAACAAAAGAACAAGAGGATCAATTACTAAGAATGTTAAGACAACATAAGAAAGCTTTTGGATGGACAAAGTATGTATATCAAAGGAATTAGCCCCAAATTTGTGTTCACAAGATTATTTTGAATGAAGAAGCTAAACCTTGTATTCAGCCACAACGCCGCCTCAACCCAAATTTGCAAACAATCGTTAAGAAAGAGGTCATTAAGCTATTAGAAATGGGAATAATCTTTCCCATATCGATAGTGAATGGGTAAGTCCGACTCAAGTAGTTCCAAAGAAAGGAGGTTTCACAAGAAAAGAAAATGAAAAATGAATGGATTCCGACAAGGGAAATTACAGATATCGAATGTGTATTGACTTTCGAAACCGAATGATCATACTAAAAGGATCATCATCCACTTCCATTCATCGTGCGTGATGTTGGAAAGATTGAGTGGACATAAGTATTATCGCTTTTTAGATGGTTATTCAGGTTATTTACGATATTCATTGCAGCAGGAGATAGAGAAAAAAACTACTTTCACTTGTCCCTATGGAACTTTTGCTTATAAAAGAATGCCGCTTGATTATGTAATGCACCCGCTACATTTCAAATGATGTATGATGGCAATATTTTCTCGATATGGTCGAGAAATTCTTAGAAATTTTTATGGACGACTTTAGTGTTTATGGAGATTCTTTTGATAAATGCTTATCACACTTAGAACGCGCTTTTACAACGCTGTGAAGATACCAACTTGGTTCTAAATCGGGAAAAATGTCATTTGATGGTATCTCAAGGAATTGTACTAGGTCATAGAATCTCTCAAGAAGGAATTGAAGTTGATAAAGCTAAAGTCGAAGTAATTGAAAAATTACCTCCACCAATTAATTTGAAAACGTTAAGAGGATTTCTTGACATGCAGGATTTTATAGAAGGTTTATTGCAGATTTCAAAATAGCAAAGCCCCGAGGCATTTGCTAGAAAAAGAAGTACCTTTTAACTTTGATGATAAATGTATGGAAGCCTTTAAGACCCTAAAAGCGAAATTAACTCATCGCACCAAATTTAGTAGCACCAGTTGGG
This sequence comes from Gentiana macrophylla, assembly GCA_026214975.1. Lineage (NCBI taxonomy): Eukaryota > Viridiplantae > Streptophyta > Magnoliopsida > Gentianales > Gentianaceae > Gentiana > Gentiana macrophylla. The sequence goes on from CM047809.1 coordinate 61,646,237, forward strand.
ATTTGCCGCTTGAAATTATGTGTGATGCAAGTGATTTAGCCAGTAGGAGTCTGCTTTAGGTCAACGGTATAACAAAATTCTCAAAGCTATCTACTATGCTTCTCACACATTAAACGCAAATTTCACCTTAATTATGCAACTCATCGAGAGAAAGAATCATATCGTAATATTTGCCTTAGATAAGTTTCGATCATATATTGTTGGTTCTAAGGTAATAATCTACACAGCCCATTCAAATTAAGTATCTTTTAAGTAAGAAAGATGCCAAACCGCGTCTTCTTAGGTGGATTCATTACTTCAGAATTCGATATTGAAATTAAGGATAAAAAGGAAGTGAAAATGTAGTAGCAGATCATCTAAGCAGGATGGATAATGATGAAGGAAAAGGAAAAGAAATTCGTGATTCGCTTCCCGATGAGAAACTGCTTAAGATAGATACTCCTTCAACCATGCGATTATTAAAAACTAGAATACCATCAAAGGAAGATTCGCCATGGTTTGGGGATATTGTTAACTACATTACCTGTAAGTACATCCCACCTCATTGACTTGGCAAATGTAAAAGAAGTTCTTTACTTACTTAAAGTTTTATTATTGGGATAAACCGGATCTTTTCCGAAGATGCTCGGGATGGAATAATTAGGAAATGTATTCCTGATAGTGAAATTTTAAGTGTATTATCATTTTGTCATGATCGTGAGGCAGGAGGTCATCATGGAGGATGGAAAACTGCTTTCAAAGTTTTACAATGTGGTTTCTATTGGCCTACACTATATGTAGAGATGCATATAAATATGCAAAATCTTGTGAATCATGTCAAAATGGGGAAATATATCGAAAAAACATGAAATGCCTATGCAACCGATTTTAGAATGTGAACTATTTGATGTGTGGGGCATAGATTTCATGGGACCTTTCCCTATATCTTTTGGAAAAAGATTTATTCTTGTAATGGTTGATTATGTTTCTAAATGGGTAGAAGCTGAAGCTCTTCCCACTAATGATACCAGAGTAGTGCTAAGGTTCCTTAAAAAGAATATATTCACACGATATGGCATTCCGAGGGCTATCATTAGTGATAGAGGTTCACATTTTTGTAACCGACCATTTACTAAGATAATTCGTAAATATGGTGTAACTCATAAACTTGAACACCCTATCATCCACAAACTAGTGGGATGTGTAGAGGTGTCTAATAGAGAAATTAAAAGAATCGTGGAGAAGACAAAGGACTCGAATTGTAAAATCAAGTGTAAAGACTTGATGATGCATTATGGGCATACAGAATGCACCTTTAAAACACCGATTGGTCGTTTCTCCTTACAAATTAGTATTTGGAAAATCTTGTCATCTCCTCGTTGAATTAGAACACCGAGCTTTATGGGCTATTAAATTTCTAAACTTTGATCCTAAAGTCAGCCGGTGATCATAGATTACTTCGCTTAATGTAACTAGAAGAATTTCGACTGATTCTTATGAAAATGCTCGAATCTACAAGAACGCACGAAAGCTTTTCATGACAAGAAAATCTATAGTCGTGAGTTCCATATAGGTGATCGAGTACTTTTATATAATTCACGCTTGAAGTTGTTTCCAGAAAGCTTAAATCTAGATGGACAGTCCATATGACGTAACAAAAATCTATAAGTCCTGAGTCATTGAACTAATCGATGGAAAAACAACTTTTATAGCCAATGGACACAGGGTGAAATTGTTCGTGGAAGTCAAGGGATACCTCAAATGTAAGAAGTATTATTACTTATCGACCCTCTCCAACGAATTGAGGAAGCGAATTTTAAACTCAAATTATTACAGTACTATCTTTCTAATTCACCTTTTAATATGCATTTTAAAGTAGTTTCGTTTTTTTTACCGATAGACGTAAAAGAACTGATGCCTTTATAGATAGAATAAAAGTTTTTATTTTACTTTTAAGATTAGGTCTAAATAAGGATGTCGCTTTTAAGATAGAAGCCTTAGTTTCTAAATTAAATAAGGAATTATTAATCAAGTCGAGAAAGAGAACTTTGTAATGGAAATTCAAGGAGTGCAATAAAAGAAGAGCAAGGTTTTTAATGAAGTGTAGAATCAGGGGAAAAATGGAACATGTCGGATAAAGTGGAAGAAATACAACCATATCCCAGGATGAGTGTTTGAATGTTATTAAGAAGCGGAACGATTAGTGGTTATCCGAAAATCCCGAGGAATACAAAGAGATAATTCAAACGCATCACTCCTAGGAGAAAGGTTAAGGGACCGTTATGATAACAATCTTGAGGATCCGAGATTGAGAGAGTTAGCAAAAAATCCTAAGAATTTCAAAGGTGTGTTTTAATTTTTCAAATTTCAATTAAATTTCAGATTTTTAAAGTTATTTTTCTAAACTTAAAAAGAAAATATTTTTATGAAAAATTTATAATAAACCTATTTTATCATGTAAAGTAGGTATATTATATCAAAATATATGTGATTTCAATATTATATTAGTTTTTATATTTTATCAAGTTTTATATAGAAAATCAGATTAAACTTAGATTATATAACATAAATCATGTGATTAACATCAAATGATTTTTATGTGATATAATTAGAGCTTATTACACAAAAATGACAAAATTCCGCTTTTTGGGGACTATGTGACTGCACGCGCTGGTACACTACCGCATGCGCCGGTGTGTACACACTTAACCCTAAAAATGCGCCTTTCCTCATTTCTCACACCTCATTTCGAATTGAAGAACAGCCCCGACTTCTCCTCTCTTCTCCTCAAAAATCAACAATTTTCCATTAATTTTCTTCACTCAAACATCACATAAGTGTTAATCTCTTTCCTCTCTTCAACTTAATCATAAAAGAAGATACCCATTGAAAAAGTTGAAGCTTGGCAAGCTCAAGGCTCTCTTTTCTCTCATTCCGCGACTTCCCATTAATTCCGGCCACCTAGCTTTTCATTCTAGTTTCTTAAGGTAATAATATATATATATATATTCAAATATTTCAAATTTTAGTTAATTTTCTGAATTTATTTTGATTTTATAGCCTAAGTAATTGTTTGTTCTTGTTGTTGGTTTGTTTGTTTGTGTTGTTGTTTTGTCATACCACTATCGTAGATGGCCTCATCATCTAGAAGTAATCCTAAGAGGAAAAAGACTGAAGTACCAATCGTAGTACCGGTAGTTCAAACTAGACCTTTAACCAAAAAGGAGAAAGCTTTAACCTTTGAGAAAACCGCTAGTGCGTGCTAAGCGGGCATATGATGAGTACTTTAGTAAAAGTAAGGTTTGGTTAGAACGAGGATTGATTTTTCAAAGATTGGTAAAGCAAAGAAAGAAATTTTCAAGGATAGAGGATGGTTGGATGTAGCTATGGATAGGAAAGATAAGATTAACGCTTCTATGGTATCGAGTTTTATTCAAGATTATCTACTTTTGATGTCGATACGGTTGAGGAGATGACCTATATCCTCTAAGAAGTGTTAATGTTACTTTTACCCTCGCTATGATTAATGTATTCTATGGCTTAACCGATATACCGTAAGAGGAGGATTATCACAATGTATGGGGTTTAGAACATCCTATGGCTCTACAAACCAAAGCTTATGAAGCCCAAAGCAAGCCTTTGACCCTATCCGAATGGATAGAAAATAGGTTTGCTTATGGGAATTGTATTAGTGACATACGGGCAATAAAATGCAGTTCTAGGCCATAATGTATGTCCTTCCACACATGTTTGTGCATTTGGTCGAGAGGAAGTGGTTATTGCTTGGGCCATGGTTAATGATATTCCTATAAATCTGGGAAATTGATCTTTTCTAAGGCATGTGAGTTTGCAAGCACTCGTTATCGAGGGGGACGCCTCCCGCTTCCTAGTCTCATTTCTCGCTTTGTGTGAGCTTGCGTAAGTCCCTGCCTTACCTCGGATAGAATCAGATCTCCCTACATTCCTCCCATTGGTCTTAAACCGAGAGCCTTACCTACTGGAGTAATAGATTACAATAATCCTAATCGCCGCCAAAGAACAACCACCACCTCCACCTCCTATTCACACTCAAGTACCTAGACCACCTGTGATAAATACAGCAGAACACAAGCAGAGCCAAGTTGAGGCTATGTTTCAAAGATTTAGTTCAAGCTCAGCTAGAACCGATGCTAATATAGCTTTAGCCTGTGAGAAGAATAGACATTGGGCCGAGGACATTAGAGTTGGTCGAGAGAATTTCGGGATGCTATGAGTGAGTTTGATCCTAGATTTGCCGAGATTTCTCGCTAGACACCCCCTATAGTCACCGACCCGTATACTATGCCGTATTGATTCCGCCGATTCCGCCACCTTGTTATTTATCGTGACTATACGCCGTCATCCATAGGACAGGGTGGTATGTTTACAGTGTACACCAGGGACATCCTTGGGCATGGGAGGAGTGACTTCAGAGCGTATGTGACAAAGCAGGATTTGGTTCATTTGGTCTTCGTGGATCGGGCCTTATGTCGACAATGAGGATCGAGACATCATTTCGAACTTCAGATCGGATCCACAGCAGCTTCAGCTTATGGTATTCATACGACGCAATGCGCAAGGAGCTGATTATACTTCGTTTATTATTTGGATCATCATCATCTCAAGATTTAATTCTACCGATGACATCGATCTTAATTATGATGAGGACGAGTGATTTCTTTTCTTTGTTGTATAACTATCTACTTTTTGGTTTGACATAGTATCTTTTATATTTGTTGTGTACGTTAACGCTTGATGCACTCTCGGGGTAGTGCACATTGTTATTTTGTATCTTTTCATAGTTTTCGGATGTTTTTAGATCTTTTCCCACGCTTTAGAAATATGCGTAATCATTTGTCGTAAAAATAAAAGTCGGATCAAGCTAGAAATTGAAATATCTCTGATCGAAAGACTATTTGACCGCACGCGCCGTGTAGTTGGTCGCAGGATCTTCTCGTGATATTTCCATTTCACCAAATTTGTCTATAAAAGGAAACAGATGCAAGATTCCTAAAATGCTCATTCCTTCCTTTACCTTTAATTTTCTTGCTATAAAGAATTTAAAATGTCCGATCGCTCACAAGAAATGCTATTCACCTCCACATACACCAAATTCTCGCTCATTCCAAATCCATTTTTTCATCAAATCCTTTACGAGCCTATGTATGCTTCGCTCACAACCCTTATATAAGTAATTTCAATCAATCACCGGTGTTGATTGAGAGAGGTTTAAATTTCGTAAAGGTTGACAACTCAAGCGCTTACGAGAGAATGTCAAGTAGATGGGTGGGACTATTTTTGTCGTATGCCGAGAGGTAGGATTAATGTTACTGTGGTAAGAGAATTCTATTCAAGATCGCTGAAGCTAATATCGTGGTCGTTAACACGATCACATGATGAGAGGAGTTGTTGTTCCTTTCACCTCCACCAACATAAATCAAATTTTCTTGATTCCACCACCAAACTTCACCTAGTCATTTTGAGTACCAATGGAGATTGATACCACTGACGGTTTTATTACAAAATATTCGGAAGCTTGTCCACTTTTGTTCTACAATTATGATATTGATCAAAATGTCTCTACGATCGCTTTGCTTCCCCATCTTAGAACGTGGAAGCGATTCATCAATTCACGTGTTTATCCAATCTGTTAATTTCTCGGAAGTTAGTGATGATGAATTGATGCTTCTATATGCGATTACTACCGAGTCATTATAGATTGGGGGTGCCGATTCGTAAATCACCGTGAGTTTTGCGCTCGGGAGAAGACCGAATTATCATCCTTTACCATTTGGATGGTTGATTTCTAGGTTATGTGTTCGTTTGGCAAGGGTCCGGAAAGAGCGCGACGATGAATATTTTCCAAATTCGTATTCCTTGTGTTGGGCTTTTACCAATGATATTCGGGAGGATCGCAAGTGGTGAAAATTAGATAACTTTGTTGGTAGAAAAGAAGGAATAAAAAATAATAAAAGTAGTACGGTACGTTAGTATAAGTTACAATAAATTAAAATAACTTAGTTTAAAAAATTAGTTTAACTTAATTTACGGTTTTCTAGTTTAACACTCCTAGTAGTTTTAAGTTGTGTTTTAGTATTGTAATATATTTGCATGTTTTTAATTTATGTTTTTAAATGTATTTCTTTTATATTATATAAACGCTCGTCTATTTGACACCTAAAATAATCTACCATGATAGAATTCATTTTATTTTCTAATCCAAATTTTTACTACTCATTAGCCATCGGGACGATGCCAATTCATAAGTGGGGAGTAGAGATTGGTTAGTAAATAAATTGAATTTAATACATCAAATACTTACACACTTAGTTTAATAAGCAATAATATATAATTATTTGATAAAAATAATAAATTTGGATAGAATAAATTTTTAATTAAGTAAAGTAATTTTGATATATTATTCTTATATTAATTATGTCTATTTTAGATTTTTAATAAGATTTTAAGTATATATATCTTGATAAATATTATGAAATATTTTTTTTATGAAATTAGACAAAAGTTACTTATAATTATAATGAAATTTTAGAATAATTTTCTTTTCAAAGACAAAGTATGAAATTGGAATCGATTAGGGATGATGAGATTTTTGGCATAACTTTGATAAACCAGAGCCAAATAAGCCTACCCGAACATAATTTCCAATTTTTGTCCCCACCTCAGCCTTGTAGAGTGATCAAGACCTCACTCGAAATAGCCATTATTATTAACTAGAAATTACCAACCCTAACTTAATAATGGTCTACATTTCTTTGAAAATCCCGCAAGTTTAGTATGTATTTATGGATAGCGGTGATGACATCGAAATTTGGTATATGCTGAGATTGAAATGAATGTTATTCGGAAGGCAATTTATTATCAAATATGGTTATTCTCAAAAAAAAAAAAAAATCTAAGAACAGAGTATTATAGGTATCTTTTCTGTTTTTGATCGACAACCCAAAAATAAAATATCAGATAAAGCTGCCTGATGATAGTAGTCCAGCTAGGGTATTATCACGAAATGTCCTATTGCTGGGAATGAAGGTATATGCTATAAATCATGAAAAGAACAAGTCGAATCAAAACTATCAAGAATTATCACGAGTTTAAGGAAACCGGATTCGTGATTTTCGATCGAAAGAGTAGTACTCCGATCAATCTTGATAAAGCAATGCCTATGTTCTTAAGTTCTTATTTATGTTTATGTATTAAAAAAAAAAAAAAAAAAAGAAAACCATATTTTGGAAGTTATTAAAGTTGAAAATTGAAAACAAATTAATGTGAGTGTTAATGATTGAGAAATTTTTGATCGTAAGATGAAGGTGTAAGTACGCATTTACTTGCTTCTATCTCTTTTGATTTCCCTTTGTTATCCTTTTTCGATTAGCCAACTACCCCGAAATCGAACGTTATAAGCCAATTTGCCAACTACTTGACTTAGTCATTGATTCCGATAAATCATACAAAGGAGATTAAAAAGTTGTTCTAAATATTTTATTTATACTTATAAAGTGATTCATGAAAATTTCATTTAAATAATATTTTATAACTATTTTATTAAGTTATATACACTTTTTATCTTCTTAAATATCTTAGATAGATGAAATTAATATAATTATAATGTTGACAAAGATACGTTACTAAGTTAGGAATTTAATCTAGAAGAATTATATTATCGCTATTTTGCCTTGAGGACGATCAAAAGCTAAGTGGGGAGTTGTGATGTATGAAAATATATGATCAAATTATAAGACTTTTTATTATTATATTTATGATATTTTAGTATAATTTCATATAAATGCATTAGAAACTTATAAAAATCATAGTTAGTTATAATTAGATGCATAAGTTATAAAACGATAAAAATGATGTTTTTTTGTCGATTTACGCTTGGTGTTTCATTGATATTATTGCAGGATCGATGTTTACCAAGATTCCAAAATATGACATACTTTGAAGTATAAATCATGAGTTTTTGTGGGATAAAAGATTATGCCAAAATCTAACAACTTTGAACAGATCAATCAGATTTAATGTTTCTATCAGAACTCATCTTCAACGGACATTTGATCTAACTTAGAGGCATTTTCAGAGAAAAAGTCCTGATGAAAGTGGTAGGCCTTCAAAAGAGCTTTCCAACGAATATCAAATCATGTCAACTGAGGTCTACAGCTCGAGATAGGTTTTTACAAACATCGATATGTTGTATGTCCGCACGCGCCGAGAAGGCCGAATATTGCGTAAAAATCTCTCAAATCGGGCCCACAAATCTCTCGACAGGGAATATATATCGTGTAGCCGCACGCGCTGGTGGTGGTCCGCACGCGCCGCCTTGTGATATGGTCTATAAATACCCTCAATTGCAACCATTTTGAAGTGTACCAATGCAAATATCTCTTCTATATATCTCTATAGTTTCGCTTTTGTTGTTTTTAGTTAAATAAAGTCAGAAAACGGCACTCTCTGCCGAATAATGTCAGTAGTATAAAGTCTCGTTATAATGCTTAGAGGATGTATCAAGGCTCATTGATGTCAAGGAGTTGCTATTTCCGGATGATACAACTCAATGCTTCAATTGTAACTGCAACTTTTCTAATGTATTTATGTTTATGTATTAATTATAGTATCTATATTTTAGTTATTATGTTGTTAGGCTAAACTTAGTATCTAGCCAAGATATGAAATTGGATTAGTATTATCTTTTAGGAAATGGATGATGACTATACTAAAATTGGATAAAAATCGGTTATAATGAATCTCTTTCTATATTCGTATTGAATTAGCTACTTGATATGAAAGAATTCATAATCTAATTATGAATTGACGCCTCGTAGTTAGGTTATGAACTC